>CM035151.1:11397716-12011607 GCA_020205615.1 Panax quinquefolius | reverse complement strand
AAATTGGACACTTTCCAGATCGGAATTCATTCAGAACCCAATCTCTATCACTCTGAGATTTGTCTCCATGTATAGCAGCAGCCCCAAAGCTACGTCCGATACTACGTGCAAGCTGGTCGCACAACCTTTTTGTGGAACAGAATATAATGATCTTAGAACCCCGTTCTTGTGATCTAAGGATTTGCTCCAATCGCCTCTGTTTTTCCATTTGATGGACTACTTCAACATACTGCAAAGACAGATGCAATTCTCTATTAAGAATAACACAAATTAGGAATTACAAAAGTAAACTTAAGAAATGGCGATATATATATGAGAAGCAAGTAATTGAAAACTTGAAACTCATTTCAAACTTGACCACCAAAAACTGCTTCTGTAACTAGGAAGGATTACACAAATATTCCCTCAAGAGATGAACAAGTTTAATTTTTAAAAAACATTTGAGTTGTATAATTAGTCAATATCCTGGATAAAATGGCTCATGCTTTTGAGTCTTTTGACATCGGATTTAATACGTCCTAAATATCAGCCTGGACCTCTTTTCTGCCCGATAAAACTGCCTGTGGTAAAAGTTCTAAATAGCTTGTATGGTTCCGGTCACAGGGTAACATTATAAGGTAATTCTTACCAAATACTAATAAAGAACCAACCTATTTTGTCATTCATCAACATAAATGCATCATCATCAACAGCGTTCATTCAAATCTTATGCCTACATTTATTGAAGAACTTTTGAATTTCTGTTTCCTTCACTCTTTTTCAACAAATATAAGATTGATCGTAGTATTCAACACAATTCTTCTCAGCATAAGTCAAACAAATACTGCACTACAAGTAGGCTACAGCTCAACTAAATTAGACCTAGATTTCCTTCAATCGGTCCACTCAAATAATTTCTACTTGTTTCACAAAAAGCCACATAAAGGGAAATGAAGAAAGAAACAACAGAAAAATTAACGCATAAGCTACAAAGAAATTCAAGCCAGCTTCATTTGATCCATACTACCCTTCGTTCGAAAATATAAGATCATCGACTTTTTGAAGTCTAACTTGAGAGTTGAGACATTTCAAAATTAATTGACATGGATGCATTAATTTCAGTCAATATAATGATGAATATTGTAAACTATCTAAAAAGTATTATTTATAATGTTAATTGTTTTGTAATTTTAATAAATCTTATCAATTCGACTTTGAAAATGTATCAAACTGACTTTTCAAAAGTCATCTTACAATCCAGCACAAAGGAAGTATATTACAATTATCAGTTCACCCCCCCAACCGGCGCGAGGGATATATATCAGAACACATTCTGAGCAATCTAATTGCATTAATTTAAAGATCATAGCTACCTGAGTGATGGACTTATTTGCCGCAAGCTCGTCAACATTGCCAATGTTAACCTGAACAGGATTAACAAGAAGATCACCAGCTATTTTCCTCACTTCTTTAGGCCAGGTTGCAGTATACATCAGAGTTTGCCGGCGCGAAGGAATTTCATTGACAATCTTCCGGATTTGTGGTTCAAAACCCATGTCCAGCATGCGATCAGCCTCATCAAGAACAAGAAGAGACACTTGTCTAAAATCAATTTTTTTCATTTCAAGTATGTCGTTGAGCCGGCCAGGAGTTGCAACAACTATATCAGCTCCACGATCTAGCTCTTTCAACTGAAGGCCCTTAGGGGCTCCACCATACAAACACTGAAATAAAATTGGGTTTTACAATTTTAATTTACATTGACATCAAGGGTCAAGACACAAAATGTGATGAAGAAGCTTAAAGATGGAAAATAAAACTGAATACACACTGTGCAAGAAACCCTAGAAGATCGGCCAAACTTGATCGCCTCATCTTGTATTTGAGTGGCAAGCTCACGAGTGGGAGCTAAAACCACCACTGTTGGACCATTCTGAGGATTGTTTCGGCAATGTCTGAGAAGCATGAAGGCAGGAATAAGATATCCCAATGTTTTACCAGATCCTGTCTTAGCAATAGCAACTATGTCCTTATTCTGTAGTGCAATTGGCCATGTTTGCGCTTGAATAGGTGTAGGAGAAGAGAAACCAGCTGCATGAATCTGAAAGAGAACTATGTATAGTGAATCCCAAGAAAATCAATCATAAAAGATGAGCGTTACCTAGAATGCTTAAGAAAATAATATAAAGAACAATATTCCAAAAGTTATTTCTTACTAAATCTAAGTAAAATAAAAGAGTTAAAGGAGTGCTAAAAACTCATGGGTATGCAGTTGCTTACTGAAGCAACTCAAGGCAACAAAAAGAAGCAATTAAGACAGAAGAGGCGGAGCCAAGCTAGAATCCCAGTCACATCAAATGTGATTTGGATAAAGGGCCAACCACCCATCTAGAAGATGCCCAAGGAAGGCTCCAACTGTCCAATTTGCAGCCTCCAAAACTCAGAATAGTTGTTGTGTAAGTATGCGCATAGCAGTGCAGTGTACGACATATGCTCCTCTGGAGCAGATATCGCACCTGCGACAAGTGAGAATTGTTAAGCTTGAAGTATAAATTAGGAAATAAACATGACAATAAAATGAGCTGGCAAAGGAAATTCCATGACACAACTTAATATACATAAAAGTAAGTCACAGTAAATGGGGATCACTTACGTCTCTCAGTATCTCCTGAGGAAAGCCAGTGGCCTCAAATGTCATGAATGGAGCTGGAACATTATCACCCTATGCATTTTGATTCAAAAGTCAGTGTTCAACAATATCACATTGATAAAATAATATCACCTTATGCAATTTGACTCAAAGATCATTAGAAAGCACAGATTAGCATTTGGCCAACTCAGAAGTGATAAGGTTTTGTTATACCTTTCCAAGTTAGAACAAAGGAGGAATCACTTGACTTCCTCGATGACATACTATATATTTTTGTAGATTAGATATCCTCAACTTGTTTCTACACCTTAGTCTGTTTATGTTAGTATCTCATCAAAAATTGATTATTATGTGCAAATATAATATTGGAGCAAACGCACAAACTACTAGATCTACTTCAAAATAAAACACAAAACAAAATGTTGCCACGGTTCACTCAGGAAAATAATATAATAGTCATACCAACAGTTTATTATTGTCATATTATATTTTGGAAAATGGCACAAGCAAATACACTATAACCATTATTTTGGTTCAAAAATAAAATACACAAACATGTAAAACTGGAAAGATACCAGATCAACAAACTGAAATGAATGAGATTCAACCAAAAAATAACCCAATACTAATTAACAAGAATAAAATATAAATAAAAGGTACTCAGCTACGCTCCTCCATTGTGCAAAGGGTAATATTGATATCTAATAATAAAACCCAATATACTAGATACAAGCAAAAATGTTTTCAGCAGGTAAACACAACAAAAATATTGAGTTCAAGTTCTAATTAACAAGAATAAAAGATAAATAAAAGGCACTCAGCTACGCTCCTCCATTGTGCAAAGGGGTAATATTGATATCTAATAATAAAACCCAATATACTAGTTCAGCAGGTAAACAAACTGGTTAGAAAAACACTTGTGTGCAATCTAGAAAAACATGTGTGCAATCTTTCTTTAGCACTCCTTGTATTTTCTCTAGTAAGATGTGCTGCTCTCACTCTCTCCTATAAGCATTAAGCAAGGGGTACTTATTCATCTATCTAATAAACTCGCTACCTTATTCATTTACAAGATATCACTTCTATTCTTTTTATCACATATTCATGCATAAGACTGTCTCATTGGAGATGGCATTTAAAAGGAAGTCCATTAATAAAAAAATGATATACAATACTTGGTGTAAAACATAAACAATACATCCATACATGGCAGGGTTTTTTTTAGATAAGTTACATGGCAATTATTATAAGGGGATAAGATACGAACCGTTGCTGATACTTCGTGCTTTTGACGGTAAACTTCAACAGCTGAGAGGTTAATAGCATCTGGAGATCCCAAAACCATTGAAGGAGGTCTGGTCAGAGGATTCTGTGGAAATGATGGACCACCAATAGCATGATTGTAGATGTCGAGTGAGGTAGGCCGAGGATTAAGTCCACCAGGCTGAGCAGGTGACACGTTCTGAAGAGGAGGACCACCCATCCTTGTGTCCTAATGTAAGTAGAAGTGAAATAATTAATCACAAATAAAGTGTCAGAAAGAAGAAGGCATACAAGTTATCCACCATGTCATATTGGAAGTAATTGTGTATTGCAAAATTATTTTTTAGACATTACAGAAGTAGATGCACCGAGAAAGGAAAGGGAATGACAAGAATAAGAACGTATAATTAAAGGGCAAACTGATTGATTGATTAGTAGTCATTCATAGGTCATACCATCTGATTTCTAGCCACGGGGATCGCTGCAAGCTTAGGCTGCTGCTGAGGAACCATACTATGCACATCCTTGTCGGCAGCGAAATAATACTCATTTCCAACTCTTCCTGGTGGATGTTCTTCAAAACCAATCTTCGATCTAGCAGTAGGAACATCGGACTGCTGGCCATGCATCAATGCAGGGGGCATTTGATTTTGAAACCTGGGACCATGTTGATGGTACCCCAAATCTGTACCACTTTGTATAAAATGAGCCAAAGTGGGAGGCTGTTGCATGTTTACGGACGAGCCACCAAACTGTGTGGCTTGACCAGGCTGAACGCCCATGTGAGGTGTCAGACCAGAATTGGTTCCTGCTGGCGGATTTTGAGTAAATGGCAAACCAGTTTGTTTAGCATGTGATGGAGAAAACCCAATTTGTTTTCCTTGTTGAATATCAACATCATCTCTGTGTGGAAATCCTACTTTATGCTCTTGTTGGTATGCAAATTGTTGCCCCTGAGCCTGCTGCGGCGGTAAACTTTGCTGCCCCTGATTAGGCATGTTCTGCTGGTATGCCATGTAATGCATCTGCTGATGTGAAAATTGGTAATTCTGTGGTTGTCCCAATTGTGCACCTTGATACATTGGCGTTTGTTGTCCCATCTGCTGTGGCATTTGATGTGTTGCCTGTTGTGGAATTTGGTTTCCTTGTTGGGGGGGCATTTGCTGGTCCGAGAATGGGAATATTTGCTGGCTCGGCTGTTGCATCATTTGCGGCCTAAGCTGCTGAGGAGTTAGCTGCCCCTGTTGTTGCATGGACATTCCCGCTTGTGATCCCTGCTGAGAAACCTGCGACAGTTGCTGTGTGTGCTGTTGGGATAAAGGAGGAATTTCCCCCTGTTGTTCCAATGTGTCTGTCATTTGCTGCCCCTGTTGAGTTGAAACACCATTAGACTGAACCATTCGAGTTCCAGGAATTGGCGCCAGTTTAGGTGTAGAGGGCACCGGAGGAGGGCCAGATGGCAGTGGAGGAGGCAAAGCAGTGGGCTTTTCATACTGGGTGATATTAGTTTCTGGATTCCAGTAGTACAAAACACCTGTACTTCCATCAATTAAACCCTTCCAGGGTTTCGGCAGACTGGGATCGTCAGGTGCATAACGAGGACCACCAGAGGACGTTGCTGCCTCAACAGTGGCCATTAATTATCTACAACCACGTTAATTTATAAATTAAAAATATTATTGCGAGCCTCATATACCATATGCTATTAAGTATTAGGAATAAATAATTATCTTAAGTTAGTTGTTTTTTGGAACGTACTTCCTTACACTGAAACAATACCATATCTAACTTAAAAGGCTAAAATTATTTCAATTCCTACAGTAACTTAGAATCCTACTAGGCTACTACCGAGCAAATCTAAGGCTTCTCCAAAATACAAAGGAATCTCAAAACCAAAACATATTACAGTAATCAAGAAACTCGATTCTACATGAAATGTAAACATCAACCCTGGAAAACATCAGATACGCATAAAATATCTACAGACTTATAAAATGTTAGTCCTGAAAAAAGTTTAGAGGAATTAACTCTGAAACAAACAAGATTATACTAATGAAAATTGCTTACCTTTGGTAGCTTTTTCTGTATCGTCGAACAAGGGCTCAGTGGGAGGGGGGTGGGGGGAAACAAGTGATCTCAATCTTCAGCGATTATAAAGAAAGAGAAATAAGTACAGGGTGAGACCCGTTTTGATGTTTAGGGTTCGGGAAGATATAGGATTGTCTGTACCTATTGTCCAGGATTAATATATGAAACCTCATCATCATTTAGCTTTGATGGGCTCATGTGGGACCAGTATATGTTCATCGAACGATACACAATAAGATGGTTATAATCTATATGAATTAACAAATTGTTGGGGGTTTCTTTTTCATGAAACAATTCAATAAAAAAAAACACAATACAAACAATTCAAGTAATAATCTTTGTAAATTATACTAATTGTTTCAAAATTAAAAATATATTTTGATTTTTAAAAGTCAATTTGTCAAATTCTAAAACTCAAAATTAATATAATTGTGTTCAAGTTTTGAAAATAACAAAAATAATAATTAGTAGTATTTTATAGTTAATTTACAATTGTTATTTTTGTTTGTATTAATACCAACTAATTTTATATTAATATTAAATTTATAATTTCCTGAATTAATTTAAAAATAAAAATTATATATCTATTTTTAGAACAAATAGAGAGTATCAAGAAATAACAATGACAAAATTACATTTATTACCAAACTCAATTAATAAAATCATACAAAATTAATTAGAATTGAGCCTCGTACGTTAATGTCACAATGTCTCGAATTTATCCATCAGTCTAGTTCATAATAATTTCCTTGGTGATTTTTTGACGTGTCACTATCAATCAGATATAACTAAAAAAAATTTAAAATTTATCTTCTATTTGAAAAAATTAAAAAAATAATTCCGTTAGTGATTTTTAAAAAAAAAAAATCAAGGTATTAATCCATATTCAAGCTATATTTTTTTCCTTAAAAGGTTAAAAGCTTTATTATATATATTAGGGTTTATGGCACACATTTTATGTGCAAATTCAATAATATGTGTGGAAAAATGATAATAAATAAACAACGAACTTAAAATATTAAAATAAAAAAATAAATAATATATATTAGGGGAAATAGGAAAGAGTTGAAGTTAAAAATGATAGACCACGAAAAAAGAGAAAGTTGTTATAATAATTTTATTTTGTGACGAAATCTCACCAATACAACTACCAGCCTCATTCTCCCATCATAGATAGATATGTAGAAAATATGAATACATTTATTTGGCCTTTTGGATACAGGATAATAGATTCATGAAACAAAGTTAGTATTATTATTTATTTTAAAATGTTATTGAATATAACGACAAATTTATGTCGATAATAAATATTAATATATGTGAATATATAAAATATAATTTTTTTTGAAATTTTACGTCAGTCGTAATTCAGATTCATCATGAAATTAATTTTTATATATAATTTTATTTATTTTTATTTTTAGGCTATGTTTGTTTGCAAAGATTACACTTAGGATATGACTATTAATCCTAAGGTAGTGTTTGATAAGGTATTAATATGTCTTAATAGGTTTGCCTCTGAATCGGTAAGAGCTAAAACTTGTTTGGTAAAAAAATTATTGTCTCTTAATGCCTCTTAATCGATAAGATTCAAAAACAATTCTAAACCATTAAGAGCTACCTCTGACCGAATTTTAATTTTTCTGGGACAAAAATAACCTCAGCTATATTACAAAATCTCTCTTACATCCATTGAACCTATTATCTCTCCGTTTTCACTTGATCCGCCAGCTCTTCCTTCACTTCGATCTGTCGCTCTCCCTTCACCTCATGATCAGCTATATTACAAAATCTCACGTTTGCGGAAGCTACAGGTGCGATATCTTTTGATCTTTGTTAAGTACTCAATTATCTCTCTTCTTCTAACTTTTGTTTGCTTAATTGGGGGTTTTGTTATGAATTATTAAACACACTCTGCAATTATATTCAGCAATTTTATTGGGATTTTTTATGATATCCTGCAATTATTTTCTTTATTGGGGGTTTTTATGACTGATTCAGTAGTCCTCTTGTTGTAATTGCCTCTGTTCATATATGTATGCTAATGTTCTTCCATTGTGTGTCTTATGGCTGGCTTAAATTAATTAAAGCATTTTAGGGAAAACTTCATAGAATTTTGTGTGCAGTGCTTATTTTATACCAAAATTAGTCGTAATATGATAAGTCCGGAGATGTAGTTGCACGGTGCATGAATGTGTAGTTTGGAACTGTGAAAAAAAAGTAGTTATACAAATACAATTCAGTTGGACTATTTTTGAAGTTCTTTTTACGTTGCCTTTCAAGTTGAACTCGCAGTGGGGATGAATTCAAATATTTTCAATGGCAAAAAATTATGTATGTGAATACAAATATTCTCATAATTCAGGCATGTGGTACAAGTCTTTTACTTCATCCTCCTCTGTTTCTTCAACTGCTACTCTGCTAGGCTAGTTTGCTTCTTTGGGATGGCAAGTTGGTAATGAGATTTTGTTCCTCTTCCTAGCCAACTCCAACAGGACCTGTGAGCTTTTATGTGAATGTTAAGAAATCTTAAATCAAATGTGTGCCCTTGCATCTGATATCTTACACTATTAGTTGGTAATTAGATTATAATGATTATTTGGGATGGCAAGTTGGTAATGAGATTATAATGATTATTAGATTATAATCATAACACATCATACATCATATTACCTTTGCGCACATTTAGGTTGACTAGCTTACGGATAAGTAGGATGAGTTATTTTAATAAAAATTCCTTGACTTGTTGAACTCGACTTGTGGTTTAAACTTCACGGTCCCCCGATCGCGCCTTTGTTTGCCATTGTTATATTAATGGTAAAGCGATGAGAAATTTTGCATTTTGATCGTTTGATTTTTTTCATTCTAAATTAATGAAAAATGGAAACAATATTCACGTAAAAGCGGAGAAGATCTCATGGAAGCGATATAAAACCTGTTTTTTATCCCCAGTGATAAGCTTTGCAATGACTACCCCCACCCCCACCCCTACCCCTACCCCTCTGCGGGTTTCTTTGCATTTGCTCAGCAAAGTATCAAACAACGATGATCTTCGGGAGTTGCCATGTTCTCATTTTTTTTTCACAAGGATTGCGTGGATAAATGGTGAAGATCAATGCTTTTATACCCCTCTCTGTAAGGGTGAGGTTGGTGAGACAATATTAAGGGCCATTCTTTGGTCTGTTGCCAAAGATCTGAAAGGAGTTCCGTGTTATAAATTGGTTATATATAGATCATTATCAATGTTGTCTATATGAACTTACTACAAGTTTGAGATTTCTTTATTGGGTGGACATTTAGTTGCTCAAAGCGCTACTTTCCATTCCATTTGGTTGTTGTTTTTGGGCAAGAAATATTGTAGCTTGTAGGATTTGTAGACTTCACTACTTTGAAGTCTTTGGCATAGTAAAAAGAAAATTAAAATTTGAAGAACCTATATCTGTAGCTCTCTTAAAGAAATGAAAATGAATGATTTCAATTGATATGTAGTCACGAAGTATATCTTAGATTTTTCTCTCTTTTTGGTTGATATTTTAGCATCAAGATGCTTGACTTCTTGATTAGCATCAAGATGCCAAAAGTATAGGTGAACAAAGCGCACTTCAACTCTTAACAACCTGTTTGAAGTTAATTTAATTTGTATGGTTGAATTATTATGCTATGTTGATATTTTTGGGACATGATACTATGTTTGAAGTTAATTTAAATTGTATGTTTTCATTTTTATTTTATCATATTTTGGTCAAAATATTATAAATATGTATTTAAAATACTATTCAGACTTTTTGATTATCAAACAGGTTTTGTTTAAACTGTTTAGAGTGTTAAAATGGTAAAATAATGTTATTCAAACATTTTAGAAAAATTAATTATCAAACAACATTTTTACATTCAGACGCAATTCTATTCAGATGCTCTATATTATTCAGACGTCTAAACTGTTCAGGTCTTAACACTCAATTTTATCAAACACCACCTAAGTGTCTTGCTTATTTTTAAATTTGAATTTGAAATTATGAAATAACTTAAAATGAGGTATTATTTAATCATATGAATTATAAGCACGAGATTATAATACTCGTAAGCAAACATGACCCTAATACGAAATAAAAGAATATGTGCTACTTGAATTGGATTACTAGACGGGTCAATAATTGACACGTCACATGATTGGTCAGTTGAGATCATTCAAGTGACGTCCGGAAAAATTGAGTAATTAAGATATAAATGGTCAAGATATTTTAATAAATTAAATTATTTGAGTGATATAACATATGAATTTAAAAAACGATTTGATAACTAAAAAAATATAAATATCTGAATGACTTTTAAATTTAAAATATTAATTTTAAATTTAAAAATATTGACTTTCCAAAAACAATAATGATTAAAATTGGGATGGGAGGGAGTATAATATTTATAAAAGTTTTATATATTTAAATTTTTTATTAAGTGACAACTCTTAATAATTTAGTTATATATATATTATCGTTTAAAAGCGATAATAAATAAATAAAATGTTATTAAATAATTTTAGTCTCACACCAAATTAGATGAGAAAGTGTTAAGAAGTTCAAAGACGTAAATAAATAACACCTCACTTAAAATGCTTCACAATGCTTACGCTCTGTTTCTGAGTTTTGAACAGAAAAGAAAAGAATAGAAAACATAAAGTTTTTCTTTGTATTGTTTCTAAGTTTTTAAAAGAAAAGAATAGAAAATTTAAAATCGAGGACATGAATTGTAATTTAAAATTTATTATTGACTAAAAGACAATGTGCACCCCAAACTTTACACTCTTGTTGACTTTTGCACCCTAAACCGAAAAAGGTGTCTAAGTACACCCCAAACTTCAATTAAAAGTAACAAAAGCACACTTATCACAATTAATCCATTGAAAATGACCTGCTAAGGCTGTAATATGAATCTAGAGGGGTATTTAAGTCCTTTTCTTTTCATCTTCTCCAACATCTAGTCTCTTTCTCTCTCTCTCTCCTCCATAACCAACTTCTCTCTCTTCTATTTCTCTCATCTCCTTCCCTCTCACAAACCTGAAAATGGTTTTCTATTTCTCTCCTCTCCTTCCATATTCATAACTTGGGAGCTCACCGACGTGATATTAGATTCATAAATTGCCATTTGTAGATATTAGATTTTGTAGATTAAACGCATACAAGAATTTCAAGATGAAGAGAAACCCTCATGAAAGTGAAATGGACAAAGGCTTATGGGTGATTAAATGAAAAGGATATGACTTAGGTAAATTTTTTTAAGATGGTTAGATAACTTTTTAATTTTACTTTTTGTTGAATGATCGCTTAAATTGATGATCTGTTGTATATCTCATTTTAAGGACTCAACATTTGAATTTGAGAGGAAGCCTTGATAGGTCGGAGAGATATGGCGGAGAAAAATTTTGCAGGATGAAGGGAAGACGCGTGGTCGTGGTATTCTTTGCACTCGCTTCTTCTTCATTGTCCGCTTAACTTTCTTTGCGATCCACAACACTACCCAACCCACTTTATGAATTTCCAACTCAACATCCATTTATCCAATTGATACCAACTTTTGGTATGTTATAAAGGGTCTTATGAAATATTTTATAAAAATATATCCCGGCCCAAAGCAGACATTTTAAATTTGTTTTATAAGGGCTTGGCCCGACATGTTCAAGCAGTTTTTAGCCAAACTCAATTTGTTCATCTCTCTCAATATAGCTTTTGAACTCAATTTGACTCATTTCAAACTACTTTGATTACTTCATATAACATATATAAAGACTTCTTGTTTCATGAACTTGACCAATTCCCCTTTTTATGCTTGACCACCTCTAAGAGCCATATTATCAAACATACTAAGTGCATTACTTTTAAAAGCAGAGTTCAAACATGTTTAGATGGATTCTAGCCCATAAATTCCACCATTATTACTCTGCACAACGATTCAACACATCCTCTTTACTAATTTATAACCTTGACCATAAGAACAATGATAAACAAGCAATAATTATTCAATTTTCTAAAATAGTTAGGAACATCAATATTACCTTGCACCAAATGTAATTTGCTAAAATTTTAACTTTCTTAATTAGCTTATAAACTCTTTCTCTCTTTGTTGAATTTCCTTCCCAAACCGGTTTATAAATTCAATTTTGGCCTTCTTTTTTTGTTTCAGCCGAAACTTAAGAGAACTTGAACATAGAAATACAATTTAGGTAATTTTTTTTAGAGAGAACGAGGTGGAAAGGAACGGAATTTGGAGAACAGAAAGAAGACAGGGAACGGGTGAGAGTATACATTAAGCTTTTTCTACTAACAGTCTAATTATTAGACATATGTTGCTTAGTGTTACTCTCATACTCCAAGAAACTTACATCTCATACTTGCTTTACAGCTCATACTCTCTTTGTCAAAAATGATTCGATTGGATAGAATTGTAATAGAATCATTGAGTAGAATTCCATCATCTTAGATGACCCAATCAAAGTGTCAGCCCACGATGAAGATTCGCAAGAAAGCAGGCGACCAGCGTGATCGGATCATCTTATACGAGTATGGGTATGATGGTGATAGAAAGCTACTCGTCGGGTATAGATTCTTTCTGCGGGACCCTCTTGAGTAAAGACGGTCGTGGCCAGGCCTCAAAAGCTTCAATTGAGGCCGTGCCAAGTGTGGAAGCGAAAAGGGGAGGAGTGCGTGATATGTTTGGAGGAATTTGGGGGAGTTGGAGAATTGGCCAAGAAAATGCCTTGTAAACATAAATTTCATGGTGGGTGTGTAGAGTAGTGGCTAAAGATTCATGGGTCTTGCCCTGTTTGTAGGTACAAGATGCCTATTGATGAAGATCAAGATTTTCACCGGAAAATTTTCTCCGAAGTAACGAAGAGAGAGAGAGGAGACAAATTTGGGTTAGTTTTTTCATCAATAATGATAGTGATAGAACAAATGGGGACACGATCGAGACGGATTCTTCATCGAACTTCTCCAAGACACGATCACCGATGTTGGAATAGATCTGATTTTTCTTATTATTTTTTTTTGCTTTCGAATATTTCATCAAATACCATTGGAGATGTATTTTTTAGGTTTTTATTCTCTTTATCAAGAATCATTGAATAGAATTCTCAAATTCGATTGGAATATCTCACAAATGTTTGTTTTGTCATTTCGGTAGGTGCGGATGATGATGATGATAGTAGTGAAAGTGAAGATGTCATTGTTTCTTTGGTTATGGAGAGAGAGATAAAGAGAAGAGAATAAATGTAAAATACCAAACTTACCCTTACGTAATAAGATTTCTGATTTTAAAGGTCAAAAATAATGAGGTTAAGTAATAAAAGTGTGTTTTTGTTCAAGTAAAAATGAAGTTTAGGGTGTCTTGTATTACCTTTTTAGGTTTAAGTGCAAAAATCAACAGTGGTATAAAGTTTGGGGTCCATTTTGTCTTTTAGTCTTTATTATATTAAAAGTTGAGGATAATATAGGAATTATAAAAATATTACTTATATTAATTTCTTTTCCGTCCAAATCATACCAATTTTGGACGAAAAATTTTGACAAAAAAAGTGGTCAAGTTTTCTATTCATTTCTTTTCTTTTCTGTTTATTAAAAAATTCAGAAACATAAAAATTGGAAAGAAAATTTAAATTTTCCGTCAATTTTTTTCTTTTTCCTGTCCATTTTAAAATTGATAAATAGAGTGTTAGTAGCTACACGTAATTTTAACGCCGTCCCAATTTCCACACAGACTCATAAGAATGTGTATTAAAAAAAATGAACGTCTATAAACGTCCGTTCCTAAGAGGACTGGTAACATAAATAGACCTCGCTCTGTTTTTCATCCATCTCTACTACGTACTCATCTGATAGGTGTTCGGTGGTGGACGACAGCTCCATTCGAGATCTCTGATACTCTTACTCGTGTCGCTCACCTCATCGTCAGTAATATCTCTTCATTTCCGTATTAAATCCTTAGTAATACTTCTTATATTTGTAGATCGGATTCATTATAAATCTTATCCCGTTGAATTTCGAGCTTGATTGATTGCTTTTAAATGGTCCGGCATGTGGTATGTTGTACCGTTATTATCAATACAACTACTTGTGTTATGATTTGTTTAATTTGAATTAGATAACTAGATTTGTTGTTAGCTTTTGCTCAGTTTTGTTTGATTTCATTGTTGAGCTAGACATAGTAGAAATTTGATGGATTTTCATGCTTTAGTTACGTTATTTGTTACCTTTATTGTCTCTCTGAAGAAAACGAGATGAAATTATATTTTGCTACAGATTTGATTCATCTGTTTTCATGAATTTGAATGGTTATGTAAGATGGAATGAATGTTCGGATCTGCATGCTTTCAGAGTTCGATATTGACTTTTTTTTTATTAAATTATTTTGGGACAGATTTGACTATGTGCTTTCATGAATTTGAATGTTTATGTAAAATGGAATGAATATTCAGATCTGCATGCTTTGGGAGTTCAATATAGACTTTTTTCTATAGAATTTATGATTTGTTGTTTTATGAATATTATATTCTAATTTAAATCATTTGGAAATTGATATGCTAGAGTCAAATCGAACTGTTTACTAATCACTTGGGGTTCCTGGGTGTACAGATACAAAGATGGGGTTGTCTTTCACCAAGCTTTTCAGTCGCCTGTTTGCTAAGAAAGAAATGCGTATTCTAATGGTTGGTCTCGATGCTGCTGGTAAAACCACAATTTTGTACAAGCTCAAGTTGGGAGAAATTGTCACCACTATCCCTACAATTGGTATGAAACGGAAGTTATTTATTGTTGGCCTAGGACTACCAAATAAGAAATTCTTTTGTAGCAATCCACACGCTACATACGGATTACTTTATTTGAAAATTCATTTTCTTACTAATAAAAATTCAGTTTTCCGGAAGAAGAAGAATAGTTGCATTGCTGAGCACAGTAATTAAAATAAAGTAGCTCAAATGCTTTTAACTTTATCTTGGACCTTGTGTTGGTTGATTTAATTTTAAAGAGCACAACTTTTCTGGACATAATAGAAAAGCATATGAAGGGCACATCTTTATCAATTTGGTTAAATTCGTGTAGTAATTGAAGTATTAGTTCACATTTCACCACTATCATATTTACTTTGTTGTGTTGAGGAATACCACCGTCTTTATTTGATTAACCAAGTTCTTTATTAAGTGATTGATTCAGTGTCTGATTTTTATCCTTATATATGGAACTAATTTTTGCTGACAGGCTTTAATGTTGAGACTGTTGAGTACAAGAACATTAGTTTCACTGTGTGGGATGTTGGTGGTCAGGACAAGGTAAGAGCAAGATCTATTCTATTTCAGTTACTGCATACCACTACTGAATCATCATGTTTTATTATGAGTTGTTTTTTCTTTGAAAAAATTTTCTGTAAATTTTACAGAGATGTATGTTTTGCCTGCTCCTGAAGATTTGCGCGTGGAATGCTAATTAAAATATATATTATAATTTTCATAATTATTATCAGATTATTTATCTCGCCAAAAATTATGATTGATTCAGTAGCATCCATATTATGAACTTCATCACCTTTTTATTACTTTTATCCTTGGCCTAATGGAAATGGTAATCTAGTTCATAGTTCATTGTGTCTGGAATATAATATATATAACATACTAGATGATATGCTATGCTATTTAGTCGTAAGTGAAGATTTGTTTGTCACTCTAGCAAGGTAGTTGAATGGAAGTGCTTATAGACGGTCATGTGCTGATTAATACTCTCTCAATCAGCACTCAACATAATCATAAGCTAAATTATTGTGTGCCACCTTGTCTTTCAGTCAACCTTCTCATTCATGGGGGTAAGACTTTCAAAGTTGTGGCTCATATATAAGCTAAATTATTGTGAATTTTTTGATTATTTGTTATTGTATTAATTTGCATTTGTATCAGAGAAAACTATGGGAAGCATGGCATATTAAATTAATTTTTCTGCCAGTTAAAATTTGCAAAATTACTTTTACTTTATGTATTTTCTTAGTTTTCTTTTTTAGTTACAAGGAAGAGTTATTCATTATAGTTAATGTTTAGTCTTTGTTGGCAAATACTTGCACATTTTTATAGGCATATAAGGGTGGTTTATGTAAAAGACGATAGTAAAATGATTGTGTTCAGGTTTAGGTGGTGTTTGATAAAACTGAGTGTTAAGACCTGAACAGTTTAGACGTCTGAATAATATAGAGCATCTGAATAGAATTGCATTTGAATGAAAAAATGTTGTTTGATAATTTTTTTTTTCGAAATGTCTAAATAACAATATTTTACCATTTTAACCCTCTGAACAAAAGAAAAAATATATATAAACTACAAAATTCCCAAACACAAAGGTTATTCATAAACAGCTCGAAATGCATTCCAATTTCTTTATTAAAAAACTATAATTAAACACTCATCAAACAGTAATGAAATCAGAAGAATTAGGAAGCAGAACACTACCCAAATTCGATCCATTCGCACCACTGTAAAGAAATCTCCGACCCGCCATAGAAAGCAAAAGCAGCAGCAACAATATATATAATTTCCTCTAGAGATGAGTTTCAGTCAGTCATGGGTAAGTTTTCAAGAAGACGGATTCAGAAATTCAGACAATTCTAATTTCAAAAACCTGATGGATTAATATGTATGATATATAGGTATAAAAGATTGAGTTGGTTTTTTTGGTTTGTAATTCTAAAGTTTGTGACGGAAAAAACTGGTAATTGATGATCTCTGTGATATGAGAAGTATGCGAACACCTGCTGTGAGCACAACCCATCATCACCTACACCCACAAAAGTATACAAACACATAGAAAGGGAAAAAGAGAGAGTTGTGAAGGGTGAAAGACGCCGGAAAATAGAAAAAGGAGGTCGCCGGAAAATAGAAAAAGGAGGAGGCTTGGAATTGTGGGGGAGTTGTGAAGATTGAAAGTCGCCGGAAGCTTGGATTGTAAAGTGGAGAGAGAGAGAGGAAGAGGGTTAAAATGGATAAAAAATGAAATTAATAATATTGAAGAGGGTATTTTTGTCCAAAAAAAATATAAGCTCGATCAGATGTGCCTCTAAATGGTTAAGATTTAATTTTGTGTCTAACCGATTAAGAGGCAATTTTTTTTTTACCAAACATGTTTTGCCTCTGACCGAATCAGGGGCACTCCAATTAAGAGGCGTTAAGAGCTAATCAAACACACCCTTAGTTGAGCATGGTTCTTGTTGTAGCCAGCCTGCACTACTTCACAGAATCATAAGCTAAGATTCTTGTGGTACTTATACTTTCAGTATTTCCTTATGCTTGTCGGGGAAGGCCATAATGTTATATTATTGAATGAGGTCATATGAGCTTATTAAGTTCGTATATCATATCTTGAGCATTTAATATTTTATAATACGCCAAATGTTGTACTAGACTTACCTGCTCTTTTACTTCCTCAACCCCCGCCCCCCGCCCCCCGCCCCCCGCCCCCCGGTAACCTTTAACTTTTGCTCGAAGAACATTGTCATTTATTCAGCTTAATATACTTTCACTTCTTAATTGATTGAGTAATGTTGTAATTATTTACTTCATTGTTTTACTTTTTTGACAACTACTAAATTGAATTTTTAATATCTATACTGAAAAGTTTGTGAGAAACACAGACTTTTCAGCCCTTAAGTAGTTGGATAATAAACAAGAGTTATTACTTACTATTCTTCAGTATGAACTTACTATTTGATCCAATCATTTCATGACCCATGACTTAAACTCTTCTAATATTTGGTATTTTGTTTCTCATGAAGTTTCTGAAATAGTTAAATAATTTGTTTTTTTATCCGGACTGGCCTCCAGATCCGACCGTTGTGGAGGCACTACTTCCAAAACACACAGGGGCTTATCTTTGTGGTTGACAGCAATGATAGAGACCGTGTGGTTGAGGCTAAAGATGAACTGCACAGGATGTTGAATGAGGTACTGACAGGAAATGTGTATGGTATCAAAAATCGACTTACTAAATGCAACCAAAATGCTCTGGTGGAGGGTAACATCACTATAAAGTTAATCAGACATTCTTATATTTGCTTATGATATCAATTTACTCGTTTGCAGGATGAATTGAGAGATGCTGTGCTCCTTGTGTTTGCAAACAAGCAGGATCTTCCAAATGCCATGAATGCTGCTGAGATCACTGACAAGCTTGGTTTGCATTCTCTTCGACAGCGGCACTGGTAATTTGAATCTCTCTTTTTACACACGTTCTCTCTCTTTCTCTCTCTCTCTCTCTCTCTCTCAATACACAAACAGAAATGTGAACATCATCAAGTTGTATACAATTGCTCCCACTCAAATATTACTATTTTGAATAATTCAGGTATATTCAGAGCACATGTGCCACATCTGGAGAAGGTCTATACGAGGGACTGGATTGGCTTTCAAACAATATTGCTAACAAAGTATGGATATTCAACCTTAGATTGTTTTGTACCTTTTATAAATTTAATTCATATAAAATTTCCTTATTTCTTCTAATGAAACATTTTCTTTTTGGGAAATTTCAGGCTTAGTGGACTACTCTGATGGTTCAGTTGGTACTTTATGAAGTGTATGGGTGTGGTTGTGTGTGGGTATAGGTGTTGCTACAATTATTATTTCTATAATTGGTTTTGATGTTTTGGATTCTCTTTTTCCATGTTGTGCTGCAATTACAATTTACATATAGGATTTATTGTTCCTTTTTGAGTTGTAAAGCTTTATGCCAGATTGCCAGGGCTCTGGTGGATTGCTATTAAAGTAGTTATACAACAAGCTACTGGGTTTATATCAGTTTTTTATCCATTTAGTATTAATTTTATGGAATTATTAAAATATTTTGAATTTGTATCTATCTACTTGTTACCAAAAAACTCTTTGTAACGACCCGCATATCTTGTGTTTGGGGAGAGGGGGAGACTTTAGGCAAGGCTTGGTGTATTCACATGGAAAGAACAGTGTGGGAAAGTTTGGTTTCCAGAAATTAAAAAAAAGGAGATGAGAAATAGCGAACAATAAGTCCGTTGAAAAAGGAGTTTATTTATTAAAATGACTGCTACCCTCGACTTTTCTCTCTAGTTTAGAACCAAAAAAAGGTTGGGGTCTATCTTTCATTTTTCAAAGTAAGAGTATGTATAATTATAATTATAATTGTGATGTATGTGAAAGTTTTTAGCATAATTAAAAATAGTCTTATTCTATCTTATTGCATAGATTTTAATGTTAGTTGAAATTTAATTTTGTCAAATATTTATTAATATGTACATCATTAAACAATTAAAGTTGAGATAAATGGCGAGAAACAATGTCTTTCGTCTCTGTCAAATCCAATATGTTTTTAATCTCCATTTCTTTTCAGAGGTTAACTTATAGCCTAACCATTTTAAAATAAATCATTTTGGGGTCTAAGTGAAAATATTTATTTTCGTAAACTTACAATTACATTCATCCTAAGAAAAGTACATCAATTTACATATCAATGTTTCACTTAAATACATGGGATACTAACCCCTCCGTTGTATGAATAAAGACTTTCAAATGTTAAGAATGTAATTTAATTATATATTTATCCTTACTAGTAATACTTCTTCAATCATTGTATAATATTTATATTTCTAAAATTAGTAAACATTAATTTAAATAATAAGTTGTTAGTTTAATATTGACGAGGGTGATAATGAATTAATATTGTTAAATTTGAGAATATTGTGTTATTTTATAATATTATATTAATAAAAAATATGCAAAATATATTTTCTTTTCTTTTTTGTCACAAATGATATTTTTATACAACAAAAGAGAAATTAATTGTTAAGTTTAATAGTGAGGTATGAATACAAATTTAAGAACTTTGAGTCATTTATTACTATCATCCTAATTAGGACTTTTTTGTACTCGTTATATATTTTTAATCTGTTGTTTACATATTTATTTTTATATGTTACTTGAAATTTCAACAAGCATTAAATATGTAGTTTCCCATAATATTTCTAAACATAAAATAGTAGTATTATTTTTAGACTTTTTTACCGTTCCACAATATTAGTGTTTGGGGTTTTGGCCTTTTAAATCGATTTATTACGGGAGGGTGTAGTATTTATACTAGAACGTTCTAGGTTTTATTTGTTCTTGTTTTGTTAGTTCGAACACACGCAGCGCAGCGCAGCGCATGAGTATTTGTCATACCACTGATGCTCGGTGTTCTAGGGTTTCTTCCTTTCAAAGAAATGCATTCAACATATTGATGCTCGCTCGGTTACAATTCCAACCATTTTGATTTATATCATTTTTGCGTGCAGTGATTCTGTCCCTTCTTCTTTGATTTCAGGTATGATTTGTGGTCCAATTCGTTTTCAGATGTGTATTGGTTTTCAAATTTAGTTTATGTACTAAATTTTTAATGGATAAATGACTAATTTTTGTTGTTCTTATCAATTAATTAATACTCCTACTTTGAGTTCATGTATTTTTTTATTTGATTGGATTTTGAAAAGAAGTAAAAAAAGTTTTGTTTTTTTTTTAATTTTAAATTAAGTATAACCTTTTGTGAACCTTTGATTCATAACTATGGATACAAATGTTTGTCTACGTATATATCAATTTTGAAGAGACCGGAATCTTTGATCACTCACGCAAAAATGGTGTGAATTACTGGTTGGTGTTGCTACCCACGAGCATCAGCAGCAATACTTCAGGAAGAAGGAAAAAGTTTGGTTCAGACAGAGCTATCTTTTGATTTCCAGATTGTTTGAGCTTTTGAAGGTTATTTATATTCTTGTCATATTTACTAGTATAATTGACTGTAATGAGATTTCATTTTTTATGAGTTGATTAATGTTTTCTATTTTATATTCTCGTAATGATGTATTTAATCAGGGATGTCCCATTATAATATTAGGTTCCCCCCTCTCTATTGTGCTTGTATGAATGTAGTCCTTCTTTGATAAAGGTGATGGATATTTTTTTACTTTAAATTTTTATTGGCTGTACTTTGTCACTTCATCATTTTCTCTGAGATCTATGCATTTACTTTATCTTCAGTAATTGATAGAACACTTAGAAACTTGACCTTCTGATCAAGATCTGCATTATATTACAGAACTTATTTAATCAGAGATTCTTCTCTATTGAGAAGTAATATGCATTTCTCCTAAAATCATGCTATATATGAGCTTTCTGTTTTGTAACACAAGGATGGGCCTTCCATTCAGTAACTGTATGGCTGCTTAATTACTAAATGATACATTTGAAACCGAAAAGCTTATAGTTTCCCGAGTAATAAGGTCTTACAACACCCCGATTAAATTACCAAATTACTCTCCAGTCTCCAGTTAGAATTCTTGTTACTAATTGGAGCTATCGCGAAAATATGAATTCTAGGTGCTCTCCACTAACTAAAAATATTAAGTAGCAATATATGTAGAAATACTCACTTTTTTCTGGAGGCAGCTTTAACGGTCAATTTAATTGCTGTCTACATCTACCATTAAATTAAATCCAAAAATAGTAATAGGAGTGCATAGGCTGATGGTGATGACACTAAGTGGTAGGTCAGATGAGATCAGATTATCATAAATGTGCACCATCACTCAAAATGATCACTTCTCATAATCAATATTAAATAACTTAGACTACGAATGATATATGCATGTAATGTATGTTCCATATAAAAAGACAGTAGTATCTGTTGCTGCACTAATCCCACGTTGAAGGGGAGTAACACTTAAAAAGCTGTACTACATGTTGGGCCACCCCACCTAATGACATAAACCTTATGAGTTGGAAACTTAACATGATTAGAGCCTATACTGTGTTGGAATCCCTCTTGGGGTCACACCCCATCACCAAATTCTCCACTTGACAGAGCTCGATAAGAGGCCTGCTAGGCTGCTAGTAAGGGGGAGTATTGGTGAACTAGTTTGTGCTTCATATCTCTCCTTCCTAGTGTGTGATTGGGAATTTACCATGTGCACTAACATGGATTTGGTGTGAATATCTGTAACTATAATTAGATGTCATTATTTGTCATCACTATTACTTCACTGGGTGCTTAGAGGACTACAGTCCAATTCTGCGAGGTTGATGGATTTTCTTCCTTAATTTCTAATTTTGTATTATGTGTACTTGTCACTTGACTAGTTCATTTTCTAAGAAGTAAAGAGTTTCTTTTTTTCTTCAGCATGTTCTATAAAGAGATCTCTGAAACTTGACCTTTTGATCAAAAATCTGTGCATTATCTTTCAGAATTTTTCTAATAGGAGATTCTTGTTTATTGAGAAATTATCTATGTTTTTGCAGCTCGTTATGTTATGTGAGACTTAGACTCCACGATTCATTGGAGACTTGTTTTTCCTTAAATCTTGCAATACATGAGATTTGCGCTTGGTAACAGTAGGATATAACATACCTTCAGAAAAGTGAAGTTTTTTGTATGAGTTGGGCATTACAGGACGTCTGACATTGGCCAATGAGGAGATTGGGCGGCAGTTGAAAGAGCTGCTCGAAAAGGGTCATGGTTGGCCAATTACATCCTCTTGTGCCTCGCTCCTTAGAGGTCTTGGTGCTGAAGAAGGCTCGTGGCGCAAGTGCGTGGATTAGGATTATCGCGCCAGATCACAGTAAAGAATCGCTATCCTTTGCCAAGGATAGATGTCTGATTTCCATTTGACTAGTTGAGGGAGCCCGTTACTTGATCACCAAGTGCAAGTGGTGGAAGGCTGCTACACTACCAAGGTCTAAGGGATGTATTTGGAATATAAAAGTTCCAAAAGGAATCAGCACAAAAAGCCCCTTTAGCTAAATTAGATATGAGACCATTTTACCATCCAATTAGATATCTTAGTAATTGGAGTTATTATGAAAGCAGGACTCTCTGTTGACCACAAGTATTAAGTAGTCCAATATGATAGAATTACTTTGTATTTTTCTTGAGGCAGGTTTAGCTTTTCAATTTTTAAATTATGTTTTCGTGTAAATTTGTTGGTTCTCGAGTGCATTATTTCCCATCTTTATTGGGTAAGATCAGCTATTATGGCTTGCTTTGTCTTCTACACAACAAAGTAGTGCATCTCTCTTTATACTTGTCTGTAGTATCTTTAGGGAATTGATATTTCCACAAGGCTTCGCTCACATGAATGTGAGTCCCGTTTTCTGAGAGAAGTTTTGTGGAAATATCAATTCCCTATTTTTATGCTTCTGTGATACATGACGTTGAACAACTACTTTGTGTGTAGATGCTTTAGCAGGAATAAATCCACATCTACTTTGTGTGTGGATGCTTTAGCAGGAATAAATCTACATCAAGTGAAAGAGGACGATGAGCAAACTCCAAATGTTGGTAAAATGGAACCATGGTTGGTGATGGTTTGGGAGACTGCTTATCTGTCAGAACTGAGCTCAGGCTTGTGGACAGAAATGCATCAACCTCCGAGCTGTAATCCTACTGAAACTCCTCCATCCCAGTTGCAAACTAAAATAAACAAGAGAGTCCTCCACTTTTATTTCCAAATATTTTTGTTATAATAGACTTTAGTCACTTTAGTTACTTTTTTTGCCTTGTGTTTATTTTGAGTGCTGGAAGGAAATTTTAACTTTAAAAAGTGTATAGGCACACACAAATATGTCACCAACTCTATGAAAACAATTTTCTACAACTCTAATTAATGTAAAATTGTTGTTGCATGTAATGATAGAATGCAGATTAATACTCAATTTGTTTCTAAAAAATTTTGGGAGGATATAATTTACAAAATTTCTCTTCATTACTCTTCTATCTTCAAAAAGATGTTGTTAAACAAAAAAAATTGTTTCAAAAAGTCTGTTCTTTAAAATTTCTCCAGGAGAATAAATTATTTATTTTCCTATCCTTTTTACCTTCTCTCATTATCCCAAGAAATTGCAACCCTTTAGTATTTTAGTTTTCAACTTACAGAATAGGGGTAGTGATGAAATTTTACACATATTTGATCATTAAATGATATATGTAAAACTCTCTTAATCAATTTACAAAAATCTTAATACACTTATTTAGAATATGAGGGAATAGTAAATAGTTGAATAAGTAATTGGTTGAATTGAATAAGAAACATTGTCAATGAAATAATTGGTTGAAACAATTTAAGGGTAGTATAGTATTTTCACAAGGTATTAATTAATTTAATAGTTTCAAAAGAACTTCCATCATAAATAGTAAATAAGGAGTTGTATGCATGTAAGTAAAGTCTTGTATAAATATCAAAATTTACTTGTAAAAATAACCATTCCCAATTTTAAAAAGTCAAAATTAACCATATAGTACTTATTTAGAAACTCCATGACAGCAGAAAGTATATAATAAGAAGTTAAACTATCTAAGCAGATCGAACCACATTAAGATTTTAGAGGGCAAAATGAATAATGTAAGAAATGAGAGAAAAATATCCAAAAATTAATTGTCAATCTGGGCAAGATATCAGAAAATAGTGAATGTAGCAATGGGTCGTTAAGGTAATGGAGATTACTAAATTCTAAGAAATATGAATATAAAACACACTCTAGACATGTAGTTAAAGACAGATAGTTCTATCTTTTGCTAATAGAAACATAAACCTTTATGTAATTGTCCAGAGACCAAATTGTTGTCATAGCAACATGTAGTTCATGACAGATAGTTCAATCTCTTGCTAATAGAAACAAAAACCTTTATGTAATTGTCGAGGGACCAAATTGTGACCATGTCCGCAGACTGAACTATGGATATAAACATCAATAACAAGATGATCCTCACCAGAAATTCTCAGATACCCCACCAGCTGAAAAAATGAAAAAAGGGTCCAAGGTAGCTAAATAATTAATAATACTCTAGTTTATATAGAAATTCCTTGCTAAATGCACCTGAATTAACAGCAAACGGATGATGAACCTCAAATAACCAAAAGTCATAACATGTTTATAGATATTACTGAAAAAAATTTGGATGATAGTGCAACAATGCCATGTTTGAATGATTAAACTTCAGTCACCCCCATGACAACAGTACATCATTTACTTGGCCTTCCGTAGAAGCTCTTGAAGCAAACCTAGCTCATGACCATAATGCATTCACAGTTTGAAGCAAACCGCGTTCATGATTACAGCCAACAGCTTTATATGTAGAGCTCAAAGTTCAATCAATCCAATAAAAAATAACCCACCTAAACAGCCATTAAAAAACTATATATATATATATATATATATATATATATATATATATAAAACCCACAACCCAGCAGATCTTAATTTAAAACTAAACTCAAAATAAAACATTCAAATTCAATCCCAGCTTCAGGAATCATAGACATACGTATGCAATTAAGCACAAAACTCCTAAAACACCAAACATATTCAATTAAATCAAAACATAATCAACCAAAACATATTCAATTAAATCAATGTAACAGCTAAGCTAAGCTAAGAAATGCACACAACATTAATCCCAAAATTTCATAATAGGTAATATTTAAATGGACTATAATCCTAAGTAGCTCATTACTTGAAAACAGAACCCAAAATTTTATAACCAACATATTGTATTATCCAAATCCTCACAATACTTCAAATACAACATAATAAAAACTTAAAAAAGCTAAAGTGACCAAAACAATCATCACCATAAATCAGTCACCCCCAGCCTTCTGATAAACATAGGTGAGTCCACATTTCCCACAGTAGTGGCGATCAAAGTGATTAGCCATGAATGTCCCGGCCCCACACTCAGCATTAGGGCACTCTTTCCTGAGCCTCTGAACCTTTCCAGAATCGTCCACCTTGTAAAACTGCAACACAGCGAGCTTCACCTTCTTCTTCTTGTGTTTGATCTTCTTCGGCTTCGTATACGTCTTCTTCTTTCGCTTTTTCGCACCGCCCCGGAGGCGAAGCACCAAATGGAGGGTGGACTCTTTCTGGATGTTGTAGTCGGCTAGGGTTCTTCCGTCCTCGAGCTGTTTCCCGGCGAAAATGAGCCTCTGCTGGTCCGGCGGAATTCCTTCCTTATCTTGAATCTTCGCCTTCACATTATCGATCGTATCGGAAGATTCAACCTCTAGGGTTATGGTCTTTCCTGTTAGGGTTTTGACGAATATCTGCATCTTCGCTTGTTGGCTGGCGACGGAAGCTGGAAATAGAGATGGGATTTTGTATCGATGTCCAATACTTATATGTAGACCCCGAGGCAAAAGTCCAAATTTGTCCTTTTGAAATTGGGTTATTTTTTAAATTTGCCTCGGCCTAAAGTAAGGTCTAGTGGCCCTAAAAGAAGCCTACTAAACTTGGAAATTTGGAACTCAAAATAACATGGGCAGAATTAAAGAAGGTTGGACAAGTAATTACCAAATACATTTTAATTCTTAAAATTAATAAACATTAAAAAATTATAATTAAAAGGATAAGTTTTGGATTATCAAAAAAGAAAAAGAAAAACTAGATAGTATTTGTGCTTAATGTAACAATATTTATCTCACACTACGTAAAAAAAATAAAAAAATTTATATCATGTGATGAAAAAGATTTTTAACAAAATTTTTTTTGACAAAAATGTGTAATATGAAAGTAGAGAGTATACTGAAAACCACACGCCAAACTTAAGCTAAAGAAATTATAATTGTTTAGAGATTTTTAAAAAGAAAGGAATTTAAGGGCATTTTAAAGTTTGCCATGGACAATTGCAGATGCTTTTGTATTTCTTAATTATGCCTTGTGGATCCTCTCATACTTGTTAGAGAGAGAAAATTGTGAGTTGAAATAATCACCGTGGCTGAAATTTAAATTTGCAAGATATGATTACATACACATCTTCCGCCTCTAATTGTTTACTGAATGGGGAAATGGACGCCTGATATTATAAGTTTTCATTCTAATTGCTTGAGCAGGTAAGTAGAAAGAAACCGAATTTGTAGTAACTTCAACTACAACCATGACGATTTATAACTCTCTCTCTCTCTCTCACACACACACACACACACACACACACACACACACATATATATATATATATATATATATATATATATATAACCGTGATCCAAATTAAGAAGGATGCCAGAAGATCCAAATTTAGCCGAAAGCCAAATTACATGACAAATAATCAACTATTTTAAATATAAAATAGCCCTTTAACAGCATCTGCGTAACACGGTAATTACAAAAATAATTATACGCCAAGACTAGTGATTTTTCTGATTATACATCCTATTACAGATGCTGCTGCAATTACAAACGACAATCCGGAAAGGTGTTCAGAAAACTTGAAATAAGCTCGGGTGGCAGCGAAAGGGATGAGAGAACTTGGTGGTATCTCTTTATCAATGACTGCACAATACTCTGCGGATCAACCTCTTCCAAACCACCTATGACCAGATATCAATAGTAATTCCACAAGACTATTCCCACAAGCATTACAGTTTCCAAATTACACAAATAAGTAAATATAACTTCAAGCAACGGTAATGTTGAATTGTAGAAAATATGACAATTACCATCAGACATTCTGAAAACATAAGAGAATCAGACATTTGAGACGAGATCACTCAAAAGATTTGAAGGGGGTCTTTTTGCAGGCATTGAAATATGTTTGAAACATCTTCGGATCCACCTAACTAGTTATTAAAGGGTTCACTAAATGAGCAATTTTGACTCAATAATCTGCATCCACTGCAACAATTCTAAAATCAAAATGTGTGCAACTAACCCTGATCCAAGTAACCTTGTAATCCGACTCACAGGCAATAAAGCTACAACCTTCATTCTCAGTTTATCGAACAACGATTAAGATGGTCCATGTGATGTTTTCAATGGATACTCGGTATACTATTAAACAACATTAATTTTATAAGAATAAGTTGAATTTTATAGAATGCTTTCACTTTCTGTAAATAAGCTCTTAAAAAAACAATGTGACAATGGACTTTAGAAAATCTCTAAAAAAAATGTGACAATGGACTTTAGAAAATGTAGACATCCAGCCCACTTTTATAATGGTCTTGGCAAAATTTCAATGTCAGCACAGCAATTAAATAATTCCCATATAGTAATAATTTGATTTTCTTTGATAATAATATTAACTATCCATACCTAATTCAAGCTCTTGCTCGTAATCTTCCACATCCCCTTCTTCCACGACAGTTCCATTTTCCAAGGCAACAGCAGCTTCAGCACACCTTTCAAGGAACTCTTCTTCAGTTTCTTCACGTTCATCCTCCTCAGAATCCTAAGAATTTACCAAATGAGAAACATTATCACCAAATCTTCAATTAAAACAACTGTAATAGGTAATGAGGCAATTACCATTAAACAGTTGAACGTAAACCTAGCAACTTTTATTTCCCAAATCATTTTCTGGACATGGGATTACTTATCATACACAATCGTAAGACATAATGAAGTTCTGCAAACAAATTATAGCAAAGAGGAGGATGAGGGGAAAGAAAGAAAGGAGGGTTAGCAACCAAGTGCTGATGAATTTCCCAAAAGAAATTGGATGAAAGAAGAAAGTTAGGTAGTCTAACCTCATCAGAATCATCTTCTGAGTCCTCATCACCATCATCCTCATCTTCAGTCTCTTCATTTTCTTCTTCTTCATGCACTTCTTTCAATCTCACAGATGCCTCCATTAGTGCAGCAAAGCAGTCCCCTAGCAATCCACTAACTTGATTTCCAACACTTAGCTGGTGCTCAATTAGCTTCCCTAATGCTATTACTGAATATCATTTAAAAGAATTATTCAGTATCCATATTCAATTAAATGGAGAACTTTTAATGGATGCTCATTGCTCTGATCTGTTTTTACAAGATGACATCCGAAAACAAAGCAGAGCTAAAACATAGTGAAGTAAAAACTGGTAGAAAACTTGCCGCGAACACATACTGCAGTGATAGAAAAGCAGAACTAGAAAATGAAAAGAAATATATCAGACAGTGATGAAATTAGATACCACTCTTATTGCATTAATTGGAATCTTCTAAAAATGTTTGGGTTAAATGCTTTTTTGATCACTCTACTTTAGGTCAACTTTCAAATGAGTCACTAAACTTTTTTTTCTTACAGTCAACTCACTGAACTTCCGTTTTCTTACAAACCGTTAGAAAATCTGTCAAGTCATGTTGATTTTTAACGCCAGATTTCACATAAAACGCCAGATTCCTGGCAAGAGAGAGAGAAAGCTGACATAGCAAGAAAGAGAAAAAAATAATCAAAAAAGTTAGCAAAAAAAAATAGAAATAAAAATTTATTTATTTTTCAACAGGTGAGGTACAGAAGAGCTGCAAAAGCACTAATGAGATTGAACCCATATTACCTAAGAACTTACAATCCACAGGAAATCGATGAAATGCAATGGAAAAGCTTAGAAACATCCATTTCCCTTTGGATCCGACACTTCGAGGTTGCAATTAAAACCGTATTCGTATCCGAAAATAATCTCTGCAACAAAGTTCTAGGAAACATCATGGACGGACTAATTTGGGTCGAATGCTTTGTAAAAATCGCAGATAAAATCATGGTAGTTTTCTTCAGATTCAGTGAATGAAGATTCAGTGAAGGCATTGCAAGAAGTAACAAAGAACCCCAAAAGCTTTTCAAGCTATTAGACATGTTTGATTCTTTAGAAAAACTGAAGCCCCAATTTTCTGAAATTTTTGAAGGCGAGGCTGGAGCTGATATTTTCACAAGATTTAGAGAGCTTGAGAAGCTTCATGCATCTACAAAGGTTTTTTGGGAATTCGAGCTTCAAATTGAAAGCAATCAAGATGGATTACCTCCGCCACAAGATGGCTCTGTACCAAAAATTGTGCGGTATGCCATAAATTACCTAATTCTTCTTTCTGTCCCATTTTCTTAGCCAAAGATTTGGGTAATTAGAGAGCTGTTCATGAAGTATAAACTCTAGGTTTAATTTATTGTTCATCAAATTAAAATTTTGGATAATCTTCTTCTTTTCATTTTGTTCCCTCCTTTCTCAATCTGGTCTCTCTCTATATGTATAATATCTCTCTAATATTTGCTATCAAACAATTTATGCTTTCCTGAGTTTACTTTTTGAATTGTTTTTGGAAAACAAAAGTTTTAGATCTGGTGCATCATGAAGAAGATAGGATTATGTTGTTGTTGATTTTGAGACTGATCTTCTTGTTCATCCTCCATTGTTGTTGAGTTTCTGTAGCTTGAGGAGAGAAAAAGCAGTTGCTCTGAACAAAGAAGAAGATGAATAGATAATAATAATAATAATCTTCTTGTTGAGATCCTTTAGAAGAAGATGAAGAAGATGAATTATTATTTTATTATTATTATTTTTATTATTATTATTATTATTATTATTATTATATTTTATTATAATCATTAGTAAAGTAAATTAATTATTATTATCATTATTTTTATTATTTTTAATAATCACAAATGAAATTTTTATTTTTTTTTTTTCTATTTTTTGCTAATATCACTTTTTCTCTTTTATTTCTCTTTCTTGCCATGTTAGCTTTCTCTCTCTCTCTAAAAGTCATGTCGACTTTCTATCTCTTATGTGGAATCGGATTTAAAAGTCAACATGAACGGTTTGTAAGAAAACGGAAGTTCATTGAGTTGACTGTAAGAAAAAAAAGTTTAGTGACTCATTTGTAAGTTGATCTAAAGTAGAGTAACCAAAAAAGCATTTAACCCAAAAATGTTTCTGAAGTAAACATTCTTGTACCTAAACAATTACAACCCCTTAGATATTTTATAAATGGATCAAATCCATAAGAAGGAGAAAACTTCAATGTCAATGGTTAATTACCCAGCAGGACGGGAACTGGAAGTGTTTGCACAATTAGATCTTAGATTGAACCAATTAAACCAATAATACCTAGTTATATTGATTAACTTCATGTTCCTGGTTTTTATAATGAACCTAAAAATGCTTCTAAGTTTCACAGGAGTTAGTAAATACCAACCAGCCAACTTGATCTCAGACTCTGTTGATAGACCAGGTTCGAACTTGCTGGTTGAGACATATCCGAGAGCAGCTGCCCAGACTGTGAAGCCATCATTTTCATCCTTTTCTAATATCTTCTGCACAATATCAGGATAGCATAAATAACATGATGCTATGGCAAGCAACAATGGTTTCCACAAAGAACAAGGCTTGCTTCGAATTTCTCTGAAATGAGAAAATGCTGCATGACTGAAGGTCCTGACCAATGCCTGCTTGACACCTTCTGCTTCATTTGAGTAAGTTGGAACGTGCAATAGTACATGGACACATGAGGAAGCTCTGCAGGTTGCTGATGGATATTGTGAAAAGGCCTCACTGATAAAGGAACTAATTCCTTCAATAACAGAAGGCCGTGGCACGGGTGGAGCTGGAGGAGACGGCATATCCCCCACAATGAAATTCCTCAGAGAAACTTTTCTGTTTAGATTAACAACTTCCTTGATGCAACTGAAAATTGACAAGTCCTCCATTTCCTCCCATGCATGCCAATCAGCAATCAGATCAGCCCAAACTAGTAACAACTCCGAGACTTTTAGCTTTATAACCAAATCACTTTCATTGACATTTTGCACAATGAATTTGAGTAATGTTGATAAATCATCAATGCAAAATGGAGGGGGAGTCAAATGATCAATCTCACCGTCCTGCAGTGTACATTGCAAGGACAGAGTTAAAAACCAGCACATGATACAGAAATAGAAGGCAATCACATATTGAATACTCTTTGTTTTACGAAAATCAGAAATTGTAGCGGAGACAGCTTGTAAGAACATTTAAGAGAGAATATCGTAGAACAATGAACATACAACTTAGAATATCCTATGACGCTCTAGCAGACTATCACCATAAAAGAGCCGCCTATCTCTATGTGCCGCATATGAGATCCCATATCACAGATACAACAAAAAGACCCCAAATCTGGTCCTGATCCAATGCAACAACAATTTTCTAGGAGGCTCTTCAACCCAGTTTGAAATCTCGCAGAAAAGACAACTACTTAACAAAATCCTAATACGTTGCCAAAAGGGTGGAGGCAAGGATTTGTTTGGTGCATAAGCAGGAGGATTAGCTAATCTAACCATGGCCTGAGATAGAGAGAGGACATCTGGAGTCCATGCCAAAATACAAATGGCCTGACCATAGCCATGCCTCACTATCAATGCACTTCCAACCATCCAACAACTGCGGTCCAGGGTTCCCAACTGCTATCCTTGTCAATAGCAAACCAGCACAGAGGTCATGCAGATGTGAGAATGCACATAGCCACATCCAATGATTGGAAGTGAATTTACAGGAAAATAGTTCCCTCATTCAGCAGAACACACTCTCTCTCTCTCTTTAAAGATGAATTGAGATGTTACCTGCTTGCTATTACCCCCAATCCCCAGGTCCCCATTAGTACCTGTCTTATAGGCCTACTAGGGAACATTGGAAGTACTTGACCTGTTGACCATATAGGTGAAAAGACTTTAGCAATTAGATAAAAAGAACGCTCAGAAATCCAACTTCTTCTTTGGCAATTCCGAGATCCAGCCAAAATTAGAAGTAAGAAAGCAAAAACCTATCGTGAGAGCTTCTTTCGTCTTTACTACAAAAGTAACTTGATATGGCTTATAGCTTCTCATCCACCTAGACATTTTACTTTAAGAAGATAACTTTAAACATGTAACTATGAATACAAAAAAACAGTAAGAGATTTCTCTCGTACTAATATTGAGAAAATATTTCAAGATTATTACATAATTGCATATCCTACGCTAACAATGAGCAGTATATATTAATTTATCATTTGATTCATTCTTTCACAAATTGGATATATTCAGATCTAAATAACTTATCCAAGAAAAAGTTATATATATATATATATATATATATATATATATATATAGAGAGAGAGAGAGAGAGAGAGAGAAAGAACTAACCACTGGCTGCAGAGGTCTTAGCCAAGCCAGCTGCAAAAGATCTGAAAATGCTGTAGCAATGGTTGCACAACCAGATACCCACAAGTCACCTGATTCATTCTCTTCAGCTTCTTCAGGCTCAGAACCCTCCCAACACTGAGTCATCACTGCTAATGCCGCAAAGCCTCGTTCTACCATCTGTTTTAATAGAAAGGGAAATATATTATGAACACAATGTCAGTTTGTTGTTGCAACATCAGTTCAGTAATAATTTACTTGAAGACAAATTATAAATTTGGCAGAGTTAATTCTGCAAATTTGGCACCATTACTAACAAGGCAACACGCCTTTTATGACATAAAGCTGGGAAATGCATAGTTTTGAATCCCAGGAAGTTGAATGTCGAATCGTACTGCACTAAAAGTAATATGGTTTGTGGTAGTATGTGCATATGTTTATGCTACAAGTGTTACTTCAGCAATGAAAGAGGATCAAATAAATCAAAGAGTTCCTGCTACGAACTAGCTCTTGGTAAGCCTAACAACAGGCTTTGAAAAGACATCATGTAGTAATCCAATATATAAAGTTTTTGAAGTTTATGTTTGATTATGACATCAATGCTGCAGCAGATGGAGAGAGATGATTTAACAATCACTCTGTTGAGTGACTTGAGTCCTCCATAATGGTGAAACAGATCAGTGTAAACCGAAACAACATTATAATTTGTGGAATGTAGTTTTGATTTTAAGAGGTAACTCAAACGCTCGGAAAAGATGAAAAGTAAACTTAGGAGTTAAAACAGCAAGAAAACCGTAAGGGGTCCCCCACATACTTGAGGCCGTGGCTCTGGATTAGCAGGTATGTGCTTCAAGATTGTTCCAACCAACAATGAAACAATATACGGGATATGAGGCGCTACACTTTCATTTCCAGCCTCCACCAAAGTAGAAAGAAGTTGAAATATAATAGGGCTCTCTTCATCTTCATCACCAATCCTACCAACCATGACTTGAAGAACAGGTAACCACTCAGGTGGCAAGTACTCATTCTGGAGAGGATAAAGATAAAAGAGCAATTGTAAATAACATTTAAATTTGAATGCAACCTTTACACAAATGAATCGTATCTAGACACACCAGGTAGACCCCCACATACCTCAACAAGTTCAGCTATGGCACCAGCAGCAGACACTCGCACAGGATAACATGAAATATCCCCCATATCTGACCAGGCTAATGCTTTGAGCAGTGAAGAATATACATCAGCACTCATTTCCTGGAAAAGCAGGAAGGAAACCCATAAGGGGATGCCTAAATTTGCACTCCCAGTCCCATATACATATGGTCTTTAGGAAATGTTAGAATGTAAACAGGATATTGTGTTAGAATGTAAAGAGAATATTCTCAGGATAATTGTAGCTAAATTATAGGGATACTCTCAGGATAATTGTAGCTAAATTAGAGGGATTGAATGCAATACTTTGATTGTAGAAATTGTTGTAACCTATTTATCACTATAAATAGAGAAAACAAATGAGAAGGAATTAACCTCTCATTCACCATTTTTCTGTCTTTTCTTTCTACCCAAATATAGCAGTTCACAGGAAATATACTAGAAACTAAATCAATACATGCTTGAATACAACTGGATATGTATATCCACGACATGTATTTGAAACAATGACTAAAGGATGCGGCAAAAGCAATACTCACTTCAGGGATACAGGGAGCAAACTCTCCAAGCACCCAGTTTGCAGAGGCAACTAAATAAGGATGACAGGTAGATGATTTATACAACGGCAGCACTCTATTCCGAATAAGGTTTGTTGTATAACCTGGTTTCTGCTCTCTTAGAAACTGAATATGCAAATATAAGATATTTAAATCTTTGTCAATAAATAAATCAAGATTCACTGAATTGATAAGTGAAGTCTCCTTACATCTACAAGGCTGCCGTATGCCATGAGAACACCATAATAACTGTCACATTAGACACAAAATTTAACTCCAAGAAGAAAAAGAGTAGACTGTACAGTATAATATAACAGTAGATTATATTTCAAAAAGAGTGATGATAATGACAAGATAACAAAAGGATGAGTTTGAGAGGGTTACTACAAGGTGAGCTGGAGTTATGTAAAAAGAGTGATGGAGAATAAAGGTTTTGGTGTTGAGTGGAGGAGATGGGTGCATAATTGTTTCAAGTCTTCTTGTTTTTGAGTTAATGTCGACAGGGAGCCTATGTCTTAGTTCAAGACTTCAAAGGAAAAAAGAAGGGAAATTCAAAAGGGCTCTAAAGGATATCACAGATGTGCTTCTTGTTACAGTGGCACACAAAGCAATGTATAAATGACTTTAACAAGAAATCTCTAACCTCTGCTCTGTTTCTCTCAGATGGTTAAATTTCATTTCAATTGCAACAATCATTTTATGCAAATGAAATAGATGAAAAACACTACAAGACAACATTTTCCACCACGACCAATAATACTACTGTGTATATCTCGGAAAGATATTTGTGAACTCACTCATTTACAATCTTTGTTATAGATGTATTAATATCAGTGGGAATGGGGAACTTCGACAAAAAGGGAACCACTAACAACTCCCCCATGGAACTGCGATCTTTTTGTTTGTTCTTTTCACCTTTTTTACGCTTTGATGAAACTGAAGCCACAGTAGGAGGCCCCTGCAAGCATAAAAACAATTTACACTGAGAATTTAATAAATCATTGCTGGATACATCTTTTTGAGGAATAACGACCTTCGAAATCGAAATAACACCAAGCAAATTTAAGGCACTCTTTCTTGGTGTGAACAAGTCCTCTCTCCATCCAGAACTTTCTTCCTGCAACATAAATTTAAAGAATAATAGTTGAAGTAGGTAACTTAGAAAATAAATAATTTACAAAGTGTATGGTTCATGTAGTTACAAGATCAGATGGAAGATTCTTCCTGATGAACTCATCTGCATCTTCTTCCCACTCTGTTGTATCCTACTTGCAAACATTTCTGGAAATTAGTTACTTTTAACATTTGGTGAAGTGCAGCATTCGTCCAACCTTGTTTTCTTTTTCATTTAATTCTTGTGGGGAGGGGGTTTGATGCATACATTCACATATAGACATGATATGCATAGTAAGTGTGGTGCAACCACAAAGAACTAACATTAAATGGTGTAATTCTATCAAAAATTGATCCTTATATCATGCAAGATCTTCCTAGTATAAAATTTATAGATTTTAGGCAATATCTAATCCAAAACAAAAAAAATGAGATGTTATACCTTCTCATTCATCACTAGTGCTGGGAAGATTGCAGAGTTCAGCAAGGATGAAAAGTGGGGTGAAACCAGCCTCCAACCCTGTTTCCAGTTTAAAACACCAATAAAATTAAATGTTGTGCTGAAAAGAGTAAACTGGAATCAATATAGATTTCAAGTTGTTTATGAGGAAACAATAAAAGAACCATATCTCTGGGAATAAAGTTGACACAATAAAAGAATCTGAATAGAGTAAATTTACCGGCCCTGTTTCTAGAACTCGTGAAATAACATCAAATGCTAATGAAACAATCCTCTCTGACAGAAAGTCCAGTCTCTGCACCGAAAACAATTACAAACTGATTATAGTATACAAGGAAAAAAATATTAAGTAATCTGGACAAACAGTATGGTAAAAGGCTAAACTTGAGTACAACTTAGAAAACACCGGTTAAGGGATAATAAAGGATGACAGCAAAACAACACCAAAGTCAGAACTACAATCAGAAATATGAAGTGAAAGTGCTTAAATTTTCTTAAGTATTGTATGTGGCGTATGAAATTCTTGTGCACAACAAGCATAGTAGGTACTCCCTCCGTTCCAAATTATAAGATCACTTGCCTTTAGGTAGTATATAACAGCACATGCCAAACTAATAAACAACATCAGCAATCATACAGACTTACACTGATGTTTGTGCTATGCTTGACTATATTCGAAACACACCTTATAATGTCTGGCATCAGTCTGTGATTGAAGAAATGACAAAATTAATGGTAATTAAACAAAAAAGTTTGATATATGCATACATATGTGTGTGTGTGTAACTAAAAGACATGCTTGGTTGCATACTTATCAGAACACTTCCGATGCCGCGTGACTAGAGCACAGAAAATGATTAGACTTCTCTTCCCAGTTTTCAGCCTCAACAAGTACCCATCTTCCAAAGTTTCCCCGCCATCAAAGCTCAAAGAACTCAAAATTCCAAAAAGATCCTTACAAAATGAAGGAAGCAGAGGAGCCAGAGCAGATGGCATATGTGATCTCACCTACAAAACTGGCTTCAGTAAATATTCCAAGTAGCAAACACTAGAAAAGGCAGAAGAAATGCAATTGAAAGTTCGTAAATCATAGTTTCACATGGAAGTTCATCAAAATGATGCAAAAACATGTAATAAAAGAATGCAGAATCATCAATTAATGAATTTTATTATATGACAACGAATTTTCTGAAAAAAGAAGTCAACCATCAAATGATAGGAACTTTGGTGCTTTATTTCTCTTTCTTGGGGTGAAAACCATTGTTGCTTTAACTTAAGATAATGCCCTTTTAAGTCTAAAAGATCTCCCACGCTTATTTTATCAAATAAAGTTGTCCTTGGTTGAGGAACACAAAGGATTGATAGAGGAATCAGTGTATCCCTGGGATAAGAGAATCAGTGTCTCAATAGCCTAAGATTCAATTCCAAGCACCAGTTTATGAAGGACTCCAGAAATCAGATACAAGTCAAGGCATTCTTGGCAGAGTTGTAGTCCAAGCTTGGATCTTTTCAGAGTGTGATAGTCCACTAGCTTTGAGTTTTTATTAACGTAAATATTCATTAAAATGGCCCATTAAAATTATCTAAATTATTAAATAACGAGAGAATATCTTACTGCTTCATTTGTTAACTCAGTGAAGAAGAATATGAAATCCTGTAAGTTATATATATATGCTATAGCATATATTTTTAAATATTTTGTGGATATCATAAGTTCATAATTTAAAAATTGTATTTTATTTTGATAAAACTCTGATAGTTGGATTGTCAAATGATACTCTTTTAAATTTAATTCGTTCATTTGTTATTCGGTATGCACTAAAGAAAAAGCAAAAACAACAAGATACAAAAGTCTCCAAAAATTATAAGAAAATGCTAATAGAATCATAAAATAATCCATCATTATAATCTCGAATAATGATATTGTTATTGACGATCTAAAAAAACAAATGGAATTATCATATCTTATCTTTGTTGAAATTAATAAAAAACCTGAAACAATCATCAAGATCTAAAAGTACAACAAAAAATTTGGTAAAATTATCTAATATCGAAGCTTTATTTAGTTACATTTGGGATTAGAGCATTCGGAATCGAACTCGAAATTATTAAAACTTAAAATCGAGAAAGAAAGAACAAAACATGATTGTTGGAAAAAGACAAAACAAAGGATCTTCTTCCGCCTCACCGGGTCACAAAGTCGCTTCGGCGTTATTTGATTGAACTTTCTGACTAGACAACTCAAGTTTATAGGCATAAGAAAATATTAATTAGCCAGTGAAAAAAAACTAAATCATAGCCAATTGTTTGACTAGGTTTCATTTGTTTGGCGGATTAGTGGCGTATGCACCCAAAAGAAATTGTTCACTACAAATTTATACTTGGAGTTTCAAATAAATTTCTGCTACAGCTGTTTGTTGTTTAGGCCAAGGATCAATTTAAAGTTCATTGATCATAACAATCAGAAACAAAGTAGAATTATTACTTACAGCAAAATGCATGCACTTGCATACTATTAGAAGGATCTTCTCAGTTTCCACTTCTGTTCTGCTCTGGATGCTTAAAGCCTCAACTTGGGCAATCCATAAAACCCCATTAAGACATTTCAAGATGATTAACATATTAACAAATGAGATAGTATGGATGGATATCAGGGGAACATAAATTAGGAAGAAGAAATCACCTTTTCTAAGCAGTGATGAAACACGACCAGTAAAGGCACAAGAATTTTTTCTGCAATTAGCTCAAGCTGCGGCGGAACTGGCTCCCTTGCAACTTTTGGATTCAAAAAGTACTGCCAGAGAAAGGAAATATAGGAATAGTAAATACGACCCACTAATCCGAGGTCCCCTCCATTTTACAAGTTGAAAAACAATCAGTCAGTCCCTTGAAAGTTTAGTTTCTTATGTTGCCCACATATTTGGGGCGTTTTAACTGTCACTTGACAAGCATTAACCAAATTTGTTTACCACATCTTTCATTTTCAACACATAATTTATATATGATTATTACCCTTTCCCATAAGGGAAGTGCTTTAAATTTATTTATGTGAAAATTAATTGATACAAGCAGTATAAATTATCTTGACAGTTGACAAGTTAAGCATTTGCACATAACAAGTACCTGGAATGGTCTAATGAGCGAGTGAAGAACCGTAAGGGCATTAACAGTTTTCCATTCACCATTTCCACTTCCATTAATCAGATTACTAATGTGAATAACTGATTGCAGTTCAGGAATAAGTTCAGGCCACGAATTGTCCTTCACAAACTCAGCAGCAACAATTACCCGAAACTACATCCAGAAAAGAATAAAAGATAACACACATAAACAACACTATTAGTGCACAAGGTACAAACATAATTCCAAATACACATACCCCTTCAACTAAAACTTTCAAAACCGCATGTTCTACTTGAAGCAGAGCTCGCATGAAAGCATCTCGAAACTCTTTACTGACTTTGGATGCATCAATATTTTTCCTAATGTAATTCTTAAGATATGTAGCAGCTGCAACTGTTTGACCTTGGTTATCACCTCCTATAGTAAAAATCAAATTCAATTACCATTAAAATATCCATAATTAAAGCAGCAAAAAATTGTCTGTAAATAAATAAAATAAGATCTATCACATTCTAGCAACTATTTGATATTGGTTATCCCCTCGAATACTTTAAAAAAAATCCAATTATCGATTACTATAAAAAGACCATAATTAAGCTCACTTTCAGCTCCATAAGTGGAATAAATTCAATAAAATGAAAACAACTAAAACAACATTTATACAAATATATACATACTATTGTCTGGATGTTAGTAAAAGATGGGGAGGTGGAATACCGGTGGCGATGGAGAGGAGAGAGAACGGAAAAGTGGGAAGGAGAGACAGACGGTCGAGGGCATCGGTTGCGGCGTGGACTACGGAGCCGTCGGGGCTGAAGGTATTGTTGAGGAGCTGAGCAATTTGATGAGTTTCCATTAACTTGATTTTGGACGCTGCGGCAGAACCCTAGTTCGTTTCCAGCAGTCTTCAGCTGATGAGAACTAGCAAAAGGAGTGGTGGGACGTAGTAAAAGAAGCGTGATTAAAGTGATTAAGCGGGAAAATTGACTTTACGTTGGTGGGAGAAAATTAAAATAATAATAATATCGACTATTTGAGTCGGTCCATAATCGAACTTTCGAGCTTTCCGGAGAGTCCTAACAGTAAGACGGTCCATAATTTAGTTCAGGCCGGCCTAGTTCAGTCTTGGACAGTTGTACCCACCCCTCATTCATAGGCATATTAAAAAATTTAAACCAGACCAAGCCAGGCCCCGTTTGTTTCAGCTTTTAACTTCTGGCTTTTGAGAAACAGTTTTTGGGTTCAAAAGTTAAAAATTAAATGCAAATAATAAAAAAGCTAGTTGAAGTTATAATCGCGTATTTATTTAGGCGCTTCTCTTCAATTCATGAATGTCATTTTAATCTTAAACAAGTTAATATTTTCATACTCATCTAATTAAAGCTCGAATCTTTTTGTGGAAATTTCTTATAGGTATATGGATAGGGTCAAATATTATAAAATGAATTTTTTTTATAGGTGATATGGTCAAATATCTAAATGAATAAATTTGAGGAGACAAATTAATAGAAGAGTTAAACTTGAAAGGGGCAACAACAAAACCATTCATATTATAAATACAAGTACAGGCAAACACCTTCTAAATTGTATCTAAATATTTTTTATTTAAAATTTCTTTTTAGTTTAGATTATAAATATTTATTGTAATTTATAAATATTATTATGATTAGTTCAAATTTTTTATTTAACTTGAACAAAAAAAATTAATTAAAATTGATAATTTTTTGGACCCGCCCCTTTTCGCTGCTAACAATATTTTACTTTTACTAACTGTGTGTTTTTTCCCCATTATATTTACATAATAATATTATTATACTTATTTGACAAAAAAGTCTCATTTAATTTTGTTTTTATCGACGAGACTCCGTCCGTTGAAAATAATAATATTGTGTACAAGTTAAGTTATACAAAAGAAATTGTGTATCGGTATTAGCAATTTTATTTAAGAATAATTTAATGTTTTCTAATATACATTTGATATTAGCCAAAAAAATTAATAGTGATCGATGGTTTAATGATAAATATGTTAATAACAAAATAATTATAAATTAAGAACAATGTAACATTTTATAATTCTGAAATATAATGTATTTTTATTTTTTAATCAATTAATAACAAAAATTGTATCTTAAGATTTAAAACGAGGGCAAAATAGAAATTCGTAAGTTTGTTATCATATTTATTCATCATGTCCAGTGACAGATTAAGAAATTTGATTAATGGTGGACAATGTTTAAACTTAGATAAATGTATGTATGTATAAGGCCCTTCATAATATATTTACAAATGTATGTATGTATCAGGCCTTCATAATATATTTATGAACCAAAAACATGGATACATACCAACAAGGCTATTTTAGTAGCACTAATTAAGTATTTCATTTTTGTTTTAACATTAATTGACTAGCACTAATTAATTAAAAAAGAAAGTAGATAGCTTCTTTTATATTTGGCAAGACGACAATCTTCTCTGTTATGTAATTTTTTCAACTCTACTTGATTAAGGGTTGTATATATAATTTTTTTACTCAATTCTACTATTTTTTATATTAAACTAATACCCCATATATATTAGTAATATTTTAAAAAAATTTACGCCCAAACGACTATTTCACAGAGAATCGACAAGTAATTTCATTAATAATTGACAGAAAATTCGTCTCTATCTCGACTGTACTACCAGAAGCTTTGAAAAAGTCGGAATAGAAGATCACTCGTCTTGGAATGGACTTACTACTTAAATGCGGGTGGTTAATTGACTACCCTTACCCTTTACTAGCTTCGTCCATGATGATGCCACTTATTATTCGTAAGACTAAACAAGAAATAAAATATGTTAGTAATATTTACAAAATTTATAAATAGGAATCATTTTATGAAACAAATGGAGTTGGGCAAGAGTGCAAGGTATAGTTAAATCCGGGGGCAATTTTCAAAATTACGAACCTATAGGGCCTTGCCAAGTAATATAGCGTATATAGTCTTTGGTTTTTATTTTTTGAACAGGGAATGGTAAAAAATACTTTTATTCCACTGTGGTTGTAGTGTTTTAAGCAATTAGCTACTGTACTTTTAAAATATTTAATTAGACCACTGTACTTTTTAAAAATATTCAATCAACCCATTCGGTCAAATTTTGCTCACAGACGTTAAAAAATTGGCATGATTTTCCTACGTGGCTTTAAAAAATTAAATACTAATGACGTGTATTTGCTGATGTAGTCAGCAAGACCAATCAGTCAACCCTATCTAGGGCTCAAAAGCTAGACCAGTTAATGTAAGACCCCGGATTTTATGAAATAAAAGTATTCAATTTTTCTTATAATTACTATTCAGTAAATGGTTAAATTGATAAAAGTTTAAAGTTAAGGGTGATATATGAATTTTTTCAAAAATACGCAAGTGGTTATAAAATATTCATTATTGTCGGGGAATATTCGTTTGGTCGTGGAATATTCTTTCTGTCGGGGAATATTCGCATTTACTACAAGCAGCCTATTTGTGGGTCCCATAATGAATAACCGTCGAATGAAGAAAAGCGACAAAATGGAGTTTTTATAAATAACTACAGTAGTTGTCACCAATTAACATTTGTTGGAATACCCATTGATTAAAATCTGATGTCTGGCGTTGTTGTTGACAAGATATTGCGGTATTGCACCAATTATTGATTCTACGTAAAAGGCACTACTCAATAATTATTAAAGAAGTTATTCGCTCAAAGATTTTATTTTATTGATTCAATAATTGTTGCGTTGATATTTTATATTCTTGTTGTTTCAATAATTGTCACTACACAAGATATTTTCATTATTGAAGCAATAATTCATATTATCTGAATAATATTATTAGATAATATTATTGCAATGTCTAGAAAGTTTTGTACAGGAGAGGTTTGGTCACCTTTAATTGCTACCAAGAAGGAGAAATTCTTATTGGAAAGCCCCTCTTTCCGAGAAGCCCGCCTGGTTGTCATTATTGTGATTTCGTAATATTATTTGTGAATAATTAATTATTGATTTATATGATGAAGAAAATATTCATTTTATGTGGATATAGATGGAGAAATTTTTAAAGTGACAATTGTTGAAAATCGATATTTTATCTTTTTCTCGATAAAATAATATTTTATTATATTATTATAATATGATAATGGGGATATTTTACAATGAATGTGGGATATATGAGTATATGAGGATGAGGAGTATTTTTGTTGCAAAAGTTGTTTAAAACATGTTAAACATGTCTGTGGGCCCATTTCTTGACTGAAATTTGATTATAGCCTGTAAAATTGTCCGTTTATGGATTTTGGTCAATTTCTATTTGGAATTTAGAAAAACTTTCTTCTGCAAAGTTGTAGAAAATTGAATTTCCTATAAAAACTCGCGAGATTCGAATTTTCTGATAAAAGGGCTATTTATTATGAATTATTGAAGTTCTGAAATTCCGGAATAATTGATTTTTGGAAGTTTAAAATATTTATAGTTAGAAAAACGTTTTTGATATGTTTGGTGAGCCCCATTGGTTGTTGAAATCAGCTGAATTCAGTTATTGATGGTGTGCGTAAGAAAATTTTATAATTATATTATTAATTTATTAAATTTTCTGCTTTGGTGTTCTAAGCATTTTCCTATAAATAGGGTGCTTAGGTTAGAATTAAAAATCACACCAGAAACTGAAGTTTTCTCTTTATTTCTCTCTCTATATTATCGAGTGTATTCTTGTGAGTATTTTGATATCTTGAGTGTTGTTATACACAGTGCGAGTTAGATTCGTTATTTATTCCAAATCAAGCTTCTTTTGAGGTAGAGGGATTTTAAGGGATTGTAAGGGATGTTATTTTATTCAAAATGATATTATTTCTTCAATATCATTATCTTAGAAATATTGATTGGAAATTTTATCAAATTTGGAACTTTTTTCATGTTGGGAGTTCTTATTCACGAGTTCTTATTCACGACGGAGTTACTATTCATGAGTTCTTATTCACGAGTTCTTATTCACGGTACTATTCACTATAAAATTGATTTCTTTTTCTAACCAAATTATAGTTAATTTATGAATATTCTTGTGACGCCCCCAAAATTAGGTATCGTCACCCATCTTGGGTCGCCACTTTATATGGTACATAAATTCAAATACAAACTTAATTATACATCCGTCGTGTAACATACGACAATACATAAACCGAGAGTTCTAATAGGAATATTGTCATTTAGACAATATCCATATAAGAGTCCTCATTACATTTATTATCACCTTTATTTAATGAATAGTGAGGACTACTAATGCTATCTTGGGACCATCTCTCTTTTCCCGACTCGTCTCACCTATATTCTCATTTCACGAAGAAAACAAATGAAAGAAAGGGTGAGCTCAACTAGCCCAAAGAAGAAATATTATGACTAAGATAATGCGAGAATAAATTATCATTAGCCTTCAAACAAATGTTAAAGCGATAAAATACAATAGACAACCGGTTTTAGCTGCGGTAGATGAATGTGCAATCCATTAAAAGAGTCAAGTAGAAAATAAAGTCTACTATCTTTTATGATTTAAAAGGTTTTTCATCACTGTTATAGCTGAGACTCAGCTTTAATAAATATTCCACCACATCTAATCATCCCTGTACCACGGTCAAGAATTTTCATTAAATCATCAATGGTCATGACTATACCAAATCACCCCTGGTCATAATCATACCAAAAACTATCCATCACTGCATTACAGGCATTACAGGCCACTGAGGACTTTTGTCACATCATTTATATCAAGCCATGATTATACCGAATGATCCCTGGTCATAATCATACTAAGTTCATCTATGCACGTAAGCCAAAGATAACATAATATAACATGAGGATGATGACAATGACATAATAATTCAATAAAACAAGTTCAAGAATTAATTTATCCAAGAACCAATAACGTCCAAGTTATCAACATGACGATACTTTTGTAGAGAGTAAAATTCAAGAATGCTCGGAAGAATATTTCCATGAAAAGATCTTTGGATGAAACGCAAATATCGAGGATATTCTACTAATTTCATGGAGTATAAGTCAAAGTTTTAACCAACTGGGTATAATAAAGAATGGAATAACAAAAGAAATCACCACGCATGCAGATACTTGCCATATTAAAAGTTATTCCAATGAGAATAATAATAACGGAACCGGTCGGTGAAATTCACAATCGCAAGCGAGGATGATCCAATGAGAATAATAAATCTTTGAATAATAAACAATGGAACCCGGTCAAAGGTGTAAAAACACACGATGAGGATATTCCAGCGAGAATAATAAAGAATTGAATAATGAAGAAGAAAATCACCAAGTATAGGGATTTAAGCGTATCTGAGTTATTCAATGTAATAAATAAGAATGGAATAATATAAGGATTTCACCAAGTATAGGGTACGCCGCCAGATACTGAGGTTATGTATAGGGTATGCCACTTTTACAGGTTATTCCAACAGAATAATAATGAATGGAATAACTGAAGTTCTCTTCATGAATAAGAAAGAATAATACCCCTTACGAGTACAACAAATAATATCCCTTACCTTAGAAACTGAATATTGGAAAAGTGAAGTAGCGAGAATACTTTTCTTCTTTCTCTCTATAGATTTTCTCTATAGCTTCTCTCTATAATTTCTCTCTCAGAGTTTCAATTGAATTCGTAAGAAAATAATGAAGGAATGAGCTTTTATTTATAGGAAAATAGAATGCATAGTAATTAATCCATGAACGGTCCAGATTGATTTACTTTAATCGACGGTCCATATTTAAAGCAAAATCTTTTAAATAAAATATCATATATTCTATTTATATAAAAAATATTTTACTATGCAAAACACTATGCAACACTATGCAAAACACTATGCAACACTACGCATAATAAAATATAATATATTCTATTTATAGAATAACTTTAATAAAGTATTACATTTTATATAAAAAGATGTTTCATTTTATTACGTTAATAATACAAAACAAAACGTCATTATCGCTATAATAATTCATATTATTAATCGACAATAATGGAATCAAACTGGGTGACTTCTCACATAAGCATCAATAATCAACAATCTGCAGTACTACTATGCAACCACACGTATTCATTGTACTTTTTTACTACCGAGTAGTTGAGCAAGATCCACGGTAAAACTTCCGCCGTTATTTCAATAAAATATTTTTGTTGTTTTTCAATCCGACAATAATTTACATTGTGGGGTCCACCAATGATTGAGTAGTTTATGCGAATATTCCTCGCTAAACCGAATATTCCAGACCAATCGAATATAACATAACCACTGTGATACTTTGCAAAATTTATAAATACTACCCACAACTATAATATTATCTCAAATTCACACCATAATATTGAAAAATTATTTGAAAAAAATTTAAATCTTTATTGATAAAAAACGGGGTCTCACAATCTCCCTCCTTATGGAATTTCACCCTCGAAATTAGGGTACGTACTTGGTATGATAAGAGGTGAGGATACCTTGAATACCTTTATCGTTAAAAACATTAAATTCATCTTTGCAATCCTACCAAAGATATTCATTAACAATTTATCTTTGCACTGAAGCCAAAGATATTTATTAACAATTCATCTGCACTACAAAGCTAAAGATATACAATCAGTAAAACCAATAATCGAGACGCAACTTAATAATAGTATCACGACCACGAATTATCCATGCTTCTTGGCCAAGGATATTCGTGTTTTCAATTACTGGCCATGATTATACCGAATAATCCGTGGTCATAATCATACCAAGTCTATCAATGCACTACTACCAAAGATGACTTTTACCACATCCATGAATTAATATTTCATCTTTGAGACTCAAATTTCAATAATTAATCCATATAATCGAATCATCCCCGCACTACTGGGCCAAGGATATTCATTAAGTATCACGACCACGAATTATCCATGCACCACGTGCAAAGATAATCGTGTATTCATTAAGATCAACGACCACAAATTATCCACGCACTCACGTGCAAAGATAATCGTGTATTCATTAGTATCACGACCACAATTATCCATGCACTACGTGCAAAGATAATCGTGTTTTCAATTACGGTTATGATTATACCGAACAATCCTCGGTCATAATCATACTAAGTCCATCTACGCACTATGTGCCACGATGACTTTCAACATAATATAAGCATGAGGATAATGATATAAAGAATCAATCAAATGATAAAGGATAAATATTAAACATTTATAATATAATTTATCCAGATTCAAGAATATCCCCATGTTATCAATCACTTAATAATCTTATAATCTAATATCATTAATATTATAACAATATTTTAATCACTTCTTAAATTTATAAACAATTTATCTCAATTGTTTACGCTTTACCATATAATGCATTTAATCATTCAAAATGTCATACTCATAAGATATCATCACCAATTATCAAATCCCTCAAAACAAAATATGCATATACTTTATATAGGATTCTCTAGCCATAAAATCCTATTTTCAACTTTGTTACTTCACATAACATATTTAACTCATATGTTCGTAACTAAACTATTTTCATGAAAAATGCCAAATCAGTCCCAAAATTATTTCTTTTCTGGGATTTAGCATAATATAGTCCCATAATGAAAATATATTTTTCTCGAAATTTTTAAAATTCATTTACTATTTTTCAAAAATCAATTTCTAATTAATTTCTTAAGAAATTAGCTACCTCAAGTTTAACTCCAAAAATTCCCAAATCTTGACAGGACCTTACCCATGTTAACGTGAGCTTCCAGTTTAAATTTCATGGTCATCTGAGTTATAGAACCCTCAGGTTATAGCGTTTTTTCGGAAAAATCTAAATATTGAAATAGTCATAACTTGCTCATTTTAAGTCAGAATGAGCTCATTTTTGGACAGGAGGTACTTTATACCATATTCTTTCATGTCCCAAAAGGCAAGAATTTTTCTCATAACTTAAGTGGCCGAAACAGCCCCTCTAAAATCATGGCAGCAGCTTTTTCGGTTTTTGCAGCTTTGCACTCCTTCGCTAAAATCAGTCCACACAAAAATCTACAACACCTTTTTCATTGATTCCACTTGGATTAGTTAGGTAACTCATAGATCTAACTCTAGGACTTAACCACACTCAAAAATTCAAAATATTATAGGAGATTTGGTCAATTGAATTTTATGTTACGTTTTTCACCAAAATCTGGTTTTTAACTCCTTGTGATTTTTAAGAAACTTTCATGTTTTCACATACTAACCAACATAAGTCATCATAACACTTACTAATACCACGTATACCTATGATCTTCATTAGTCCAATGCTTTTATTATGACTTTCATCATAAACAACGTAAACTGTTCATTTTAGTTGAAGAAATATTTGAGGGTTTAAGAAATGGGTTTTGTGTAAGACCCCAACTTTTATAAATAAAGATGAATTTTCTATAAATATTATTTTTGAATATTATGGAATAATTTGATATAATGTTATAGTTGTGGGTAATATTTATAAATTTTGCAAAAGTATGCAGTGGTTATATTATATTCGATTGGTGGGGAATATTAGGTTTAGCGAGGGAATATTAAATACAATAATGGCTCAATCATTGGTGGACCCAGCGAGAATTATTATCGGAAACGACAAAAATATTTTATTGAAATAACGGCGGAAGTTTTACTGGTTGATCTTTGTTGAACTACTTTCGGTAGTAAAAAAATGCGATGTCGTGTGGTTTGTAGTAGCAGCGCGGTATTGATTATTGATGCTTATGTGAAGAAGTCACTCGGTTTGATTCCATTATTGTCGATTAATAATATGAATTATTATAGCGATAATGACGTTTTGTTTTATTAGTATTATTAACGAAATAAAAGCGAAACATCTTTTTATATAAAATGAATACTTTATTAAAGTTATACATAAATAAAATATATTATATTTTATTATGCGCATATTTTGTTTTGTATAGTGTTGCATAGTGTTTGCATAGTAAAATATTTTTATATAAATAGAATATATTATATTTTATTTAAAAGATTTTGCTTTAAATATGGATAGTCGATTAAAGTAAATCAATCTGGGATAGTTCATGAATTAATTACTATGCATTCTATTTTCCTATAAATAGAAGCTCATTCCTTCATTATTTTCTTACAATTCACTTTGAAACTACAGAGAGAAGCTATAGAGAGAAAGAAGAAAAGTATTCTCTGCTACTTCACTTTGCCGATATTAGGTTCTTCTAAGGTAGGGAATATTATTTGTTGTGCAGTAAGGGGTGTTATTCTTTTGTATTCATGAAGAGAACTTCTTTTGTTATTTCATTCTTATTTATTATTGGAATAACTTTGTATCTGTGGAATCCCCTATACTTGGTGATCTTCTTCTTTTATTCCATTTTTCTATTATTACATTTGGAACATCACAGATGTGTGTTTTACAGGGACTGGTTAAAATCTTTATTATTACTGTTGGAACATCACATGCATGTGTTTTACAGGACTGGTTCCGCTTTTTATCATTACGTTGGAATATCCTATCGGTGTGTTTTTGCGGATGCAGTTCCATCTTTTATTATACATTGGAACATCGTAGTGATTGTGAATTTCACGACTTTGGTTCCGATATTTATTATACATGTTGGAATAACACATGTATGCGATCTATCGCATGCGTGGTGATTTCTTTTGTTATTTCATTCTTTATTATACCCGGTTGGTTAAAACTTTGATTTCTATACTCCATGAAATTAGTAGAATATCCTTGATATTTGCGTTTCATCCGTCGATATCTTTTCATGGAAATATTCTTACGATCATTCTTGAATTTTACTCTACAAAGCGCGATATCGTGTTTGTGGTTTGGATGTTATTAGTTCTGAATAACTTAATTCTTGAACTTGTTTTATTGAATTCTTATATCATTGTCATCATCCTCATTTTATTTTTTTTAAAGTCATACGTGGCTTTTGTAGAGCATGGATGGACTTGGTATGATTATGACCGAGGATTATTCGATTGTAATCATGGTAGTAATGTTACAAATGATGTGGTAAAAGTCCTCGGTGGTAGTAGTGCATTGATGGACGATTTGTTGGCATGATCATGACCATTAATGAATACACAATTATTCTTGGCCCGTAGTGCGGGAATAATTATGGTCATGATACTTAAAGAATATCCTTGGTAGTAGTGCGAGGGGTGATTCGATGATGTGGATTATTTATTAAAATTTGAGTCTCGGCTATAATGATGATGAAAAACCTTTTAAATCATAAAAGATAGTAGATTTTATTTTCTACTTGACTCTTTTAATGGATTGCTTGTTCATTATGATTAAACTTGATGTTTATTATATTTTATCAGTTTAACAATGTTGAAGGCTATTGATAATTTATTACGCATTATCTTAGTCATATAATATTTCTTCTTTGGACTAGTTGAGCTCACCCTTTCTTTCCTTTATTCTCTTTGAAATGAGAACATACCATTTGGGACGAGTCGGGGAGCGGAGTAATGGTCGAGGAGGATAGCATTAGTAGTCCTCACTATTACGTGAAATAGTGTGATAATAATTGTAATGAGGACTCCTTTTGAGTTTGTATAATATCTAGTAGACAATATTTGTATTCAAACTCACGATTTATGTCGTATTGTACCACGGCAGTTATATTAGTAAGTTGTATTTAAATTACGTACCATGTATCGACTACCCAAGATGGGTGATGTATACCTAATTTTGGGGCGTCACGATTTAGTATCGAGCTTAGGGATATGATCACTGGCTAAGATGTGAGAATAAGTACTAGGAGGGGGAGGCGGGGAATACCTTCGCTAGTATGACCTACTAAGTTTATGAGCTATTTTATTGGTCGGTCGAGAATATAAAGATAATTGTTACATGTCAATTAATCTTTTGTTTTGTGGCGATCTCGAAAATGACATCCGAGAATGTTGAGAATAGCAATGGAGCCTGAGCGATCGTTGATTCACCACATATCAATAATCGAGGATAATGTGCATCGAGAAGCGACAATCCTCATACAAACAATAACACTTGACCAAATGATGAATGATCAAATGTTCGGAGGCTTTATCGATTTATCAACAATGAAGCGAGAGGCGACTCTGTCCAACGTAGGTGGAAACACGAAAAACTCGGCGATCACCGCATTAAACAATTCAAGAGGCTGGGACCACCGGGAGTTTAAGGAGAGCAAAACCACTTACGGCGGAAGCATGGATAAAGCAGATTACAAGATATTTGATGTCTTGGGATGCTTCAAGAGAAAAAGGTTCCCACTACGCCTTTATGTTCTTGGAGCGAGAGGCGATTCTTGGTGGGAATCGGTAAAAGCGTACTCGACTTCTTTGTCTTGAAGATATCTTGGGAGAAGTTCGGGTTGTTCAACGACAAATACTTTCACGAAAGTATTCGCCACATGAAGGAAGTGGAGTTTATCAAGTTGGAACAAAACAATATGGCCAGTGTCATGATACGAGGCAAAATTTGCGGAGTTATCACGGTTCGTCCCACTTGGTGGATAATGAAGAGAGAATGGCACGAATGTTTTTAAGAGGTTTGAAGTCGGAATCGTCGACATCTTATTTCTCATAAAGCGTGTTTGTATTAGGATGTTGTAAATAGGGCTCGATTAGTGGAGTAGCGATAACGAGTCAGCCTTGACTAAAAAGAAGCGGTAAGCAAAATTATAATACCGGTGAGAGTAGTTATCGAAGCGGTGACAACAAGCGTGGAGGAATCAGCGCGGGCGGATATGGTAACCGCCGGTGGTAATCGAGGCAACAACAATAAGAATGGACATTTCAAAAGCGGAGATTTAACAATGATGGAAAGACGTCGGCACCAGGCGACACCGTTGTTAAGGAAGGAGAAAGACCACTATCGTATGCTTCAAATGCGGAGAAGAGGACACATCGGTCCAAAGCTGTGCCATGCAAAGTCAAAGCATGTTATAATTGTGGAAGAAGGTCACTTAGCTCGATTTTGTCGTTTCTGAAGACAAATTCAACTAGGATGGATGCACCAAAAGTAGTCCCGAGAAAAGTCAAAGCCGGTAGTCTGAGGAGGCGTTTGTTGTGACCTCCCATAGAGCAAGGAACCCGAATGAGGTCATCACGGGTAAGCTTATCATAAACTCTAATGAAGTTTATACTTTATTTGATCTGGGTTCTACCCATTCTTTTATTTCTCTACTTGCGCTCATCGATTAAATTTGACTCAGGAGAAATTAGACTTTGACTTATCTGTGGAAACTCTGGTTGGGAGAAACCTTCATTACATCTCTTTGTTTATAAGTCTTGTTTGATTCAAATCGGTACCCTCACATTTCATGTCGATCTTATTTCATTAAAAATACTTGCATTTGGCGTGATTAAAGGATTGATTGGTTAACTACTTATCATGCAAAAATTGATTGTTTTTCGTAAGGTTGTTAGCTTTCATATTCCTAATCAACCTATTATGCGAATTCAAACGACCAAACCATTAAAATCAATCACGGTCATCTCAAGCCATAAAGCTATTCGTTTATTGAAAAGCGGATGTCAAGCTTTCTTAGCTCATATCTGATTTAAACAAAAATAAATCGGTTTTGAGCGATATTTCTATTGTTAATAAATTTCTGACGTATTCCCGAAGAACTTCTGGCTTACCCCAGGCGTGAAATTGAATTTTGTATCGACCTTGAACCGAAGTACAAAACCTATTTCAAAGCCCCATATCGAATGGCTCTATTGAACTTGAGGAGTTAAAGACCCAACTGCGAGGAATTGTTAGACATTGGCTTTATTCGTCCTAGTACTTCTCTTTGGGGCTCTCATTTCTATTCGTGAAGAAGAAAGATGGGAGTATGCGACTTTGTATTGATTATCGGGAGTTGAATCATGTCACCATCAAAAATAGGTATCCATTGCCGCGTATTGATGACTGTTTGACCCGATTGCAAGGAGCAAATTCTTTTCAAAGATTGATCTTCGTTAGGATATCACCAATTGAAGATTAGAACCGATTGACATTCCAAAGGCGGCTTTCGAGAACTCGATGCGGGCATTATGAATTCTAGTCATGTCCTTTGGATTGACTAATGCTCTCTTTGCCTTCATGGATATGATGAGCAAAGTATTGAGGAATATTTAGATCACTTTGTGGTCGTCTTTATTGATGACATCCTTATTTATTCCAAAAATAGTGAAGATCATGAAAGCAACACTTGAGGTCGACACTCCAAAAGCCGTGAATATAAGCTTTATGCGAGTTGAAGAAATGCGAGTTACGGCTTGAAAAAGTAGCATTCCTTGGGCACGTGGTATCAAGTCATGGAATATCTGTTATTGACAAAGATTGAAGCTATTCAAAGTGGGAACAACCTAAATCGATTAATGAGAAGTCGTAGCTTTCTCGGTTTATTTGGTTATTATCGGAGATTCGTGGAAGGATTTTCTCGAATCGCTACTCCATGACTTCGGTGACTCGAAAAGATACAAAGTTCGGTTGGGCGAAGAATGTAAGAAGAGTTTTCAAGAACTCGAGAGGAGACTTATTTCAAGACTGTTACGACAATACCATCGGCTCGGAGGATTTGTCATCTCTGATGATCTTGGGCAAAGGGTTGGGATGTGTTCTCATGCGACATGGAAAAGTTATAGCTTTATGCCTCATGACAACTCAAAGAATATGAGAGGAATTATCCTACTCATGATCTGGAGTTAGCATTTATTATCTTTTACACTTAAAATTTGGAGGCATTACTTGTATGGGAGAAAGTGGAAATCTTTACGGATCATAAAAGCCTCAAATATTTCTTCACTCAAAAGGAACTCAACATGCGACAAATGACGTTGGCTTGAACTATTGAAAGATTATGATCATACCATCGATACCATCAAAAAGCGAGCGTGGCGTGACGCATTGAGTAGAAGATCATATGCTGAAATCTGAGTGCGTTATTGTCGTAAGGCCCATTTTGTGTGACTTGCAAAGGATGGAGATAGAGTTAAAGACTCAGGGGCGCGTGTGATGATAAGCGAATATCTGAGTAGAAGCAGGCTTTAATCGATAAAGTTAAAGTTGCTCGAGCTACGGACGGAGGCGATGCGTATGAGGAAGAAAGTCTGAGAGGGTTATATCTGGGAAGCAAGAATCGATGAAGAAGGAATACTTGAGTCGACTCCGGACTTTGTGTTCTAACGACCACGATTTAAAGTATAATATCATGATGGGGCGCACAACACGCCATTTGCAATCCATCTGGGAGTAACAAAATGTATCATGATATTAAATCATACATTTTGGTGGAAGCAATATGAAGAGAGAGATAGCGTTGTTTATCTCAAGGTGTCTAACTTGTCAGCGAGTTAAGCGGAGCATCAAGTACCAAAAGGTCCATTGCAACCACTTGAAATTCGAGAATGGAAGTGGGAGCACATTACCATGGATTTCGTTCTGGTCTTCCTAAGGTTTCTCAAGGCATTGATGCGATTTGGGTCATTGTTGATAGATTGACCAAGTCGCTCATTTTTCTACCGATCGAGAAACTTATACACTTGAACGTCTTGCTTTCGTATGTACATAAGCGAGATTGTAAGGCTGCATGGTATCTGCGGTATCCATAGTTTACGATCGAGACCCAAGATTCACTTCACGATTTTGGGTTAGTTTGCAAAAAGCTATGGGCGCGGACTTACGATTTAGCTTCGGCATATCATCCTCGGGACAGACGGACAATCGGAGAGGACTATTCAAACTCTTGAAGATCTATTAAGACTACGTGTCCTTGATTTCAAGGGAGTTGGGACAAGTTCTTACCATTGGTGGAGTTTTCCTCTGACAACAGTTATCAAGCAAGTATTGGCATGGCTCCATTCGAGCGTTGTATGGAAGAAAGTGTCGTTCTCGGTATCTTTGGGATGAGGTGGGTGAAGCAACGTTGTTGGGGCCGGAGTTGATGCGTATGACTACGGAAAAAGATTCAAACGATCCGACAACGTATAAAAACCTCACAAAATCGATAAAAGAGTTATCTTGATCTTCATCGAAAGGGCGTGGAATTCGATATAGGAGATCATGTGTTATTAGAGTTGCTCCATGGAAAGGAGTTACAAGATTTGGAAAGAGAGGAAAACTTAATCCTCGATTCATCGGTCCATTTTAATCCTCGATCGAGTAGGAGCTGTGGCTATAGACTCACTTTCTGTGAAATATGTCTCGTGTTCATGCGTTTTCACATATCCATATTACGTAAATATGTGAAAGACCCGAACCATATTATTGAGTTAGAAGCAGGATGAAATAGCGGAAGATTTGGCGTATGAAGAGGTTCTGTTCAAATTTTGGATAAGAAGGAACATATTCTACGCTCGAGGTTATACCTCAAGTCAAAGTTTTGTGGAGGAACCACGATGTTGAGAAATGACTTGGGAGTTAGAATCGAAATGAAATCAAGGTATCCTTACCTCTTGACATACATACAGTGCATCGTACCCTAATTTCGAAGCGAAATTTCATAAGAAGGGAGGTTGTAAGACCCAAACTTTTATAAATAAAGATGAATTTTCTATAAATATTATTTTTGAATATTATGGAATAATTTGATATAATGTTATAGTTGTGGGTAATATTTATAAATTTTGCAAAGTATCAAGTGGTTATATTATATTCGATTGGTGAGAATATTCGGTTTAGCGAGGGAATATTAATACAACGACTCAATCATTGGTGGACCCTACAGCGAATAATTATTGAAAGCGACAAAAATATTTTTTTGAAATAACGGCGGAAGTTTTCTGGTTGATCTTGTTGAACTACTCGGTAGTAAAAAGAAATGCGATGTCGTGTGGTTGCATAGTAGTAGCTGCGGTATTGATTATTGATGCTTATGTGAAGTCACTCGGTTTGATTCCATTATTGTCGATTAATAATATGAATTATTATAGCGATAATGACGTTTTGTTTTATTAAGTATTATTAACGTAATAAAAAAGCGAAACATCTTTATATAAAAGCGAGAATACTTTATTAAAGTTATTACATAAATAAAATATATTATATTTTATTATGCATAGTGTTTTGCGTAGTTTTGCATAGTGTTGCGTAGTGTTTGCATAGTAAAATGTTTTTATATAAATAGAATATATTATATTTTATTTAAAAGATTTTGCTTTAAATATGGATAGTCGATTAAAGTAAATCAATACGGATAGTTCATGGATTAATTACTATACATTCTATTTTCTATAAATAGAAGCTCATTCCTTCATTATTTTCTTACGAATTCTTTGAACTCTAGAGAAAGCTATATAGAGAAAGAAGAAAAGTATACTCGCTACTTCACTTTGCCGATATTGGTTCTTTAAGGTAGGGAATATTATTTGTTGTACCCGTAAAGGGTGTTATTCTTTTGTATTCATGAAGAGAACTTCTTTTGTTATTTCATTCTTATTTATTACTGTTGGAATAACTTTGTATCTGCTGAACCCCTATACTTGGTGATCTTCTTCTTCTTTATTCCATTTTTCTATTATTACATTTGGAACATCACATGCATGTGTTTTACATTTGGGACTGGTTCCGTCTTTATTATTCATTGGAACATCCATGCGTGTGTTTTTACAGGACTGGTTTCGCTTTTTTATCATTACATTGGAATATCCTATCATGTGTTTTACAGGATGCAGTTCCATCTTTATTATTCATTGGAACATCACATCGGTGTGAATTTCACGACTGGTTCCGATATTTATTATACATTGGAATAACTTTTGCATATGTGCGATCTATCGCATGCGTGGTGATTTCTTTTGTTATTTCATTCTTTATTATACCCGGTTGGTTAAAACTTTGATTTCTATACTCCATGAAATTAGTAGAATATCCTTGATATTTGCGTTTCATCCGATATCTTTTCATGGAAATATTCTTACGATCATTCTTGAATTTTACTCTACAAAGCGATATCGTGTTGTGGTTTGGATGTTATTAGTTCTGAATAACTTAATTCTTGAACTTGTTTTATTGAATTCTTATATCATTGTCATCATCCTCATGTTTATATTTTTTTTAAAAGTCATAAATACATGTTTGTAGAGCATGGATGGACTTGGTATGATTATGACGAGGATTATTCGATTGTAATCATGGCCGTAATGTTACAAATGATGTGGTAAAAGTCCTCGATTGGTAGTAGTGCATTGATGGATGAGTTGTTGGCATGATCATGACCATTAATGAATACCTGATTATTCTTGGCGTAGTGCGAGGAATAATTATGGTCGTGATACTAAAGAATATCCTTGGTAGTAGTGCGAGGGGTGATTCGATGATGTGGATTATTTATTAAATTTGAGTCTCAAATTTATATGATGATGAAAAACCTTTTAAATCATAAAAGATAGTAGATTTTATTTTCTACTTGACTCTTTTAATGGATTGCTTGTTCATTATGATTAAACTTGATGTTTATTATATTTTATCGGTTTAACAATGTTGAAGGCTATTGATAATTTATTACGCATTATCTTAGTCATAATATTTCTTATTGGGCTAGTTGAGCTCACCCTTTTCTTTTCTTTATTCTCTTTGAAATGAGAACATAAATTTGGGACGAGTCGGGGAGCGGAGTAATGGTCAGGAGGATAGCATTAGTAGTCCTCATTTATTACGTGAAATAGTGTGATAATAATTGTAATGAGGACTCCTTTTGAGTTTGTATAATATCTAGTAGACAATATTTGTATTCAAACTCACGGTTATATGTCGTATTGTATACCTGCAGCAGTTATATTAGTAAGTTGTATTTAAATTACATACCATGTATCGACTACCCAAGATGGGTGATGTATACCTAATTTTGGGGCGTCACATTTGCATCTTGGGGTCAATACAAAATTCGATTTCACGCCTAGGGTAGGCTAGAAATCTTCAAGAATACGTCAAGAAATTTATTAATGATTATCCAAGACTTGGATAAGACGTTACATCGATACCAACTGTGACTTCTATCCTTTAACCTAGATAAGACCTCACAATGATACCTATCAACTTGTCATCGTCATTCACGACGCCGCCTACGTGAAAGTTTGGCTTCGATTGCATTCCTCACAAGGAAGTCAACAACGAAAGGATCGGGCTCTTTTACTTATGGCTCGATATAATGGTGATTAACTTTGGGGTTTGGTTACTTTGAATTAGTATAACAAAGTTGGTTAGGAATATGAAAGCTAACAACCTTACAAAAAGAATAATAAGTAGTTAATCAATCGTTTTCAAAAATTACCTCAAAGGCAAGTATTTTCAAAAGATAAGATCGACAATGTAGTAATGAAAGTGTTTATCGAATCAAACAAGTTTTAAAAATAGTAAGCGATAACGAAGGTCGCTACTAACGAAGTTTCAACCAATAAGTCAAAGTCTAACTTCTCCTGAGTCAAATTTAAACGTTGAACGCAAAGCAAAGAGAGATAAAATAATGGGTAGAATCCAGATCTTATAAGGTATAGACTTCACAATTTATAATTAACTAACGTCTTAACTTCGTTCGGTTTACTCGCTTTTTGAGAAGTCATGAAAATGCACTTCCTAAAACCAACGACTTTGTTTTGTCCATATCCACCTTTGGTGCCACCATCCCAATGGTAGACTTGACTTTGGTGCACAACAAAATTGGGCTAAATGACCTTCTATTCTTGTAATTTCCACTTCTATTATCTTTGCCGTGATTACCACCAAGTGGTTACCATTCTTAGCATGATAATTTCCCCACGATGGTTATCATTGTTCGATAGCAATTATTGCCACCGATATGATTATTATCGTGTTGTTGGTTGTTACCTTTTGTTTAATTTGAATCAACACTCTCATGTGCTTCATTGCTTATCTCAGCATTTTCAGATGCCATTCTCAAACACTGTCACAAAACAAGGGTTAATTAACATATCACATATTATCCCTATACTCGACCTACCAATTAAATACCAAATAAATTTAGGTAGGTCATACTATGAAGGAATTTCTGTCTCTCCCCTCCTAGTTCTTATCTCAAGATCTTGGCAGGATCATATCCTAAGCTCGATACTAATCTGTAACTTCTAGACACCAACTTGTGTCAAGACCTCACATTGGTACTATCGACTTGCCACACCGAAAAGACGGCGGCCCTACGTGAAGTCCGGCTTCGGTGCATCCCCCATCAACAGAAGTCACCAATGGTGAGAGGCTGGGGCTCTTCACACTTACGGCTCGATACCAACCGCGACGCCCCAAAATTAGGTATACGCCACCCATCTTGGGTCGCCACTTACGTGGTACATAAATTCTAATACAAACTTAATTATACACATCCGCAGGTAACATACGACAATACATAAACTGAGAGTTCTAAAAGAAATATTGTCATTTAGACAATATCCATACTCAAGGAGTCCTCATTACATTTATTGTCACACTATTTAACAGAATAATGAGGACTACTAATGCTATCTTCGGGACCATCACTCTTTTCCCCGACTCGTCCAAATTTATATTCTCATTTCAAGAAGATAAAGTGAAAGAAAGGGTGAGCTCAACTAGCCCAAGAAGAAATATTATGACTAAGATAATGCGTAGAATAAATTATCATTAGCCTTCAACAATGTTAAACCGATAAAATACAATGATAAAACCGGTTTAAGCTGAGGTGGAATGTGTAATCCATTAAAAGAGTCAAGTAGAAAATAAAGTCTACTATCTTTTATGATTTAAAAGGTTTTTCATCATCGTTATAAATTTGAGACTAAACTTTAATAAATATTCCACCACATCCAATCATCCCCGTACATACCACGGCCAAAAATTTTCATTAAATCATCAATAGTGGTGACTATACCAAATCACCCCCTGGTCATAATCATACCAAAACTATCCATCATCGCATTACATGGGCATTACGAAGCCATCGAGGACTTTTGTCACATCATTTATATCAAGCCATGATTATAGAATGAATGATCCTCGGTCATAATCATACTAAGTTCATCTATGCACGTAAGCCAAAAGATAACATAATATAACATGAGGATGATGACAATGACATAATAATTCAATAAAACAAGTTCAAGAATTAATTTATCCAAGAACCAATAACGCCCAAGTTGTCAACACGATACTTCTTTCAGAGTAAAATTCAAGAATGCTCGGGAAGAATATTTCCATGAAAAGATCTTTGGATGAAACGCAAATATCAAGGATATTCTACTAATTTCATGGAGTATAAGTCAAAGTTTTAACTAATTTGGGTATAATAAAGAATGGAATAACAAAAGAAATCACCACGCATGCAGATTCAGATGTATAAAAGTTATTCCAATGTAATAATAATAACGGAACCGGTCGTGTGAAATTCACAATGCAAGCAGGATGATCCAATGTAATAATAAATCTTTGAATAATAAACAATGGAACTGTGTCCTGTGTAAAAAACACATGCATGTGATATTCAAATGTAATAATAAATGCGGAATAATAAACAATGGAACCAGTGGGTGTAAAACACATGCATGTGATATTCCAAGCAGTAATAATAAAGAATGAATAATGTAAGAAAATCACCAAGTATAGGGATTCAGCGATATCTGAGTTATTCCAATGTAATAAATAAGAATGGAATAATATAAGGATTTCACCAAGTATAGGGTATGCATGATACAAAGTTATGTATAGGGTATGCCACTTTTACAAAAGTTATTCCAATGAGAATAATAATGAATGGAATAATGAAGTTCTCTTCATGAATAAGAAAGAATAATACCCCTTACGGGTACAACAAATAATATCCCTTACCTTAGAAGAACTGAATATTGGAAAAGTGAAGTAACAAAATATTTTTTCTTCTTTCTCTCTATAGATTTTCTCTCTATAGCTTCTCTCTATAATTTATCTCTCTAGAGTTTAAGTGAATTCGTAAGAAAATAATGAAGGAATGAGCTTCTATTTATAGGAAAATTGTAAGACCCCAACTTATTATTAATGAAATTTAATTTTCTCTATTTATTATTTTGAAATAGTAAGGGTTGATTTGATTAATGTGGATAGTTAGGGGTAAAATACGTAAATATTTCAAAATAAGCAAGTGGTTATAAAATATTCATTGTTGTCAGAATATTCGTTTGGTCGTGGAATATTCGTACTTATCGGGGAATATTAGATACGCAAGTTAAACCATTTGTGGGCCCCCATAACTGAAAGCGATTGGATGAAGAAAACGACAAATATAAGTTGTTTAAAAATAGCGAGTGTAGTTATTACAATTAATATCGTTAAAATACTCGATGGTTAAAACATAAGTAGACACACGGTATTGAACCAATTATTGATTCTTACGTAAGAAGGCACTACTCAATAATGGTTACAGATAATAATTATTCGATATTTTATTGATTTAATAATTCTTTGCGTTGATATTTTATATCATTGTTGTTTCAATAATTGTCATTTACAAAGATTTTTCATTATCGAAGCAATAATTCATATTATCTGAATAATATTATTAGATAACATTATTGGCAATGTCTAGAAAGTTACATCAAGGAGAGGTTTGGTCACCTAATCAATTGCCCAAGAAGGAGAAATTCTTATTGGAAAGCCCTCTTTCCTGAAACCGAATCGTCATCAATAATGTGATTACATAATATTATTTATGAATAATTAATTATTGATTTATATGATGAGGAAAATATTGATTTTATGAGGATATAGATGGAGAAAATTTTTAATGTGACAATTGTTGAAAATTAATATTTTATCTTTTACGATAAAATAATTCATTTAAATATATTATTTTAATAATATATTAACGATGATATTTTTATAATGAATGTGGGATATATGAGTATATGAGGAGGAAGAGTATTTTTGTGGCATTAAATGTTTAACACATGTTTTGTGTGTTGGTGGATACAATTATCGTAGAAATTTGATTATAAAACAGTAAAATCGTCTGTTTGTGGATTTCGGTCAATTTCTGTTTGGAATTCGAAAAAACTTTCTTCTGGAAAGTTGTAGAGAATTGAATTTTCTATAAAAACTCGCGAGATTTGAATTTTCTGATAAAAGGGCTATTTATTATGAATTATTGAAGTTCCGAAGTTCCGAAATAATTAATTTTTGGGAGTTTTAGTTAATTATTTTGAGAAAAACGTTTATTGAAACTAAGTTGGCCTCACATGTGATTCAAATGGGTTGAGATCAGTTGTCTAAGGTGGGCTAAAGAAAATGTGAAAAATATATTAATATTATATTCAATTTTCTGTTTTGGTGTTCTAAGCAATTTTCTATAAATAGGGTGCTTGGGTTAGAATTGAAAATCACAATGTAAACTCAAGTTTCTCTCTATTTTCTCTCGATATATTGAGCGTATTCTTGTGAGTATACTTTGAGTATTGTTAGGCGGTTGCAAGTTCCTTCAAAGACTATACCCTTCAGATTCCAAATTGTAAATCTTAATCTTTCGAGGTAAGGGATGTTATTTTCTTCTCAAATGATATTATTTCTTCAATATCATTATCTTTGAAATATTGGTTGGAACTTTTTATCAAATTTGGAACTTTTTCATGTCGTGGTTACTATTCATGAGTTCTTATTCACGAAGTTACTATTCATGAGTTACTATTCAAAGTACTATTACGAAAGCGTGAAGATGTTTTTTTGGGAAATTTCTATCTTTTGGTGTCTGAGTTACTATTCACGTGATACGGCTGACTATTCACGATATCTGCACTATTCACCGAAAAATAAAATTTCTTCTTTTTGTCCAAAATATCTATTCTGGATACTAGCTTTGATTGTATCCATGTTTTGATCATTCTTGAATTTTACACCACTATGATTATTTTTGAGGTATTTTGAACATGGATAAAACAAAGTACGAATCCTTAATCCTTAATCCTTGTCATTTTGTTTCACTGGATTCGTTTCTTTAAAAATATTTTTCATCATCCTCAGTCTTAAATGATGATATTATTGAATATCTTTGGCACCGTAGTGCAAAGATGAATGATTCTCAAGAATATCTTTGGTCAGTAGTCTGCAAAGATGAGCAGTGTTTAGATGAACATGATTAATCGATGAATATCTTTGGCCTGTAGTGCAAAGATGAATATTTGATTCCGTATATATATTGATTGATGTTACGAGGATAAAAGATGAGCGATGAACTTTTAAATTCATACATAGAAGATAGTAGTTTGCATTCTCTACTTAACTCTTCTAATGAATTATTATTTCTAACGGCTGCGAATATTGATTTAAAATTTGTTGTCTATTGTATTCTATTAGATTTTTTTCTGTTGAAGACTAACGATAATTTGTTGTATATTATCTTAGTCATAATATTCTTTATCGGGCTAGTTGAGCTCACCCTTTTCCTTTTTGTTCCATTTTTCTTCTCAAGAGAAGTAGAGAATATAGCGAGTATTTAGTGGGGGTATGGAATGAAGGTTTTAGAAAGAATTGTTTAGTAGTCTTCACCATTTTGTAAAATAATGTATCAATAAATGTGATGAGGATTTATTTGAGTATAGATATTGTCTCAGAAGATAATATTTGTATTCAAACTCACAGCTTTTCTTGTTGTAATAATAAAGTTGTAGTTGTTTTACGTACCATGTATTGACAACTCGAATGGGTGATGTATACCTATTTTGGGGGCGTCACGGTTGGTATCGAGCTTAGGATATGATCTCTATCGTAAATCGGGGAATAGAACTAGGAGGAGAGATTTAATAAATCCTTCGCTAAAGTGTGTCCTACACAAGCTTATTTTTTAGTTGGGTCAATATATAAGGATATTATGTGATATATTGATTTCCTTAATTAAACCTTGTTTTATGACAATATTTGAGAATGTCGATCGAGAATATTAACAATGGAAATGGGGTAGAGACGCGCTGACTCACCAACGAGAGAGAGAACGCAACATCTTGGCAATGTTCCTCCCATGAACAACACCACCGAAAGCAGATGATGAACGAGGGGATGTTTAGAAGCTTTTGCAGTTCATGCAAAATCGACGAGGAGACTCGTGTTCAAAATACGGGAGAAATGATAGCAATTCACGGGTTGTCACAACCCAAGCGATTCAAAGAGTTGGGACCACGAATTTAAGGAAAGCGGATCCGATCATGTGGCGGAAACACGGGTCAAGCAAATTACCAAGATATTCGATGTCTTGGGATGCACGGAGGAACAGAAGGTTCCATTCGCCACCTTTATGTTCCGTGGCAGCAGCAGACTCTTGGTGGAGTCTCGTGAAGCGTACTCCATCCACCGCACTCAAAGATCTCTTGGGAAACGTTTGAGAACTATTTAATGACAAATACTTTCCGAAAGTGTTCGTCATATGAAGGAAGTGGAGTTCATCGATTAGAGCAAAACAACATGGCGGTGTCTCGAAGACGAGGCAAAGTTTGCAGAGTTATCCGTGTTTGCACCTCATTTGGTGGAGAATGAGGAACGTATGACGCGGATGTTTCTTAGAGGTTTGAAACCCCAGATACGCCAAGATCTCATTTCTCATAAACTTCTCTCTATTCAGGATGTTGTAATCGTGGCTCAATTATTAGAAGCGAGATAACGAGTACGGTCAATCGAGGGACCACAACCAGGATCGTAATGCAGAGATAGCGATCAGCGTAATAATGATAACCAAATGGAGAAAAGAAACAGACGGACAAAATGGTAACCACTACTGGTGGTAATCATGGCCATGAAAATAGAAGAAGCGAGTCGGGGAGGAGATTTTAAAAGAGGAGATTTAACAACGACCATGTGAAGACGCAGCGGTCTGCGCAAAGAATCGGTTCTAAGGGAGGAGAACGACCACCGATCATATGCTATAAATGCGGGAAAGAGGGACATATCGGTCAAACCGTCCACAACAGATTCAAGGTATGCTATAATTGTGGAAAGGAAGGACATATCGCGCTCGAGATTGTACGATGAGTGAAACCTAGTTCAATGGGACGGTGACTCAAAAGATCGTATCGAAAAAGTCAAAGTCAACGATTAAAGGAAGAAGCGTTTGTTGTGGTGGTCAAAATGCGAGGAACCCAAACGAGGTGATCACGGGTGTTTATTTATAAATTCTTGCGAAGTTTATACCTTTACTTGATCGGTCTTTACCCATTCATTTATCTCTCCTTGTGCTCAACGTTTAAACTTGACTCAGGAGAAATTAGACTTCGACCTATCTGTGGAAACTCCGTTAGAGAAACTTTCATCACATCCACTGCTTATAAATCTTGTTTGATTCAAGTTGGCACCATTACCTTACCATTGACCTTATCTCTTTAAAGATACTTGCTTTTGATGTGATTTTAGGGATTGATTGGTTAACTACTCATCATGCCAAAATTGATTGTTTTCGTAAGGTTGTTAGTTTTCATATTCCTAACCAACCTGTTATGCTAATTCAAGCAACTAAACCATTAAAATCAATCATCATCATATCTAATCATAAACCTATTCGTTTATTGAAAAACGGATGTCAAGCTTTCTTAGCCCATGTTATGGATTTGAATAAAGACACGCCAAATTTGAATAATATTCTGTTGTTATTGACTTTCCCGACGTATTTCTGAAGAACTTCCGGTCTACCCCGAGCGTGAAGTTGAATTCTTTATTGATCTTGAACCCGCACAAAGCCCATTTTAAAACCCCATATCGAATGGCTCCTATTGAACTTCAGAGTTAAAGGTCCAACTACGAGAATTGTTGGACATCGGTTTCATTCGTCCTAAGACATCTCCTTGGGGTGCTCTGTTTTATTCAGTAAAGAAGAAAGGCGGAGTATGCGACTTCAGTATTGACTATCGGAATTGAACCATGTCACCATCAAGAATAGGTATCCCTACCTCGTATTGATGACTTGTTTGACCGATTCAAGAGGGCACAATTCTTTTCAAAATCGATCTTCGATTCGGATATCATCGGTGAAGATTAGAGGCGAGGATATTCCAAAGGCGCCTTTAGAACTTCAGACGGGCATTATGAATTCTTTGTCATGTCTTTCGAATCGACTAATGCTCATGCGGCTTTCATGGATATGAAGAACCGAGTATTCAAGGAATATTTGGATCGATTCGTTGTTGTTTTTATTGATGACATCCTCATATATTCCAAAAGTCGTGAAGATCATGAAGCACCATTGAAGAAATTCGGTACTCCAAAGGCTTCGTGAAAACAAACTATATGCAAAATTGAAGAAATGCGAGTTCGGCTTGAGGAATGAGCTTTATTTATAGGAAAATAGAATGCATAGTAATTAATCCATGAGCGGTCAGATTGATTTACTTTAATCGACAAATCCATATTTAAAGCAAAATCTTTTAAATAAAATATCATATATTCTATTTATATAAAAACATTTTACTATGCAAACCTTTATACGCAACACTACGCAAAACACTATGCAACACTATGCATAATAAAATATAATATATTCATTTATAGAATAACTTTAATAAAGTATTACATTTTTATATAAAAAGATGTTTTACATTTTATTACGTTAATAATACTGAATAAAACAAAACGTCATTATCGCTATAATAATTCATATTATTAATCTACTGATAATGGAATCAAACTGAGTGACTTCTCACACAAGATCAATAATCAATACCGGTAATGCTTCTATGCAACCACACGTATTCGTACTTTTACTACCAAGTAGTTCAACAAGATCCACAGTAAAACTTCCGCCGTTATTTCAATAAAATATTTTTGTCGCTTTTTCAATCCGAAATAATAATTACATTGTGGGGTCCACCAATGATTGAGCCGTTGTACGAATAATCTCTGCTAAACCGAATATTCCCTGTCCAATCGAATATAACATAACCACTTGCATACTTTGCAAAATTTATAAATACTACCCACAACTATAATATTATCTCAAATTCACACCATAATATTGAAAAATTATTTCGAAAAAATTTAAATCTTTATTGATAAAATCTGGGGTCTCACAATTACTCTGGAGATTAAAACTATGTATTGATTATATTGTTTTTATTATCATATATAACATTCTTATAACCCTAATGATGATATTTCCTTTGACTTGAGTGTAAAGATGGGTAGATTATTGGTATGATCGCGACTATAGGTTCTCTTTTTGCCGATGGTGCAAAGTTGAATTGTTGGTGATATGATCATGACCATTGAATTTATAATTGAATATCTTTAGCTTAAGTGCAAAGGTGAATTGATCAACATATATGGTTATAATTATGGTTTATATAAATTCGAAATGATTATGTATTTCTTTGGGATATGAATATCTTTGGCTGTAGTAGAAAAAGATCAATTATTGATGAATATATCTTTGGTCCAGTAGTGTAAAGATGACCCGTTGTTGAAAATCTTTGGCATGTAGTGCAAAGATGACTTGTTGTTGAATATCTTTGGCATGTAGTGCAAAGATGAACTGTTGATGAATATCTTTGGCCCGTGGTGCAAAGATGAATTTATTAGTATGATTATGAACAAGAAATGTGATTTGGTATAACCATGATCTTTGATGTTTCAGGTAAAGGCAGGTGATGAAAATTATCTTCGTCTTGGATGCGAAGAGAAATTTAGAATCACAATTATGATTATGAGTTATTCATATGATTGTGAAAAGGAACTGTTGGTTGATGTTACAGGGATAAAACATTGTTGGTAGACTTTTAACGTGGAGAAGATAATAGGCTTTATAAATACTATTTGACTCTTGTAATGGATCGCTTCGTTCACCTTGCAACTATGGTTGAAAAGTTTTATTATCTACCATATATTTCTAAATCTACGATTTATTCTTGATGAAATCTATTGATAATGTAATTATCTTTAGTCATAATATTCTTTATCGAGCTAGTTGTGCTCACCCTTTTGCTTCACAATTTCTTTCGGGTAATAAGAGTATAATTTGGGTCGGCGAGAATAACGAGGGAATAATGTGATGGTTCTAATTCATCAAAGTTTATCAATACATTATAAAACGGCATGACATACAATATATAATTGTATTGAGGACCTAAGATGTGTGTGTCGTATATTATACGTCACTTAATAATTGATTTTGATGAACAACAATAGGGTGAGGCGAACTCAACTTTGGAAGGGTGTTTTATCACTATCATACAAGATGTCTAATGACATACAACCTCGCGTTATCATAAGACAGGGTTGTGCAAATCCACTCGCTGAGTATATCTACGAGCACTACCTATATGATCTTGGAGTTTGATTGAAGTATAATGTTCAATTGCAGACTGTGGAGATAGTTATATGTCAAGAGAAGACTCACTATTGGAAATAATATGATAGTAATCTTCTCGTTTTTCTTTGGGGTCTATTAATCAACCAAGGATAATTTTGTGGGCATATGATATCTATCATAACCTGCACGCATGACCTCCATGTACGAAGGTTTCCTTGAGCACTTCCCAAAGATTTTAATTTCTAAAACAGTTCTAGATTGTACCATTATGTAAGGTATCACTATGAGGTGTTGTCCATAGTTGGGACATGAGTCATAGTTGGTATTAAAACTCACAGTATACGTGTTGTTGTATTTTGCACGACAATTGTAGTAATAAAGTTGTAGTTATTTTCTGTACCATGTATTTGGCGACTCAGAATAGGTTGGATGGATTGGACCTATTTTGGGGGCGTCACAGTTAATCTCACCAAGGTCTCTCCATTTTTCCGTCACTTCAACAAAACCCCCTCTTTTCGATCCCTGCTCTGCCTCCAATGGATTCCCTGCCCATCTACCGTCTACCCCGAGAGAGGGATATAAAATTAATTAGGAAAAAATGAGGATAAATAATGTTTTATTTATTTATGTTTGTAATTTATATTATTTCTTTTTTGTCTAAAAAGTTCAAAAAAAAATGTGATCTTATACCGTCAAATATAAAGTCAACATGTATTGTATATGACAAAATTGAATTTTTATTTATTGTTTTATTATGGTCTTATTTATTTATTATTTTTTAGGCTTATTTATTTATTTATTTTGTGTTGCCACATCGGAAAATAATGATTTTTGAATTATAAAAAAAATAATGTGGTTTTGATTGTATAATTAATTTTAATTTTTATGTCATTTGTTTAACTAATTTTTTGCTAATTGTATCAAAATTTCTACTTTATGTTAATTATGTACTTACCTTTTTATATCATTAATATATATATTAGTATTAATTTTAAAATAAAAATAATTATTAAAATAAAGGAAAAGAGATAAGGAAAACAATAATAAATAAAGAAAATGAATTAAAATATTTATTTTAATTTTATTATTGTTTTAATATTTTTTTGTCACATAATTAATGATTTTTTATTTTTACTTTTTTTAGAAATTAATATAATATTGTACTAGATTTCATTGATACTAAAAATTTGATATATTATTTGGAAAAGAGATAAAAGAAAAAGAAAAAAAGCCAATAACCAAGTTTCCTCTCGCCCAGTCAGCAAATACACGTAATATTTATTTTTTTTCAAAAAAATCACGTATGATATTTTTAGACGTCTGTTAGTCAAATTGGACGGAATGAGTTGATTGAAATTTTTTAAAAAGTACAATTGAAATTTAATAATTGAATATTTTAAAAAATCTGACTAATTGTTTAAAAACACTACTTCAAATGATGGAGTAAAAGTCTTTTTTTGAACAAGAGGGAATATAGCATCTATTTGAATTTGAAAAACAAGCGGGCTTATATATGGTAGTATACTAGTATCTTGTTCACTTGTTCCACTTCCACTGTTCTTTCTATCTTTGTGTTTGCAGCTTTCAAGCTGAAGATTTCGTCACTTCCTTACTTTAAACCTCAAATCTCGAACCATGCAAAACAATAATCACTTCATCATCATCCCATCAACTAATCCCAAACCCTAAATTTCATTTATCTTTTAAGCGTTTATTCAGCTCAAAAATGTCAAAAGACAACTCTTCTCTTCGATTTACATCTCGAAACCCTTCAAAAAACCCTCAATCCGAAGGAAACGAAAATGAATTTGAAAATTTATCGAATACAATCAATTTCCCTCCTCCAAGGACGCCACTGAACTCCATACCAGACCCATCTCAATATTTAAATCACGAGCTTGATAATGATTCCAAGCTCGAAGCTGTCAGAGCCATTCGGTCGTTGGATGGAAAATTTGAGGGTGCTGATAATCATCATCAGCTGATAACACTGAGCAAGAGAGCTGGAAATGTGGGATCCAATCATGAAATTTCTAGGGTTTCTAATAGAGGAAAAACACAGTCGGAACCCAATTCCTCGCATAGTACTCCGGCAAGGAGGGTTTCTAGTATTGGTGCATTGGGGCCGAGCACTGGACCTAGGGCTCCACTGTATACTGGAGAAAAAGGAGGAAGCTCTTCCAGAGTTTCCAGAGGGCTTTCAGTTGGGAATTCTGAAATTCCAGCTGAAATTACACATTTTGAGCTTGAGGAAGATCCTTCATTTTGGAATGATCACAATGTGCAGGTATTTTATTTTATTTTTCTGATTTTTTCGTTCGTTACTTCTAATAACTTTTGCTGTTGTTAGTTTCTTAGATTTTGATATGTTGTTTGTTTATACAGACTTTGATACGAATTAGACCTATAAGTAGTACAGAGAAGGTATCACTAGGGCATGGTCAATGCTCGAGGCAGGAGAGTCCACAAAGCTTGATATGGCTTGGCCATCCTGAACTTAGGTTTACTTTTGATCATATTGCTTGTGAAACAATATCCCAGGTGACACTTTATGCTCTTCTTTATAATATGTTCTGATATGTTTTTGCATGTGTATGTTTGCTATGATGTTGAACTAATTAAATTGCTTACCTTCGAATTACAATATCCATACACATACATACTTAAACACACAGATTTGTGTATATTGTTTATGTGTTTAGGTTTTATTCCTAACAAAGAAACTATACAATGTTTTTTTCCTTTGCAAAATTGAAGAAATTAAACAAGATATAGTAGTCCTTAAAAGCAATTATGATATTTGCACTTCTAATAAAAAACAAAATTGGTTACAAACATTTTCTGGTATGGGTCATTGCATTGATTTTTGTACAGGAAAAGCTGTTCAGGGTTGCTGGTTTACCCATGGTGGATAATTGCATGTCTGGGTACAACAGCTGCATGTTTGCTTATGGTCAGGTATGGCTGAAGACTTGAAGTCTTTTGTTGTTAATCGTTATATGGTTGTGAGGTATTATGGGATAAACTTTGAGGTCTGGACGTTATGCTGCAGACAGGTAGTGGGAAAACATACACCATGATGGGTGATATTGGTCAGATGGATGGAAAGCTCAACAAAGATTGTGGGATCACTCCTCGTGTATTTGAATATTTGTTCATGAGAATTGAAGAGGTCTGACATAGGTGTTATACTCAGTGGGTTGTATGACTACATTACTGATAAATCTTTCATATGCTATTCAACTTGTTAGTTGTTAAAATGTCTTTGATCTTAAAAATTGCTTGTAGGAAGAGGAGAACAGAAGAGATGAAAGACTAAAGTACAGCTGCAAATGCTCCTTTTTAGAGATATATAATGAGCAGATAACAGACCTCCTAGAGTCTTCATCAACAAATCTTCAAGTAATTTGTGGTTCATTGATATATGCTGCATTTATGTCGTATTTTATGGATTATGAGTTATTGAGTTTCTTTTTTATGTTATAGCTGAGAGAAGACTTGAAGAAAGGGGTATATGTTGAAAATCTTATGGAATACAACGTCAGAACTGTTAGTGACGTTCTCAAGCTGTTGTTACAGGTGTGACTTAATGGTGATCTTTTACATTTTTATCACATGGTAAATGTAAATACACCTGACATGTTTTATCTTAATAGGGTGCCGCAAATAGGAAAATGGCAGCAACTAATATGAATAGTGAGAGTAGTCGATCCCATAGTGTTTTTACATGCATCATTGAAAGCCATTGGGAAAAAGATTCCATGACCCACCTTAGGTTTGGAAGGTTAAATCTAGTAGATCTAGCAGGTTCAGAAAGGTAATTTTTTGGTATCGTGATTAACCATCTCAAGTTATTCTGCTTCTATTTTTAACTGATATTGTTCATTTTGTTAGGCAGAAGAGTTCTGGAGCAGAAGGAGACCGTCTGAAAGAAGCAGCAAATATAAACAAATCTCTATCAACTCTTGGGTAAACAGATCATCCACCTGTTTTCCTTTTTGGTTGCTCTGCTGCTCTGCATCACTACCTGCTTTGGAGGGATTGCCATTACTTGTGCTTTTTTCGCTTTATACAGATTTTATTTATTCTCATTGCATGTCAGACCATCCACAGATGAGAACCAACTCTGTTATAAGTTTTCTCAAAATCGAGGGTGAGGAAAAGAGTGAACTGGAGATAATGCTGTTAAAGGTTTTTCATGAGAATGTGTAAATTGACTTATTAAGGTGAAGGGAAGTAAGCAGGGAGAACTGGAGACGATATTGATAAAGACTGCTTCTAGCTAGGAATATTGAGAATGCTATGAAAGCAGATTTTTTGATTAAACCATAGGTTGTCTAAAAAATTAAAATTCAATTAGTTAATTGATAATATATGATAACATATACACTATTTAATTTAAAAAATATTCTGCTGCTTAGAACTATACCAATAAAATAAAGCTCTAGGACTGGTGAGTGGTTACATATAAACTCCTTCCATAAAACTTGGAAATTAAGCTAAAAAGCAGTTTCCAGTTGAATTCATTTTACTAACTTGTGAGTTCTAAGATTTGATAGTATGCCATCTACAAGTTCTTATAAATTTTTTGTTGAGGTTATAGACCTTTAGGTTAGATTCTTATTATATTATTCCTGTTCTACAATGAATTAGCTGATTAATTATACTTATCATCCTATTTAAGGGCAGCTATTTCGAAAAACAGGGATGTAAATGAACCCAGTTGAGCCGAGCTTTGAGTTACTCAAGCTCAGCAGGTTAAAGAAGCAAGCCCAAATTAGAGTTCAAGTTTACTTGTTGATGAAACTAGCCAATATCTAACAAGCCTTAGATTGGGCCAATATTAAATAGCTTGATTGCTTATATTGTTTTACACTGTTAATTGGTTAAACGAGCCGAGCTTGTTGAATTAACAAACTCAAAAATGTGATCAATATTGACTAATTTAGGCTTTAGCTTACACGTCAATCCTTAATGAACTTTAAATGAGCCAAGCTAAAATAACTTGGTTCATTTTACAGCAGTACAGCCCACCCAAAGGAAAATAATTGCAAGAAACAATCTTGTACACCTCTGCCAGTTCAAGAAGTTGGGAGCTTCTCTTTTTCTTTACCCTATCTTTGTTTCTTTTTTGGCATTATAAACATCTGAAATCTACTTTCTGATATTGATCATCCTCTTTATTTTTTAATCTATATCTTTTATTCTTATTTTCAACAAGATATTGAAAATCTTGAAAGAGTTTATTTTTTTATGGATCCTTGAAAAGAGTATTGAATCACAATAATCAATAAAATAATATAAAGCAGTGTTACCTGAGCTGGTTTACTTTTTCAAGTATTTAATGACACATAAATAGTTTTGGAGGCATTTGATACAAGAAATGAGTGTTTTGGATATCACACTTTGTTTTTTGAATGTTAAGACTATTTTTTTGGTTGTAGTCTGGTGATAATGTCTTTAGTGGATGTAGCACATGGGAAGCATAGACATGTACCCTACAGAGACTCTAGGCTTACATTTCTTCTTCAGGTCAGATAATTAAAGCAAGAAGATTTACAAGCTATCGATACTTTTTCTATATTTCCTTATTACGCTCAAATCCAGTGTTCTTCTCCCCACTCTGGTACAGGATTCTCTCGGTGGCAACTCAAAAACAACAATTATTGCAAATATCAGCCCATCTATTTGGTCAGTTTCTACGTATTATCATATTAATTTTCTATTATTTTATATTGCAGTATCTTCATTTTTAGTGGTTGATATTTTATTTCTCTGCAGTTCAGCAAGTGAAACATTAAGCACTTTGAAGTTTGCTCAGCGTGCCAAACTTATTCAGAATAATGTAGAAACTCTCAACTCATATGTCTGTTCCAAAGCAAGTTGGATATTACATATGCTTTCAAATCTTTCTAACTAATTTCCTTGTAATTTCCTAGGCTAAAGTTAATGAAGATGCTTCAGGTGATGTTATAGCTCTGCAGCGTCAAATCCAACAATTAAAGGTATTAAAGTTACAGATTTGTGTAAGTTTAATTAATGATACGCCAAGCATGTGGCACTGAGACACTTATTTAAACAGGGTCAGCTGTCCTGTATGATGAAGACTCATAACTATTCAAGATCTCTTTCACATTTTATCCCTAGTTTTCAAAAATCTTTAGGTGATTTTTCTGAGAGAGATGACTCCTCAGGGGAAAGTGATATGTATGATGATCATAATATTCCATATGGCCAAAAAAGGAAGGTAACTGGTAGTTCCGTCAAATTGATAGGTTGTTGCTCAGGACCATATATTGTATAATGTATTCATGTGCTAATTCAAATATGCAGATGAAATGCTTGGATGCTACTTTAGTTGGTTCTTTGAGGAGAGAGAAGTTTGCTGAGACTGAAGTCATGAGATTAGAGGCCGAAGTTGCACAAATGAACCGTTTGGTATGTCTGGTTAAGATAATATGTTCCATATTCTTTTCAACTAATTCCTGTCATAGCCATGAATAACATCTAGTGTTAAAATTTGTAAAGCAATTTATATTTGCACAAACATTGGTATTGGATCATTCATTTACAGTTGGAATCCATTCAGGCTCAACAAAGAGAAGAAGATGCTCAGCGTACTAAAATGATGCTAAGGGGTTATGAAGAAAAAATTAAATGCTTGGAATTACTTGCAGACGGTTTAGTCTCTGTGGACAAGTATCTCATGGATGAAAATCAAGCTTTAATTGAGGAGATTGAGTTGCTTCGAGCAAGAAGCGACAGGAATCCAGAATTGACACGATTTGCATTAGAGAATATAAGACTCCTTGAGCAACTCAGATCGTAAATTTCATAAATCAATCCTCTCAGTATTCAAATAATGATCTTCTTTCATTTTCTGATTTCACTCGTTATTGCTGTCAGGTTTCAAGATTTCTATGAGCAAGGAGAGCGAGAAACACTGCTGGCTGAAGTTTCAGAGTTGCGTGACAAGGTACATAAAATCCTCTTCTCTTTCTACTAAATTACATCTCCAGAAATATTTTCATCCACACCATGTTGGAAATTTTTATGTGAAGCTTTTGGAAACACTTGAGGCTCAAGAAAACTATGATCAATATAAATTCCATTCAAGAAGACAAGAGCAGGTAGATACTGGTAGATACTGCTTGCTTCATCTGATTTTTGTAGTTGCCCCACCTTTAAACTACAAAATTCGGAAATTGCAGGATAACGGTGCTGTAAAGGAGTTAGAAGAATGCAAAAACATGAATGCCAAACTTATTTGGTATGTTTAACTGAATCAATTTTCTGATCTTCTTTCATCGAATTCTGCAAGTGGCTACCGTCTTTAATTTACCACTTTCTACGCCAAGGCTTGCAAGCTGGGTTCCTTTCTCACTTTTTTGTATTATAAAGTATGTTACATGGACTCGGATGGAGTGTCCGGTTGGACACGGTATTTTGAAGAGTCCGAACGGGTACTCCTCAATTTTGTCATTTTTTACACTAAAATGAAGTGTTCAGTATCCATACCCTTGTCCAAGTGTCGGACATGGGTACTTTATGGCAAAGTGAATAGTCTGTGTAACCTAGATTATAAATAGTATATATATATATATATATATATATATATATATATATATTGAGTTTTGCAGTGGTCTTCATCTTATAGTAACTCTCTCCATTCACTTTAACTAATTGACCAGAGAATTTTCCTTGGTCTTCTATGTGACATATAAGTACTCCAGTATCCTTCTAATGGTTTAAGAGAGATTCTGAGTTTAGCATGACCAGCTAGACTCACTATTTGCCTCTTACACATTTTTTGTGTGCAGTGAACTTGAGGAATCACAAAGTAAAGTGAGACAATATATGAACCAAGACCAAGCTGCAGTTCACTCGGTACTAAATGCGAATAGTTTGTGAACTACTTTTCATTAATAGGTTGAGGTGGATTAATTTCTGTCAAGTTGTTTACATCTTTTGAATCCTTTCCAGATTACAGGTTACTTATCCAAGGATCCAAAAGAACCAAAAGGAATCCATAAAAAGATGTTGGTGAGACAATATACTAACCTATTTCATTTCTTGTTTTCCAATTTCCATATTAAGGCTTACATCACACAAACACTAATATCTTTCTCTGTAATATTTTGCTATTGTATCTTTCACTGATTTCTTCTGGCTTGAGCTTGTGAATTAAAGCTAGTTGTGTTTTGGTCTACTCCTGACCATATTTTTTCAAATCTATCTTATGAGAAGTTCACAACCTTCAAGTTGTTGCATTATTCTGTTTTTGTGCAGTAAATAATTAGAAGAGTTAATTGCATATTAGACCCCGAAGTATACACTCTTTTACCATTCGTACCCTGATGTTTAAACGCTCTCATCTCGCTACCCCAAGTACCATTAAGTAAGCCTAACTAACCCGTTTGGTCATTTTGCTAGCAGAAAAATGGCCATGTGTCACAATTTAAATTGCCGAAAATTACAAAAGGGTCAGTTATGCTTACTTAACGGTACTTGGGGTAGCGAGATGGGAGCGTTTAAACATCTGGGTACAAATGGTAAAAGGGTGTATACTTTGGGATTTAATATGCAATTAACCCTAATTGGAATTCACTTTTTTTTTCTTCCTGAAATTAATTTCTGAGATGCAATTGCATGTAGAAGTCTTTATATGGAAGAAGTTGACTGTGGTTGCCACAGCTATTTGGCTGTGGCTACCAAAGCTGTGGCAATGACACAAAATGAAGTAATTTTGATTAATTAAGTGGCAAAATAACAAAACTGTCATTAGTGAAATGACAAAATTACCATTAGTGAATCACTAAACTGCATCGTTTTTTTTTGTACCATTGCCACAGCCATGTTATATGTGTGCATACAGGCAAAGCGTGCGCGGCCCAGTTAATTCTTATTAGCCATGTATGTGTGCATACAGACAAAAACACCTTTACCTTTTTTCTTCAATTATAAAAATTAATCAATTTCCTGATGGTTTTGTTGACTGTTTATTTATTAGAAAAAGGATCAATTTCCTGCAAATCACTGGGATTATGATTGTTCAGAGCCTGGTACATCTTCCTGGGCATATTCTCCAAAGCCTTTTAAATAACTGGTAGATTACGTGAAATCAAAACTTTGATCCAGTAAAGTCTTGGGTTCAAGTTCCTTGAGCATTTATTACCTCAATTGATTAGTGTGTCTGGTATATTTGTTTGTGTGTTTATCTGTCCATGTGAAAGAGGGACTTGCCACAAAGTAAGATGTTGAGAACTTGATGACATTGTTTAGTCCAAGCTTAAGCTTTTGGAGCAACTGATAGCCCAACAAGATGCTAGCGACAAGTCACTTGCTGAAAAACAATGATGTAGATTCCACAAGTCAATTTTTTAATCTTGGTTTTTGGTAGTAAGTAGTTCCTTTTCTTTCAGGCTGAAACCATATCAATCAAAAGCGATTCAGGAGATCAGATGTTGTCTTCTAACCAGCAGGAGGATGGGGCTCAACAGAATAAAAGTGGTCATGAGATTGGTGCCCTCTTATTTTCACAGTCTAGTAATACTTTGAAAGAGCTTATGGATGCAAAGATCTTGTTGGAAGCCTTAGAAACTGAGCAGGTCTGCCTAATTGAAGAGCTACGGTTGGTGCGGGAGGAAAATCACAAATTAATAGAAACTTTAAGCAATAGGGACAAGGTAGAAAAAGAAGCCATGGTTACACTTGCTGACAGCTATACGCAAAGAGATGGTGTAAATCAAAATCTGGCTCTTTCGACGGAAGGCAACAAAGACATCATCAGCACTACAGATTTGCAAGTCAAGTTGGACAAGATGAATAAGGATCTTGAGGAGGCCCAATTATTTAGTAGCCAATATCTAGAGAATCGTGCATCAGAGTTATCAAAGAATCACGAAACTGAATTAATTCGTGTGAGGAGGTGAAATGGAAACAACTAAAACAATTCTTCATTTACAGGGAGAGGTGGCTGCTCTTCAGTTAGAACTTCAGGAGAGATTATGTTCCTTGGCTGAAGAAAATGACAGATTGAGAGTCAAAGTTGCAGCTAAAGAGGATGAAATAAGGGAGGTACATGCAGAGTGGGAAAAGGCAAGTTTGGAGCTAACAAGCTTCCTTTTGGATGGTTCTAAATCCCTCAGAGATGCATCTGGCCAAATAGAATATATTGCTGGTTCATTTCCTCATGTCAATGTTGGGATACATGAACATGTTGAAAAGGCTGCTAAACTTTGTGTGGAGAAAGAAGAAACAATCCAGCTATTAGAAAAGAGCCTGGAAGATGCAAGAAAGACAGTATTGCAGATGGAGTGGAAATTGAATTCCTTGAAGGGTGCAGCAATGGTTTTGACTGAAGTTCAGCAGCTAGAAAATGATACAAGCACTAAAGAAGCAGTTCAGTTGACTACGATCTTGAATGACACAATCAATATGATAGAGTTTTTTGGGAACAAATTCACAGGCAAGGAAGATAAAGTCACTGAAGCAAATAAACGTGCTAATGCTGCCTTCTTGGCTGTGAACAGGCTAGCTGATAATATGAAGGTTGCTCTTACAGAAAATGCTGAAGAAGATTCTTTAAGAAAAGAAACCAACCAGACAATAGAGATTAAACATGCTGTCCTACTGGAAAATACTGAGATCCAAATTGAGTTGGCAAGGCTAGGACATCTAAAGACTGAGAGTGCTTTTAATGTGTCTTTTGCTAATGCAGAAATGTATTTGTCATCCCTTCAAACTGACATTCAGAAAGCAGTTTCTCTATACAGGAGATGATTCAAGAATTTGTGCAAGCTATTCACGAAATGAAAAAAGAACTGTGTGGAGCTCAAAGAAAATTGCAGAAATGTTCAACTTATCACTGAATCTTCGAAGGATGAAAATAAACACAAAATGCTACTTCAGATAATTGATGAACTTGTTAAAATAAATGATAGACTGAGTACTACAAAATCCTATACGAACACTATAATAGATATGTATGGTTGCCCAGCTGCAGCTGAAGCTTTACTAGAAGTAGATGGCTGGACAACTGATTCATCAACTCCTGATTCTAATCTTTCAGCTGAAAGCACTGCTCCAGGATTAGATGAATCTTCACTAATAATGGCTGCTACGAGTCCCCTGTAAAGTTAACTGAACAAAGTTTGGGTGTAGAGTTTAAAGGAGTCTCAGTTTTTTCCTCTTCTCAAGAATCAGAGCTGCCGGAACAGCTCATCAAAACTTTGAGAGACAAGAAAACAGCAATTTTTTGCTTGAGGAAGGAATTCAGAATGGTATATGATGCCGTCGTTAAGTTGAATGTTCAATTAGCTGCACTTTTCAATGAGGGAGTATTTGGCGATCACTCTGCTGGAGAAGGCATATGTTTATCAGAATCATCACCTCATTTAGTGAATAGAAAAGATCAAAATGTTGCATACAATGTACGTTACCAGTTCATAATGCCCAAGATGAGTGGAGTCCTTCGACCTTCTGTGTTGGTGACACGTGAGGCTAAATCAGGCTGCTGCAATACAAAGGAGGTAAAAGTTCATGTTAAACTTGTAATCCTGTATAGTTGGCTCACCTCACGAAATTGAATTTGAATGTGTTAGTAAGCAATAGTTGCTGCTGTTACGTTTTGATATTCAGTGAGTTTTCTTTCAGAAAACTGGAGAATAGATCACTTTATTTCTTCTATTTTTTTTCTTTTTCTTTCCTGACAACATCTTTCTATTTGCAGTTTGTTGCTGATGGGAAAGATAGTCAGGCCAGTAGCTTCTTTAACAAAATTGAGGATGCTCGTGCAACCATGCAAGAAGCTGATTGTATGTTAAATACATTACTGAAAGCAAATGAAAACTCAAGACAGCTGACTGGTATGTGGAAACAAGCTGGTAAAGAGTTGATGGCAGAGAAAGCCAGCTTGATTGAAGAAATAGAACTTCTTAAATCCTCAATTCATTTGAAAGATGGAGAGAATGAAATTCTGCAGGATCAGATCCACTACGGTTTCATGGAAATAGCAAACTTGATGTCTTTGCTTAAAGGGTCGTTTCTGCACATGCAAAGAGAGATAGAGGAAATGTGCAAGGCACTATATTCTGACGCCTTAATGATGGGAAAGGAAATACTGGGGTACATTTGCTTCTCAAAATCATCTTTGGAAGATATTTGCGCCGAAGCAATGGAGAAAGAATTTGCTTCTTTTGTCCTCCATCAATGTAGTGTAGGGGTATACTCCAAAATGTTCAGAAGCCTTAATGAAGATCTTGCTCCTCATCCAGACAGATATCAAGACTGCGTAATGAATCATTTGTGTAAGACTTTGATAGGTGAAAAGGGCATTTCGGGTGTGCAAGGTGAAGAGGAAGGGGATCAAACTGCAGTTGCCGAAACAGTTGAGGCAGGCCTGTCCCATGACAATACAATCAAGGAAAATTTGAGGCTAAAGAAAGAACTGGGAAGGAAAGAAGTTTTGTTGAAAGGTTTGCTGTTTGATTTTAGCTTGTTGCAAGAATCAGCCTCCACAACAAAGGATCTCAAAGTTGAAACTGAAAGTTTAATTGCGTCTTTGAGCCAAAGTCGGCACAATCTACAAATGAAAACCAGTCAGCTTGATAATCTGCTGATTCAAAATAGAAAACTTGAATGCCGCTTGGCTGATACTGAATCTACGTTACTAGCCTCAAATTCTGATTTAGAGAAGGCAAAAGGAACATTAGATATTATGTCCGACCAAAATGCCGAGTTCAAAGTTCTTTTGAGGGATCTTTATTTCAAAAAGTCAGAAGCTGAAGAGCAATTAGAAGAACAAAGAGAGGTTGTCAAGACTTTAGAGAATGAAATTCTTCTTATGACTTCTTCAGCGGAGAAACAGTTACTCTCTTCGATAGAAGACATTGAGAATGATTTAAGGAGGGTCACTGGTGAGAGAGACCAACTCCGTGAAGAACTTGTCTCCTTACAAGATAGGCTTGATATGGCCTATGCATTAGCAGATGAAAATGAAGCTATTGCTGTTGAAGCCCGCCAGGTATTTACTATAAAGAACTCTTCAGGTCTCAGGTAGTTGCTGGACTTCTACATATTAACTTGCAATTATTCTTCTAGGAGTCGGAGGCAAGCAAAATGTACGCAGAACAAAAGGAGGAAGAAGTTAAGATCTTAGAACATTCGGTTGAGGAGCTTGAGTGTACCATAAATATATTAGAGAAAAAAGTAAGTTTGACCAGCATTTCTTTGAAAGTTCTGTATTCTTTGGAAAATAATCATAAAAAAACGGCTTTTCTTATCTGCTTCTTCTTACCCCCCTCCTCCCTCTTTTCCCCCGTATACTTATCTCCTGGCGAGGTGGGGAAACCAAAATTTTGAAAGAAGGGGTCTTCTCAGGTCCGTCACGAGTTAAATTGGGTGCCATGTGATGTTTCTATGTGCATGCATATTCATGGCTCCTTTTCTTTTTCTCATTTTTGGCCTACTTATTTTTCACAAAACTGTTTTCCTTCTATAAGGTCTATGAAATGGAAGAGGAGGTAGAAAGACATCGGAGAATAAGAAATTCCTCAGAACTAGAACTCCAAGCACTGAGACAAAGACTATTAACAGTTGAAAATTTCACTGAAAATATGGATTCTGAAAACTCAACGGGTGAGCGACCAGTGGAAGATCAACTTTCAAGGTCAGAACCGCTAAATTCTTTCTTTGTCAAAAGCTTTTACTATAATGTGGAATGAATGAATCGTTGTATCTCAGGAAATTGAATAATAGATCCCTGGAACTTCATGAGGCACATAAACGGATAATAGCTCTTGAAAAGGAAATAGTAGAACAAGCAGAAGAGGTGAAGCCATTGATATATCCATAAAATAAGAAGTTTCCAGTTGTACAGTAGCTCTTCTCACCTTCTTTTCCTCTTGTCTAACGTAAATTCTTGGGTATATCCTGCAGATCAAACAATGCAAAGAGTACATCTCTGAACTAGTGCTGCATGCAGAAGCACAGGCATCACAGTACCAACAAAAGGTAAAATATCAGAGAAGTTGGCTGACTATATTACAAAAACACCTCTAAAATCCTTTCAAAATAGAAACAAATTATGGATTTCTTTATGTGTAAACTATACTTTTCATTTTGTCAATTTATTCAAGCCAGCTGGACCCAGTTGCTGGTATGTAAATTTTGTACTCTGTTGTGTTAATTAGCAGGAAAAAGCATAACAGCTGACTACTAATATTAGGGGCTTGTTTCTTTTCGCAGTGTTTCGTGTAGATTTACTTGCAAAATATATAGTGGGTATGCCTGTTTTTTTCCGTTGGTATATTATAGCTAATCCTCATTCTTCAAACAGTACAAGACCTTAGAGGAAATGGTTCGTGAAGTTAAAACAGATACATCAAATTTGGCATCTGTTGCCTCAACTTTAGAGAAGACTGAGAAAAGCTCAACGAGGACACGAGGGTCTAGCTCACCGTTCAGATGCATTGGAGGTTTGGTTCAGCAGATGAATTTGGAAAAAGACCAGGAATTATCAATTGCCAGGCTTCGCGTAGAAGAGCTAGAGTCATTGCTGGCCAGTCGGCAAAAAGAGGTAAATAGTCGTATCTCTCATACAGGTTTCTTCTTGAAGTCTGGAGGCTTATAGTGATTAATATATGATGTTTAATTTACTTTTGTTTTGGCAATGTTGAAGGTGATTGTTTTCTCCTTCTCAGTATTAGTTTTGTTGCTTTATTCTTCTTGTAAAATGTTTCTCTCTCTCTCTCTCTCTCTCTCTATATATATATATATATATATGTATGGTGTGTGTGTGTGTGTATAATATATGTATGCTTCAATGGCCAATGCATGCATATCCTGTGGTTCTGTTATTTTGTAATGAAGAAATGCTATATTTTCTGGATCAGGTATGTATGCTGAATACTAGACTGGCTGCAGCAGAAAGCATGACACACGATGTCATTCGGGATTTACTTGGTGTCAAATTGGACATAACTAATTATGCAGTAAGTTCAGACTCATATATACATAAATAATGTAAACTGTTTTTCTTTTTGGTGCATAATTCTTGTAATATGGTGATGGTGTAGAACTTGATGGACCAGTATCAACTACAGAAGTTAGTGCAGGAGGCTCAGCAACAAACACAAGAATTCGTAGCAATGGTACCTTTCAAATGTTTTGATCTACAGTCATAGCTTTAACTTTAAGCACTATAATATATCTTTTCTTGATGAACTAGGAGAAAGAGATTCTCAATCTGAGGAGCCAGATTAATGGTTTGATTGAGGAAAGGGAGAGGTAAGTCACACCTTTTGTTTGCCACGTTCTTTTGTAATTCTGCTAACTGGCTTTAAACCAGAAGTGGAAGGTATGTGTAGGTTCCATTAAGTAGTTAACACTTGCCAAAACCCCAAATGGAGAGGAACTATAAATTACCCAGACCTAAATCTTAATATAATGAGAACGGTGTTTAAGTGAACTAAATTGGTCACTGGTATATAGCTTTGTTAGTCTTTTAGAGTAGTACAAGCATTAGTCTGTAACCATCTCCGTTCATGTTCCGCCCGTGATATATATCATATTATTGGTCGAGGTGAATGGTGAGAAAAGTTTATTTGCTCATTGCAGAGGACAATCAACTCTCAAAATATGTTTTCCATAAACTGTATTTCTTAAACTTATCTAGATCTCCTTTGGGAATCTATATAATTCTGGCAGGTCCTCGCCCTTGCTGTGCTAGCATAATCTATATGTTGCAGGAGCATTCCTTGACCTAGATGTATGACATTGCTGAATGCCTGAATCAGTATATTGACTGACAACATGACTGTAACCTTTGGTTCTCATAATTTATCATTTGTCTTTATGAATTTTATGCTTTTGTAGATGCATTTTAGAATTAAATAGAAGAGAAGTGGATATATTTTCCATTCAGATGACTGTTGAACAAATACAAGAGCGGGATCAGTTGCTGACTGCACAAAATGAAATGTTGAAGGTCTTAACTTGTTTGAATCTGTTCATTTCTTGTTATTTTTCTTAATCTGTATGTTTGATTTTATTTCATCTTCTAGTGAGTCAAATGTTTCCTTAATTTGCTATCAAGGTCTTATGTTAAAATTCCTTTTATGTTTCCTACAGGTGGACAAGACCAATTTACAAAGGAAGGTTGCAGAACTGGATGATATGGTTAAGAAACTGTGTGGAGCACAAACTACCCAATCAAGAGTTCAACAGCAAACGAATAGCTTGTTGAGGTCAAGTAATACTGATTTTAGCAAGCGGTTAACTAATTCAGAAAAGCAGCTTCTACGCGTCAATGATGAACTTTCTCAGTATTACAAATCTGAGAGCAGTCACCCACATACCAAACTGTATGGACATGGCACTGAAAGTACGTTTAGGTGAGTGATTAAATGAGAAATATATGCTTTAATCAGATTGCCTATCCATTCCTGTCTATTTATCAAAACTTCAATGGCTTACAGGAAGCACAAGGCTTAGTTAATCTCACAGCTTATTGAGGCTCATATCCATTCCTCCCACGCTTTCAGTTGAATTAGATTCCTAGCAGTTGCTTAAGGCACAAATTACTTAACATTGGTTACATAAGAAGGATGATTGAAAGTATCTTCTGAAGTCGGACCATAATGTTATGAATATGACTACAAGTAATTGCTTATCGGTTGCACCACCAGATCCTGATCAGTCACTTGGTTACAGCTTTGTCTTCAAATTTGGAAGTCTGTTTAGGAGAAAGACGGCCAAAAGCATAACAGCATGAGTTTTATTGAACTTGTATTTCCTTTTAAAGTTAGGCACAATTCTAAGGGCAAGGGCATTTTTTTGTGATTATAAATTCTTCTTGTTGGTGCAAGTTCTGTTAAAATTTCTTTTCCACCTCTATCTTTGGATGTTTGTATATGCAGGTCATTTTTTGTAATTATGCTTCATAGTTGGGGTTGTAAAAGACAATTCTCCATCTTGAGAGGTAGCCTTTGTATTAAATTTGTTCAAATAAATCTATTGTATTTTGTTGGTGTAATTTTGTTGCAGTACAATGCTATGTCCATTTCTTTAACATAGTTCCAAAATATACCATATAAAGATGAATACATTTAGTTTTTATCAATCCAATTATAAATTTTATAAATATTACTACTAATTATGAGATTTATTGTTTTTAAAACTTAATAATCATGTCAATTAGAGTTATTAATAACTCTAATGATAATATCCTTCAATTCAGATGCCTTTTACAAACAAAAATCAATCCTTTTCCATTATAGTAACTGGTTCAATTACACTTAAAGCCAAGAACAAACATTATTACAAATAATTAAAGCTTGTGACAGTTACAATAATGACAAGTTATGGCCAAAATAGTTGTCAATATAAGCCTATCATGGTTCAAATAGAGCACAAAGAATTCTTCAGCATTGTTTCACTGCTTCAAGACTGGTCACCAAAGTCATCCTGAAATCGGGGAAAATACCGTGTTAGCTCAATCTTTTAGCCGAGTGTTTTGATGAAAAGATCTCTCAACATTCGGGTAAATTATGAAGAAAATAATTATAACATATTGGAAGATATTATACTAACCTTGATACAAACGTAGATATAATGGACATCCGAATTCTTTCCAAGGATTGCGGTTCCAACATCATCCAGTGGAACTGGTGAGGTCAACTCCCATGTCTGATGCTCTGAGCTTGATTCCAACAAAGTTTTTCCTGCATGTGGTGGCAAAATGGAATATTATTTGAGTTATTCAAAGACCTAAACTCTAGAATGAATTACCAAATTGTTCACAAAGTTCAAACAGACTCTACGTGTTAGCAGCCATCTGGATTGCAGTCCATCCAAAATGATTACCCACAGCTATTACTCTGATTAGTATATATATAAAAAGAATAAAGATAAATAAATTCCCAACAGTTTAAGAGTATATTTATTTGTAGAATCCAACAAGTTGATACTGAAGATGCTGTTTTTCTTTATGTTTCAAACTCTCTCTCCCCCCTGGAGATAAAATACTAGGGATAGAGGAGGGGGGGGGTGTTCAGATAACTCCATGGACTAAACCACAAGGATGTTCTTCACCTTCATTATTTTTCCACTAGTGGGTTTCATTTGCCGGATATTAAAACTATGTGCCAAAAGAGTCCAAAGAATCAGGTGATCAATAAAATCATTATTTAGGCATCACATTTACAAATGAAGAATATGAAATCACACAAATTATGGTCCAACTAGCAAAATATAGCCTTCATCAGTGAGCAACCTCTACTAACAAATGGTCTGTGATAATTCAGCATATATTTGTAATCAAGGCAGAAACAAAATCGTTATACTCAGTAATAATAACAAGGAACTTTAAAGTTTAAACAAACCTATCACATGAAGTTTTATAGACCAAGAGCATGAATCTCTCAGCAAACGTAATCGGAAAGTTGGTGCACCATATGTAATCTGCAACATTCAGAGCAAACGCATTTTACATCACCCCAATACATTAATTAAAGCCAACAATTAAAAATGTGCAGCATGGAAAATAAAAACCTGAAAAAAGTAAAACAACAATAGAACTTATTCCTTAGAAAAGAGTACAAGTTATAGTTACCAGAATGTATACTCCATTAGCCTTGAGGACCCTATAGTTTGTCATCAACTGCTTCAATATATGAACATATCATAAAGGAAAAGGTAACTCTATAACAGTAGAATTAAATGTGAAAAGATGCAGTTGTACCAGTATACCTTTCAACCTCCTCCAGCATCTTGACAGCATTTTCTCGTGAATTATGTCCACACTGCAGAGAAAGTTACACCATAAGTATGAGATCTATCAAATAATTTCTACAGTACAAATTAAAGAACTCACCAAAAGATAGTCCAGAGTTCCTGGAAGCAGCACACCAGAAAATATTAGCACCTGGTTTGCGATTATAGTAATAAGAAAGATATTGAGTGAAAGAGGTACCTTTATCAACAACGGCATCAAAGGAACCTGTTTGAAATGCACTCATATCACGGACATCCATTTTAATATCTGCATGGAGATTATGGAAATAACTCCCTAACTATGCGAATTTTGATATTGAAGAACTTTTAACAAAGCACAAAAAGTGGCTGACACAATCGACCTCAAAATTAGCCAGTTTTATCTTCTTCTAAGACCCTCTTGTGGTGCATTGCCCTTCAGGTAATATGATCGCCAACACATTCACAACTGTGTCCCAAGTCCCAACTATGACTAAACCCTGCATCTCCCCCCAATGGGAGTGACAAGACACTACCCAAGCGAATAGCTATGGGGATGATACTGCACTTTTTAATTTTGTTTTCATGCTTATAATATTAAACGGCTTAAGGATGTGACAGAACGAGAATGCACTACGCAGTACCTGGTTGTGTATTATATGCGTACATGCTATTGAAACCTCAAACCTCACTAGCTCTACATAATGTCCAACCCATTGAAGCCGCCATATCAAATAACAGAAACAAATAGCAACAACAATAGAAGCTATGACACAATATTAAAAAGAAGACGTTTAAGTACATATGCATCACAAATTAACAATGGATACATTTCAGTTGTGGACGATTAGAGTATCTCTTTTGCATTGTTTCAATCACCACAGATGATATATCGATGTTGACAACATCCTCATAACCGTCATCAACCATGCCTTCGTCTAAATGCTGCGAACACAAACACATCACATTTAAATTACTGCACATTTATTAAGATTGGTACTCCCAATACTGCATTTGACACTTGTAAATTAAACTCCCATTTTAAAATAAATAGCAAAAATCTACATTTTATTGACTCCAGAGGAGGAAATAATGACCTACAGACATATAACTATATATATATATATACATATATATATATACAGAAAGGATCAAGAGTAGAAGAATGCCTTAAATAATAGAATTTTATCAAACGACGTAACTGATAAAAATTATATATATATATTCTGAAAATATATACGTCCTTATCAAAATACGTCGTTTTTATATATTATTTAAGAAACATCTATATATATATATTAAACACACACACGCACACAATTCGGGTGAACCCAAATCACCATTTTAGAAGACAACAGGCTCAGATCAAACAAATAAAGTGTGACAAACGAAAAAGGAGAAAAGGAAGCAGATGGGTACACTAATAATTAATTCCTTATCACAAAAACTTAACTGTTCTGTTCACCAGAGAAATCTAAAAGCAAGGATTGAAAGATCTTAATGGAATACGAAGGATTGGAAGAAATGGGCATACCGGAATTACCGCAACCAACGACGAGAGCTGAATGGTGAGGAGTTCTGGGAATGTATAAGCGGAGAATTGGAGATAAAGATTGGTACTTTTGGTACCAATCGAAGGGACCTGGTTCTTGTTCGTATCTCTTGTCCCAGTACCATTCCTCTCCATAAGCTTGCGTCGTCATTAATTTCTCTCTCTATATCTTTCTTTCTTTCTATCAATCAATCTACTAGAATTTTCATCAGAGAGTCTCTGAGATCGATACGACTGACGGAAATGGAGAAGATGGCCTGCCTGCCAAGGGTATTAGTGTCAATTAAAAATTAAATAAACGTTATTGAAAAAATAAAAAAAATAATACAATAAATATGTTTTCAAAATATTTTAAATTTTATGTCATACATACATAACAATTTTTTCATATTAAAAATTAATATTAAATATGTTCTCTTTTTTAATTACACTAAAAAAAATTAAAAATTAAATGTTTTGTGCCACTGCCGTAAAGATGGAACGAACCTTTTATTAATATCATAAAATAAAATGAGAGGTGCAGTATAATTAATTCATACGGGCCTCCTATGATGTGCTTGATCTACAGTCCGAAGTACGGATTAATTTATATAATTTTGATAAATTTTTTTTCAAACATTACATATATAATGTTAAAGATAATTTGTATCAACATCATATTTATAATTATATAATACATTAAGAATTATAAGATGATGACTAAATTACTCTTAAAATGACCAACCAAATTAATTTGAATAAAATTTTCAACTGTCTTGTTATATATAAAGATAAAATTCAAATTATTATTATTATTATTATTATTTTATTTAACAACAACTCGTTTATGTTTAATCCAGTAAGGAATAAGGATGGACCCTTTCCAAATTACTTGGATTAGGTGAGAAGAATTTTATTATTTTATTATAATTATGTAATATATAAATATATGAGATTAGATAGAATTATAAGAAATAATGGTAGGAGTCTAAAATGACATAATATTGAATATTTTATTGCATAACAAATTAAATGAGATTACCCAAACAATGTAAGGATGACATATTATATGAGACAATTTTTGAAATCAAAAATTTGAGACCCCTAACATTATAAGAGAGTCCTTGTGAATTTATCACTAATAATAAAAAAATTTGACATAAATCGTCTAATTTCATATATTGATATATATATATATTTCACAATTATATATAATTGGATATGAAATTATGGTAATATGGTGAGTTATTGTAACCTTGATGCTCGTCGAGAGACCCTAATTTATTATTTTTACTCATATTAAACTTAGCAATTTATGATAAATTTAAACATTAATATCCTTTTAATATGGTTAGTTTTGATAACATATTTTAGTTTTGAAAATCTAATACTAGAACAAATTGACGCAGTACTAACAAATTGAAGCTCCATACAAATATTCTAATATAGATTTTGTTTGCAGACTAACTTGATCGATCTCAAAATATTTTTATACAAGTAGAAAGAAGATGGATCACAACAACTTATTAATTAGGAAAATAATATATACTCATGTATGCATGTATGTTTACCACTACAAGAAAAACGTTTTTGTCAAAATTAAATATATTCCGTTATAAATAATTTAATTCCGATAAAATATTTTTTTGGCCATTCCGTTGAAAATAAGTCTCTTATAAGATAAATCCGTCGAGAATTTTGTTGGGAGTAGGCTATGCCCGACGAACGTATTTCTGACGAATTTTTGTCGGTGTTAAGCTATGGTCAACGGAATTATGTCAGACGGAATATTACGTCGGAAATAAGTCTGACGCATGTCATTTGAAGAAATAAATGAAATAACTTATTTTTAACGAAATTTTAACAATAAAGGCTTAATGTAATAATGAGTGTGGTCATGGTAAATTCTTGTATTTATAGTGATTTCACCATTTTTTAGTAATTAGAAATCTTTAATTCTTTAAAATATTCAAATACCAAATTAAAAAGGGTTGTTAAAATAATTCCATGGCCCATCATATAATTCGGCCAGCCCACACAATTAATCACGCATTTCATATATAAGAAGAAGCGGTAATTTGTATTTGAAGTTAATAATTTTAAGATGGAAAAGTTGTTGGTAATCTTGGATATGCAAAAGCTCCATTTCATTTCATATATGGGAGACCATTAAACATGCATTAGTACTACTATTACTTGATGAACCTCCTCCGGTTGGTTCATTGGTATAATTTGATAGTAATTGAGGAGTAATATTGATGAGTAGCGGCGGAAGGACAAGTTTGGTAGTAGTAGCAGTGTCAGGTACGACGACGACGGAGCATCTACAGAGTGGACAAGTGGTGTTTGAGCGAAGCCAATGGCGAATGCACTCCACATGGAACACGTGCTTGCATGACGGAACTTCAACCAACTCTTCTTTCATCAAGAATTCTCCCAAGCAAACGCAACATCTGCATCCATGCATGCATGCATCTTAATTCAAATCCAATCCAATCCAATCCAATATATATATATATATATATATATATATATTATGTTATTATTTCGTATTACTATTAATAAAAAGAAGATGACTCTTTTTATGTAATTAAATTAATTATACAACAAATTAATAAGACTAGCTAGTTACTTTTATATATGATCGATATTAATATATTTAATTTCCAAGTAAACTTACTTTATCAGAAAATTAATTAATGCAAACAACAATTATATTATAGAGAGACCAGAAATCTGTTTTCAGGTTGAACCAAAAGTGCCCAAGTACGTACGTACCGTCTCCAACTTTATCTTTATATATACTACACTACTAATTATTTAATGATGTTGTTGATGGAGCATATATACCCTTTAATACATACCGATCGATTAATACCACTCCATCGGTCTCCTTTTATTTATTCTACTTTCTTTATGCTCATAATTCAATAGCACTTTCACAAAATATATAGGGTGTGGATGTTATTAGAGATTCCTAAATTTTTTTTTATATATATACACACGGTCCTTTTCTCCAGCGAATGATCTTAAACAACAAACCGACTGTAACGATGAAAAAAAAAATTCTTTATATAACCGATCTACACTTTTTGATTATTTAGATTTTTTTTTAATATATATATATATATATATATATATATATATATATATATATATATGAATTCTTGTGAGTAGTCAATCTCAATCATCCATCTTCCACTGGAGCCACATGCCAATCTTATAGATAGACATACATAGTGCAACAATACATTATATATATATATATATATATATATATATATATAATTTCGTAATTTCTTATTTTTGGACAAAATAGGTGAAACAATATTGTACTTTTAGCACTTTTATATATTTATATTATATGACTATATGGACGTTTTAGTGAAATTGCCTTATTTTTTTTTTTTTTATTTTTTAAGTTTAGTGAATTTGAGAAATGTAAGAAAACTTACACCGAATCCCTTGTCCTAATATCTTCATCAAACACTATTGTAAGAAGCTTGTCTTTCAGATCTCCTTTCAACCCCGCTTCACATACCTGTAAATGAATCAAGAAAAGCATGGAAGGTTAAAAACAACTCATTCTGGAAATTAAAAAGCTGGGAAAATCCTTTATATATATATATATATATATATATATATATATAGGATTCTATCCACAAAGAAATAGGTTGTCGAAAGAATCATTTCGTTTCAATTAGTAACTACAGGTTGTAGCGGCTATATAAAAAAAAAAAAAATTGCATAAGTAAATGAAGTCAGAATTTACCAAAAATGGAATACGCCAACAATGATCACATGAATTTAATGAATGGAATATATATATATATATATATATATATATATATATATATATATGCTCCCAGGCCCCAAGAGCTCTATCCAAAATTAAAATTTCTATTCGACTAATTAATTCTTATGTGTTGCTAAGATACACTAAAATTAATATATTAAAATTAAAGAGTAAAACCAATAACAAGAAAAAAACGTTTAAAAAATCTAAGCATGCAGAAAAAAGAGTTAAAACTACAACTCTCATTTTTAAAGGGGAGGAGCTATTTTACATATATATATATATATATATATATATATATATATGAATAACGATGACGGTTTTTTTTATTATATATAGTGACGATTCATCATCATCGCTATAATTATTCGATATATAATGACGAACGAACAGTCGCATATATAGTCAAAAAATCATATAGAGACAAAGTTGTGCATATACATATAGCCATATATATATATATGGCTATATGTGTATATATATGTAAAGAGAACTAGGAGGGAGGGAGGGAGAGAGAGAGAGAGAGACTAACCGATGACATGTATATTTGAGTTGGTTGATTAGAAGATGTTGGTAGTATTGGAGGAGGATGTGATGAGAGGGTAGAAGCTGCAGCTCTTTTCTTTAGGTAGAACAAGTAGAACAACAGAAACAATATTATTGAGAAGAGGATTGGAATTGAGAATATAAATGCCTGGTAAAGTTTAAGTTGAAGTGCTTGGGAGTACAAGTGAGGCGGGCTCGGAGATTGATCAGAAAAACCCATCAATCTTTTTTATGTATTAATCCCCAAATATCAAGTCTAAATACCTATATATCCTATCTATTAATGTTACAAATTAAGGGTTTTGAAGAGAATATATATATATATATATATATAAAGCTGGTCTTGTTAGTTATATATATACTGACCAGTACGGCAGTACCGAGTACTTAATATTTAAGCTTAGCTTGAGAGAGAGAGAGAGAGAGAGAGAGAAGGAAAAGGAGAGATGAGAGATGTAAAGAGATTGACAAAAAGCACTAATAAAGAATGTGGAAATTGTTTATAAAGAATCAAGTACTTTCAGTAGATCGAAGCCTGCAAATTAAGAATTCAAGAAAATATTGTGAAATCTCACTTTTGGAGGATGGGACTAGCTCACTTATGTATGGGGCCCAATTAGGAGTGAACAAAAAATGGATAAAATTGAATTATCGAACCGAATCGAATTATTTTAACCGAATTATTTCGGTTTTTCGGTTTTTTTGGGAATTTCGGTTATATTCGAATTATTATTCAATATTCGGTTTCGGTTCCGGTTCTCAAAAATAGGTTATTCGGATACCCGAATAACCGAAATTTAATACTTAAAAAAATTAATTATTAATTTATTATTCATATTATCTAATATCCGAATAACTTGAACTTCTATTCTATATTTCTATTCAGACTTCACTCCCTATTTTGCCTTAACCCGCCGCCACTCGCTTGATCTCGAGATCTTGATCACTCCTCGGCCTCTTCACTCTTGCCTTGTCGATCGACTCTCGAGTCTCAATCTCCGGCGTGGCCTCCGCCTCTACGGCTCTCCCCGTCTCAGTCTCCGGCGCGGCCTCTGCCTCTCGTCTCGACCATCACCGAAAACCCATATCGAATTCGCTCAGATGGAACAATGTGCAATCCCAAGTATTCATCGTGAGAGGTTGTTTGCTCATTCTCTTTTCTTTGTCTATATGTAATTTTTAGAGATACTTTAAGTTCTTGTTACTTCCTCATCTTGAAATTTTAGTACTAAGTCCGGAAAAATTGAAGGGCTTCCAACTCTATGTGTTGACTTTTCTAAGATTCCGGAGAATCTTTTGGGATTTGAAATTTAATTTTTTTTGTCGAGGAGAATTTGTGGGTTGGTAGGCTTTGAGAAAAAACCCGGAAATTTTGTCGATTCCAAGAAAGATAAATTTCTTGTGATCTGTTTTATCCATATATTCTTTGAAGCCAGCTTTTTCCATAGCTTATGCACTCGTAAGAATATTTTTCTTTTTTCCTTATTTGGCTGAATTTTATATTGTTCCTTATATATATTGTTCTTGTTGGTTCTTGATATCAATCGATGTTGATTATACCATGAAGCTCATTTTAATTTTGTTTATGCGATTCATATCATTTTTTATTACCCACAACATTTATTTATTTTTGTAATTTAGTGATGATAAGTTAAGGTTTTCTTCTTTATATTCCCTGTTGATCACAATTATTGGCTTTTGATTGATGCCATGGTTTTGTATTTCAAACATCCAGGAACTCCATAATTGCATTTGAGGATTTCCTCGTATTCCGGCTATTATGAAGAACCAAAAAATGATAGGAATTGATAGTTTGTTGAAGAATCAAAAGATTAATACTTTCTGATGATGCAGTTCTTGTTAAGTGGGTGTTGTAGTCATTAGCACAATTGCATTGTGTTAAGTGGATGTTGTTATCTGAAACATCTCTGATCAAGAACAATAGCTTATCAAGATAGCTTCAAATCATTAGCACAATCGCTATCCATTTACTATTTTGTTCATCCGTGTTAAGCTGCAGATTATCGGGCTTGCTTGCTTATTCTTTATTCTGTTATGCATTCTTCATTGTTGGGATATCTCAACAGAATAAACACCATGTTGTCGGCTTCTTCATGTTCTTTGCTATTCTTTGTGTTGCATGTTGGCTTGTTGCTAAGTCACTGGGATATCTCATGGAGTCGTGTTTGTTGCTTCGCTTGTTGGTTTAATTTGTTTAATTTATTAGATGATTAATTTGTATGATTAATTTCTTCTTTGTATTTGTTGGCTTATTCAGCGATAGTTGTATGTTGACAACTTGGCATATTCTTTATTAAGTACTTAAGCTACTTTGTGTCTGTTAACTTGGCGTATGCATCGTAAGTCTGTAATATCGTTAACTGCTATTTATGTTGGATGTTGCTTTATTCTTAATTTTAATTTTGAGCATGAGTTCGGTTATATATCAAATCTTAATTGTATATTCGATAATCGGTATTGATAATTCTGTTAGTTCTAAATTTGGTTAGTGGTTCGAGATAGTGATTTTATCGATAATTCGGTTTTCGGTTATAACCGAATAGTCATTTCAGTTCGGTTATAACCGAATGATCACCCCTAGCCCCAATATCCAAAAACTATTGTTGTCCATCCATCCATCCAGATCCCACACACACATAGTCATACTATCTCCAGCAAATTATCAGAATTGAATTAAAAACGAACAGCTATAGCGATAATTTTATCCGTCGTTATAGTCGGTTTATTTTTATTTTCTTTGAAGAGACGAAACCATATATATATATATATATATATATATATATATATATATATATATATATATATATAAAGGGAAAAACAAACACATATTCAACTCAAAAATGTAGAAAGTGAACTTAGCAAAAAAAAAAGTTGCAGAAAGTGAGAAGGTCGTGTAAAAATGTGATTGTCTTATTCCAACTATATACTATAGTTAGGTCATGATAATGATAGTAAAAAAAAATGGGTATACATGTGAGCTTAGTTTTAATTAGGTATTAGCTATGGTTGGTGGGTCTTTAATTTTGATTCCCATTCAACAATAAGGTAAAGCCAAGGTGGGTTTAACTCAATTTTAGCTAATTGACACATTTCTACATTTTAGGTATCAATTCCATCCTTCATGTAAATTTAAGGGTTAAGTTCAGATGACCACCTCGGGTTTGAGCGGTTTCCCACTTAACCACCTATAGTCAGTAAAGCTACATTTAAACACCCGACTTTTTGAGTTGAAGTGAAAAACTACTTTCTGTCATAACTCTGTTACTTAAGTTGGATAAAGACTTAATTACCCTTGTTATATATAAAAGACATATGCTTGTTCATCTCTCTCTCTCTCTCTCTGTTTTTCTAACAAACAAAAAACAGAATAAACAAGAGCTCATATAAATTATAAAATCCTATTCTTGACAAGGAAATAGAATCCCCCTTGCCCCTTCAATCACAAAGGAATGAATACATATTCTATAGACATAATAATCCATCTAAAAGAAATAAAAAAAAGAGAACAGGGTATCATAGATTGAAAACAGAAAATCCAAACATGAATGACGATCAAAAAATCTCAGAAGGAAATTAATAAGATATTCAATGTTGCCGAAAATACACTAGTGTACCAAAGAACGTATCATGATGCTTTTGATGATTCACAGGTCCGAGTTGATGAAGAAATCCTTACAGATGCGTCAAGATGGCCGACCATTGACCATCTATTTCACGGAACTCAATTCCACCTTTATGGAGCTTGATTTCCGTCGTCCTCATGACTTGGAGAATCCATTAGACTACAGCTCACTACACCCCATTTTCCTCCTCTTCCTCTTCCTCCAATCCCCACCTCCCTCTCCTTCTTCAACCTCCGTCTTCACCACCACAGATTTCACCGTCAAATCATCGAAAATAGACGGCTTTTGGGGCCAATCATCGAAAAGATTGGCCGGTGTATATGAGAGAGAGAGAAATGACGGATCTGGAGGAAGAAGAAAGGGGAAGCCTTTATCGGCGAAGCCTTTATCGGCGAAGGAGGTGGTGCAGTCGTAGACGGAAATGGGGAAGCCTTTATCGGCGAAGGAGGACGAGGGTGAGTTACTTTAATAACTTTGTTAATAACAAAGAGGAAGAAGAAAGGCTATTTTAGACATTTACCAGTTGTTTTTGACTGTTAGAGCTCTTTTTCACGCGTTTTTTGGCGTCTAACATGCACGCACAGTTAAATTGGACGGAAAATGTGACTTTTTCACTTTAACTCAAAAAGTCGGGTGTTTAAATGTAGCTTTACTGACTACAGGTGGTTAAGTGAAAAACTGCCCAAATCCCAGGTGGCAATCTGAACTTAACCCTAAATTTAATTTATGGATGTTTTGTTGGTATCTTAAATATTAACATTAAACTTTTAATATTAAATATTTTTTAATGGATACAATAAACTTGGTTGGTCTCTCTTATATATCGTCCCAAATTTTGAGAATATATTTTAACCTATATATGTCCAACTTTATGATGATTAATGATCAAAATCTATACACAAGGTTTGGCACAAGTAAAAGTGCTGAGCATTGAGTCTTTATTTATTTGAATAACCTAAGTTTAATTATTAATTAATTTGTTTGCAAAAGTTTCAAAGGAAATCTGGGAGGTGGAAGTAGGGAGCTGATTTCCTGACTTCAATGTTAGGCAATTAAGGAAACACTATTCATGTTCACTTCAATTAATTAAAACTAAATCACTTATTATAAACCAAGACTAAATATTACTCGACCCCTCGTCCACTTTCATGCAAGTCATGTTCTTATCTTTTATAAAAGGTAATACACACACACACACACACACACACACACACATATATATATATATATATATATATATATATATATATATATATATATATAACAAAATACAATTAATTTTAAATTTTTCGTTCACCCTAATAAATCATTTGAGCCGTCTAAAATTTAAGATAAATCCAACCATCCATGTGGTGCCGGAAGCACGTGACACAACTTATATGTATATATAGTATAATAGGCTCATAGCTTTCTTATGGGGATATACATATATAAATAAATGATATATATGTCGATAAATAAAAATTAGATTAAAAATCTATACGGATAAGATATAATAAATTAGGATTAATCAGTAAAATCGTTATTAATTTTTACTTATCTCATCTATTTATATATGTCGTAACGTAATTATAATTTAGCTTCAGCGATTAAAATCAAATTTCATGCATATATATATATATATATATATATATATATATATCGGTAAGTATCAAGAACATTCTCCTTAAATAGCATTCCTCCTTAAATAGCATTCTTTTAGTAAAACTAAGTCGTTTTGGAGGGACGCGGTGACATTTTTGTAAATACGCGGTGGCATTGTATTTACAAAATGCCACCGTGTCCTCCAAAAACAACGTAGCTTTTACTAAAAGAATGTTATTTAAGGAGGAATGCTATTTAAGGAGAAACGCTCGATCTCGACCGATATATATATATATATATATATATATATATATATATATATATATATAGGATTCCATCCACAAAGAACCTGCCAGGTTGTTGGGAGAAACCTCTTTGACCAAATTGGCTACAACCTCTCTAGGCTTTAGACAATTTTTTATTTTTTTATAAGCCAGCTCAGAGTTGTGTGGCTGCTAAAAAGGGTTGCTTTCAACAACCTACATTCTTGTGGATGGATACCTTATATATATATATATATATATGGGGAGTGATCCATAGCATCTATATGCTATGGGATAAAAAGTGACATATAGGCCCTTCACCATCCGTTTTGTTGATGAAAGGCTGAGATTAGAAATTGCAACTCCCCGTCCGCTAGTACTTCTAGCGGACGCAATTAGTATAATTTCCAGACACTATTGCCCCTCCTCCAATAGACCAAATATTGAACAAGAAAGCAGAAAGTGCAGCGTCCGCTAGACATACTAGCGGACGGGGAGTAAAATAAGTAAATCACGACTTCATACATCACAACTTCAGAACTCTGTGTTAACTAATAAAGATTCACTGCAATTACAAACTTCACAAACTCACTGCAACAAGAACTCCTTTGTAATAACACCATATAAATCACTGCAATTACAAACTATTGCAATTCCCATCAACAATTCAATTCAATTCACTGCAATTCAATTCCCATCAACAATTCACTGCAATTACAAATCAAATACAACACAGATAGCATATTGTCCACAATTCAATTACAACACAATTTGAATTGATTACAACACCCATAGAGTCCCCACAAGACAAAATTCCAAAGTATTCCAAAGTTTGAGAAGTTCCTGTACATCAACAATACATTCCAAATACATCAAAATTTCCTGTACATCAACAATACATTTTGAGAAGGTCCTGGATTGATATCCATATCTGTCCTAGAAATTCAAGACAATGTCAAGTATTAAACAATTTATAAAAATTCCAATAACGAAGTAAAGGGAGAAGGAACAAATATGTGAGATTGTAAGTCATTAGCATCAAAACTCAAGTAATGTTGCACATCAAACCATCTTGAAGAAACATCAGTAAGATGAGGAAATCAAAAATAAACACCCAAATCACCAAGAAAATTACTTTCAATTCACATGTAGAAGAAAAATTTCCTCCATGTTTTAGTATGCTAAATCACCATATAAAGTTACCTATTTATATGGTGTTCATGTGATCACTTCACACTCATAATTAGGAAAGAAACACATTTCAAAGACAACCTCTCGTATAAGGAAGTACAGAAACAAAAATAAGATGCACCATATACATTTACCCCACCACGTACTCCAATACAAAAGAAAAAATTTCAAAAGCCGTACTAGTATCAAAATTCCAAGCATTATCATCTACACATTCAAGCTTATAACAAATTATGAGCATCTCAATACTTAAACTGCAATACTAGTGTAAATCTCTGTTCGCATATATATGATTTTGAAAATAAAAGAAATAAAAAGAATAAACTTAGTGATAAATTGTAACCACAGATAAATTTTCGAGCAAAAAATAACAGAAATAAAACGAGCATAAATGTATCATTTACATCAAACAATACAACTGACAACGAGAGAGAAAGAAGTACCAAAATCGTAGAACCTTGTTGATTTGGGGAATGATCTGAGTATTACATGTGCCGACCTTGTTGATTTGGGGAATGATTGCTCACAAAACTCGTCGATTTTTGCCCAAATCGCAGAACTCTTGACGAACTCGAACTCTGTATTGGTGATTTGGGAAAGCACAGAACTCGTCGGTTTTTGCGTTGAAGTAAATCGCAGAACTCTTCACGAACTCTTCATCAAGGGTTCGTCGATTTCTAGGGTTCGCTGGTTTTCGTTTCGCCCAAATCGCAGAACTCAACTGATGGGTGCTGACTATTTTGTTTTACTTAAAATGCGTCCGCTAGAATTACTAGCGGATTGTGTATATTCTGTATTTATCTTGACTAAATGAGCAAAATATAGGGGCAATAGTGTCCGAAAATTATACTAATTGCGTCCGCTAGAAGTACTAGCGGACGGGGAGTTGCAATTTTTAATCTCAGTCTTTCATCAACAAAACGGACAAAACGGACGATGAATGGCCTATATGCCACTTTTTATCTCATAACATATAAATGCTATGAATCACTCCCATATATATATATATATATATATTCCTTAAAAAAGAAGTGCGGTTTAATGTAGTCCTCCAGCTGTCCGGTTTTGGATGTCTATCTAAAAATGTGACATAAAGTTTAATGTGGGTATAATATGCCTTAGATCGATCGTACTACATCAATCAATGCGCGCATAAGGTTTTGCCACCTGCATATACTACTAGAGTGATTTGGTAAAAAAAAAAAATTAATGTACGAAATATATTTTTAAGATTTAAATAAGTGTCTAAATATTCAACTAACAAATCAAGTAATACTTGATTATTGACTCCTTCATAATTTTAATAATTATGTTCCCTCATACTCACATTAATTAAGAGAATTTAATTTTGTAAGTAACAACCCGTCTTGTTCTGAGGCACAAAAGTAGTACTAAATTTAGATGAAAACTATTATGAAACATGACACTTAAAATGGGATAGATGAGATGAGATGTTTTTGGTTTTTGGTGGACACTTCACTCACTAAATTATCTCTTCCACTACCTACCTAGCTAGATTGGATTATATATATATATATATAGGGTTATATGTAAGACCCCAATTTATTATTAATGAAATTTAATTTTCTCTATTTATTATTTTGAAATAGTAAGGGTTGATTTGATTAATGTGAATAGTTAGGAGTAAAATACATAAATATTTCAAAATAAGCAGTGGTTATAAAATATTCATTGTTGCCGGGGAATATTCGTTTTTGGTCGTGGAATATTAAATCTTTGTCGGGGAATATTAAATACGACAGTATTGTAGTGTGTAAAGCCCATAACGGAAAAGCGATTGGATGAAGAAAAGCGACAAATATAAGTGGTTTAAAAATAACTACAGCGTAGTTATTCTTTATTATCTTGTTAAAATACTAAATTGGTTTAAAACACAAGAAGCACGTATTGCACCATTATTATTGATTCTTACGTAAGAAGGCACTACTCAATAATGGTTACGATAATTCTTTATTCGATTATTTTATTTTATTGATTCAATAATTCTTTGCGTTGATATTTTATATTCTTCATTGTTTTGATAATTGTCATTACACGGTATTTTTCATTATCGAAGCAATAATTCATATTATCTCGAATAATATTATTAGATAACATTATTGGCAATGTTCAGAAAGTTACATCTAAAGAGAAGTTTGGTCACCTAATTTGCTTGCAGGTAAGGAGAAATCTTTATTGGAAGCCCCTCTTTCTGAGAAGCCGCACGGTTATCGATATTGTGATTCTATAATATTATTTGTGAATAATTAATTATTGATTCATATGATGAAAAAATATTGATTTTATGTGGATATAGATGGAGAAAAATTTTAATGTGACAATTGTTGAAAATTGAAATTTTAGCTTTTTCTAATAAAATAATTCATTTAAATATATTATTATATTTTAATAATATAATAATGGTGATATTTTTACAACGAATGTGGGATATATGAGTATATGAGGAGGAAGAGTATTTTTGTTGCAATAAATATTTAAAACATGTTAATCGTGTAAATTGGACCCCATTTATTGGTTGAAATTTGATTATAGCTTTGTAAAATCGCTTGGTTTGTGGATTTGGTCAATTTACATTTGGAATTTGGAAAAACTTTCTTCGCAAAGTTGTAGAGAATTGAATTTCCTATAAATAGTTGCGAGATTGAATTTTACGATAAAGGGCTATTTATTGTGAATTATTGAAGTTAGAAGCTCAAAATAATTAATTTTGGAAGTTTTAATTATTTAAATTAAGAAAAACGTTTTTAATGTTTTGTCACATGGTGGCTGATGTCTTGGACCAAATTAGTGGGCATAGGAAATTTGAAAAAATAATATTATTAATTTATTAAATTTTTCTAACTTTTGGTTTCTAAGATTTTCTATAAATAGGGTCTTGGGTTAGAATTGAAAATCACACCGTAAAGCTGAAGTTTTCTCTCTATATTATCGGCGTATTCTTGTGAGTATTTTGAGTATACTTTGAGTATTGCTATATACGGTGCAAGTCCAAGTCATGCCTTTATATCAGGTGTTTTAAATTTAAATCTTGATCTTTCGAGGTAAGGGATATTATTTTTTCAGTAATGATATTATTTCTTCAATATCATTATGTTGAAATATTGATTTGAAGTTTTATCAAATTTGGAACTTTTGGTGTCAGATTCTTATTCACGATATCTAAGACTTTATTCACGATATCTGATATTATTCACGATATCTGACTATTCATCGAAAAATGAAAAATTTTCTTTTGTCCAAAATATCTATTCGGATACTAGCTTTGATTGTATCCATGTTTTGATCATTCTTGAATTTTACACCTTGTGATTATTTTTGAGGTATTTTTGGGCGTGGATAAAACAAATCTGAATCCTTAATCCTTAATCCTTGTCATTTTGTTTCCCTTTGGATTCATTTCTTTAAAAATATTTTCATCATCCTCGGTCTTAAATGATGATATTATTGAATATCTTTGGCACGTAGTGCAAAGATGAATGATTTTGATGAATATCTTTGGCCGTAGTGCAAAGATGAGCAGTGTTTAGATGAACATGACGGTGATGAATATCTTTGGCACGTAGTGCAAAGATGAATATTTGATTCGGATGTATATTGATTGATGTTACGAGGATAAAAGATAGGCGATGAATTTTAAATTCATATATAGAAGATAGTAGTTTGCATTCTCTACTTAACTCTTCTAATGAATTATTATTTCATTGCGAATATTGATTTAAAATTTGTTGTCTATTGTATTCTATTAGATTTTCCACGTTGAAGACTAACGATAATTTGTTGTATATTATCTTAGTCATAATATTCTTTTCTTTGGGCTAGTTGAGCTCACCCTTTTCCTTTTGTTCCATTTTTTTCTTCTCGGGAGGCGAGAATATAGCGAAGATGAATATAGTCTGGGTATGGAATGAAGGTTTTAGAAAGAGTTGTTTAGTAGTCCCTCGGCATTTTTTATAAAATAATGTATCAATAAATGTGATGAGAATTTATTGGAGTTTAGATATTGTACAGAAGATAATATTTGTATTCAAACTCATAGTTTTTCTTGTTGTAATAATAAAGTTGTAGTTGTTTACATACCATGTATTGACAACTCGAGAATGGGTTGGATGGAATGGACCTATTTTAGAGGCGTCGCGGTTGGTATCGAGCTTAGGGATATGATCTCTGGTGAGATCGGGGAATAGAACTAGAGGGGAGAGGCGAGTAAATCCTTCGTTAGTGTGTCCTACTAAGCTTATTTTTTTAGTTGGTCGGTATATAAGGATATTGTGTGATATATTGATTTCCTTAATTAACCCTTGTTTTATGACGGTATTTGAGAATGTCGATTGAGAATATTAACAATGGAAATGAGACCAGTGGAGACGCTTTGTACTCACCAACGAGGAAAAGCGTCTGCAACAGTGGCAATGTTCTCCTGTGAACAACACTGTTGGCGAGATGATGAAGCGAGGGGATGTTTAGAAGTTTTTACGATTCATGCAAAATCGAGACGAGGAGACTCGTGTTCAAAATATAGGAGGAAATGATAGCAATTCACGGGTTGTCACAGCCAAAGCGATTCAAAGAGTTGGGACCACGAATTTAAGGGAAAGCCGGATCCGATCATGGCGGAAACATGGGTCAAGCAAATTACCAAGATATTCGATGTCTTGGGATGCGGAGGAACAGAAGGTTCCATTCGCCACCTTTATGTTAGTGGCGAGGTAGACTACTAGTGGGAGTCGTGAAGCGTACCATCCATCCACCAAGACTTTCAAGATGTCTTGGGAGACATTTCAGAAATTATTTAATGACAAATACTTTCACGAAAGTGTTAAATATATATGAAGGAAGTGGAGTTCATCGATTAGAACAAAACAACATTACGATTGTCTCGAAGACGAGGCAAAGTTTCATAGAGTTATCCGAGTTTGCACCTCATTTGGTGGAGAATGAGGAACGCATTATGCCGGATGTTTCGAGAGGTTTGAAACCCGGCGATGACGACAATATCTCATTTCTCATAAATTTTCTCTCTATTCGGATGTTGTTAATGAGGCTCAATTGTTAGAAGCGAGATAACGAGTATGTTTAAGAGGGACCATAACCGAGGATCGTGCAGAGATAGCGGTCAGCAGAATAATGATAACCAAATGGAGAAAGAAAGCAGACGGACAAAAATGGTAACCACTACGTGGTGGTAATCGTAGCCGTGAAAATAGAAGAAGCGAGTCGGGAGGAGATTTTAAAAGAGGAGATTTAACAATGACCATGTGAAGACGAGCAGTCTGACAAAGAATCGGTTCTAAGGGAGGAGAGCGACCACCGGTCATATATATTACAAATCACGGAAAAGAGGACATATCGGTCAAAGCGCCCACAACAGATTCAAGGTACGCTATAATTGTGGAAAAGAAAGACATATCGCTCGAGATTATACAAGATGGCGAAACCTAGTTCGGTGGGGACGGTGACTCAAAAAAGATCGTCCGAGAAAAGTCAAAGTCAACGATTTAGGAAAAGCGTTTGTTGTGGTGGTCATAATCACGAGGAACCCAAACGAGGTGATCACGGGTAAGCTATTTATAAATTCTTCGCGAAGTTTATACCTTACTTGATACTGGGGTCTTTACCCATTCATTTATCTCTCCTGCATGTGCTCAACGTTTAAACTTGACTCAGGAGAAATTAGACTTTGACCTATCTGTGGAAACTCAGTTAGGAGAAACTTTCATCACATCCCTTTGTTTATAAATCTTGTTTGATTCAAGTTGGCACCATCACCTTACACCATTGACCTTATCTCTTTAAAGATACTTGCTTTTGATGTTATTTTAGGGATTGATTGGTTAACTACTCATCATGCCAAAATTGATTGTTTTCGTAAGGTTGTTAGTTTTCATATTCTAACCTTGACTGTTATATTTAATTCAAGCAACTAAACCATTAAAATCAATCAACTGTCATATCTAATCATAAAGCTATTCGTTTATTGAAAAGCGGATGTCAAGCTTTCTTAGCCCATGTTATGGATTTGAATAAAGACACGTCAAATTTGAATAATATTCTGTTGTTATTGACTTTCCGACGTATTTCCCAAAGAACTTCCGGTCACCCCAGAGCGTGAAGTTGAATTCTTTATTGATCTTGAACACTGGTACAAAGCCCATTTCTAAAACCCCATATCGAATGGCTCTATTGAACTTCGAGGAGTTAAAGGTCCAACTACGAGAATTGGTGGACATCGGTTTCATTCGCCCTAGTACATCTCCTTGGGGTGCTCTGTTTTATTAAGTAAAGAAGAAAAGGCGGGAGTATGCGACTTTGTATTGACTATCGGGAATTGAACCATGTCACCATCAAGAATAGGTATCCTCTACCTCGTATTGATGACTTGTTTGACCCGATTGCATAGGGCACAATTCTTTTTAAAAATCGATCTTCGATTCGGATATCATCGGTGAAGATTAAAAGCGAGGATATTCCAAAGGCGCCTTTAGAACTCCAATGCGGGCATTATGAATTCTTAGTCGTGTCTTTCGGATGACTAATGCTCCTCTTGACTTTCATGGATATGATGAACCAAGTATTTAAGGAATATTTGGATCGGTTTGTTGTTGTCTTTATTGATGACATCCTCATATATTCCAAAAGTCGTGAAGATCATGAACACCATTTGAAAATTTGGTACTCAAAGGCCGTGAAAACAAACTATATGCCAAATTGAAGAAATGCGAGTTCGGCTTGAGGAAGTAGCATTTCTTGGCACATCAGTGTCGAAACATGGAGTATCTGTTGATCCGTGAAGATTGAAGCAATACAAAGTTAGGAGCAACCAAAAGTCGGTGGATCAAAATGCACGTAGCTTTCGGGTCAAATTTGGTTATTATCGGAGATTCGTGGAAGGTTTTCTCGAATCGCTACTCCATTAACTCGACTAACTCGAAGGATACAAAATTCATTTGGGAGCGAAGAATGCGAGAAGAGTTTCCAAGAGCTTAAGAGGAGACTTATTTTACTTTGTTTCTAACAATACCATCCGGTTCGGATGGATTTGTTATCTCTGCCGATGCTTGAGTGCAAAGGGTTAGGATGTGTTCTCATGCAACGGGAAAGTCATAGCCTTTATGCCTCACGACAACTTAAAAAGTATGAGAGGAATTATCCCCACTCATGATCTAGAGTTAGCGTGCATCGTTCGCTGCTTAAAGATATGGAGGCACTATCTATATGGGGAGAAAGTGGAGATATATTCGGACCATAAAAGCCTTAAATATTTCTTCACTCAAAAAAAGAACTCAACATGCGGCAATGACGTTGGCTCGAGCTATTGAAAGACTACGACCACACTATTGATACCATCACGGTAAAAGCGAGCGTGTAGTGGCGACGCATTGAGTAGAAGATCATATGCGGGAATGAGTGCGATGATGTCAAGTATCTGGCGTAGAGCCAACTTTAATAGAAAAAGTTAAGGTTGCTTTCGCCAACCGCAATCTCGGAGCGATGCGTATGAAGAAGAAAGTACAAGAAGGAGCTATTCCTAAGCGAGAATTGATGAAGAAGGAATACTTGAGTCCACTCCGGACTTTGTGTCCCTAACGACTACGATTTGAAGTACAAGATTATGATGGAGGCACACAATACACCATTTGCAATCCATCACGGAAGTACTAAAATGTATCGTGATCTTGACATACATTTTGGTGGAACAATATGAAGAGAGAGATTGCAAAGTTTATCTCGATGTGTTTAACTTGCCAAGCGTGTAAAGGCGAGCATCTAGTACCTAAGGGTCCGTTGCAACCACTTGAGATTCCGAAATGGAAGTGGGAACACATTACTATGGATTTCGTTCACGGGTCTTCCTACGGTTTCTCAAGGCATCAATGCTATTTGGGTTATTGTTGATAGATTAACCAAGTCCGCTCATTTCTTGCCGATCACGGAGACTTATTCCTTGAACGTCTTGCTTAGTATGTATGTGAATGAGATTGTGAGGTTGCATGGCATGCTGTATCCATAGTTTTGGATCGTGACCCAAGATTCACTTCATAATTTTGGATTAGCTTGCAAAAAGCTATGGGCGCAGATTTGCGATTTAGTTCGGCATACCATCCTCAAAGCGGACGGACAATCGAGAGGACTATTCAAACTCTTGAAGATCTATTAAGACTCGTGTCCTAGACTTCAAGGCGGTTGGGATAAGTATTTACCATTAGTGGAATTCTCCTAAAACAATGATTATCGAGGCAAGTATAGGTGTAGCTCCATTTGAAGCGTTATATGGACGAAAGTGTCGCTTCTCCAAGATATGTGGGGACGAGGTGGGTGAAGCAACATTGTTGGGACCCGAGTTGATACGTATGACTCTGAAAAAGATCCGAATGATTCGACAATGTATACAAACCAAGACAAGATCGACAAAAAGAGTTATGCGGATCTTCATCGAAAGGACGTGGAATTTAGTGTAGGGGATCATGTATTGTTGCGAGTTACTCTATGGAAGGAGTTACAAGATTTGGGAAGAGAGGAAAGCTCGATCCACGATTTATTGGTCCATTTCAAATTCTTGAATGAGAGTAGGAAATGTAGCCTATAGACTCGCGTTACCTCCGAGTATGTCTCGTGTTCATAATGTGTTTCACATATCTATACTTCAGTAAATATGTGAAAGACCGAATCACGTTATAGAGTTAGAACCCGGACGAGATAGTAGAAGACTTAACGTATGAGGAGGTACTGTCAAGATTTTGGATAGGAAGGAGCATGTCCTACGCCAAGAAAGGTCATACCACAAGTTAAAGTTTTGTGGAGGAATCATGTTATAGAGAAATGACACAGGAATTGGAAAGCGGAAATGAAAGCGAGGTATCCTCACCTTTTGAAACACACGTGTACGTATCACGTCAATTTCGGGACGAAATTTCATAAGGAGGGAGGTTGTAAGACCCCAACTTATTATTAATGAAATTTAATTTTCTATTTATTATTTTGAAATAGTAAGGGTTGATTTGATTAATGTGGATAGTTAGGGGTAAAATACGCAAATATTTCAAAATAAGCAGTGGTTATAAAATATTCATTGTTGTTTGGGAATATTCGTTTGGGTCGTGGAATATTAAACTATCGGGAATATTAAATGCGACCACAGCGCAGCCCATGTGTGGGCCCCATGTGAAAGCGATTGGATGAAGAAAACGACAAATATAAGTGGTTTAAAAATAACTGGCGTAGTTATTCTGCAGTTATCTTTGTTAAAATACTAAATTGGTTAAAACACGATAGAAGACACGGTATTGCACCAATTATTGATTCTTACGTAAGAAGGCACTACTCAATAATGGTTACTGATAATTATTATTCGATATTTTATTTTATTGATTCAATAATTGTTGCGTTGATATTTTATATTCTTGTTGTTTTGATAATTGTCATTACACATTATTTTTCATTATCGCTAATAATTCATATTATCTGAATAATATTATTAGATAACATTATTGGCAATGTCTAGAAAGTTACATCTGCAGGAGAGGTTTGGTCACCTAATCATGGCGCCAAGATGAGAGAAATCTTTATTGGAAAGTCCCTCTTTCCCGAAGGCTGTCTGGTTGTCAATATTGTGATTCTATAATATTATTTGTGAATAATTAATTATTGATTCATATGATGAAAAAATATTGATTTTATGTGGATATAGATGGAGAAAAATTTTAATGTGACAATTGTTGAAAATTGAAATTTTAGCTTTTTACGATAAAATAATTCATTTAAATATATTATTATATTTTAATAATATAATAATGGTGATATTTTTACAAACGAATGTGGGATATATGAGTATCTGAGGAGGAAGAGTATTTTTGTTGCAATAAATGTTTAAAACATGTTAAACATGTCGGTGGACCCCATTTATTGATTTGAAATTTGATTATAACTTTGTAAAATCGCCTTGGTTTGTGGATTTCGGTCAATTTCATTTGGAATTTGAAAAAACTTTCTTACGCAAAGTTGTAGAGAAATGAATTTTCTATAAATAGTTGAGAGATTTGAATTTTCCGATAAAAGGGCTATTTATTGTGAATTATTGAAGTTCAAAGCTCAAATAATTGATTTTGGAAGTTTTAATTATTTAAATTAAGAAAACGTTTTTAATGTTTTGTCACATGGTGGTGATGTCTTGGACCAAATTAGTGGGCGTAGGAAATTTGAAAAATAATATTATTAATTTATTAAATTACTCGCTTTGGTGTTTCTAAGCATTTTCCTATAAATAGGGTCTTGGGTTAGAATTGAAAATCACACCGTAAAGCGAAGTTTTTCTCTCTATATTATCGAGCGTATTCTTGTGAGTATTTTGAGTATACTTTGAGTATTGCTATACTGATTGCAAGTCCAAGTCATGCTTTATATCCAAGGTGTTTAAATTTAAATCTTGATCTTTCGAGGTAAGGGATATTATTTTTTTCGTAATGATATTATTTCTTCAATATCATTATGTTGAAATATTGATCTGAAGTTTTTATCAAATTTGGAACTTTTGGTGTGAGATTCTTATTCACGATATCTAAGATTTATTCACGATATCTGATCTTATTCACGATATCTGGCATTATTCATCGAAAAATGAAAATTTTCTTTTCGTCAAAATATCTATACGGATACTAGCTTTGATTGTATCCATGTTTTGATCATTCTTGAATTTTACACCATCGTGATTATTTTTGAGGTATTTTGGACGTGGATAAAACAAAGTACGAATCCTTAATCCTTAATCCTTGTCATTTATGTTTCCTTTGGATTCGTTTCTTTAAAATATTTTTCATCATCCTCAGTCTTAAATGATGATATTATTGAATATCTTTGGCCTGTAGTGCAAAGATGAATGATTTCTGATGAATATCTTTGGCCCGTAGTGCAAAGATGAACATGTGTTTAGATGAACATGACCAACCAGGTGATGAATATCTTTGGCCTGTAGTGCAAAGATGAATATTTGATTCGGATGTATATTGATTGATGTTCTGGGGATAAAAGATAGGCGATGAACTTTTAAATTCATATATAGAAGATAGTAGTTTGCATTCTCTACTTAACTCTTCTAATGAATTATTATTTCCACTGCGAATATTGATTTAAAATTTGTTGTCTATTGTATTCTATTAGATTTTTTCCTGTTGAAGACTAACGATAATTTGTTGTATATTATCTTAGTCATAATATTCTTTACTGGGCTAGTTGAGCTCACCCTTTTCCTTTTTGTTCCATTTTTCTTCTCAGGAGGCGAGAATATAGCGAGTACGAGTCGGGGTATGGAATGAAGGTTTTAGAAAGAGTTGTTTAGTAGTCCTCACCATTTTTGTAAAATAATGTATCAATAAATGTGATGAGGATTTATTGGAGTTTAGATATTGTCTAGAAGATAATATTTGTATTCAAACTCATAGTTTTACTGTTGTAATAATAAAGTTGTAGTTGTTTCTGTACCATGTATTGACAACTCAGAATGGGTTGGATGGAATGGACCTATTTTGGGGGCGTCACATTATATGTATATACACATCTAAGTATTATACAGTTGGACGAGTTTTTTGGGTTATGGCGATGGTTTATCCGTCGCCATAACCTGTAATAACTATATAAGCGAAAAGGTGAGCAAATCCACTATAGCCCAAAAATTAAATCGTCATAGCCGATCCGTATGTATATGTATTGTGTTTCGTACATTTTTCTCATATTTATATATTGTTAATGTCGAGATCTTTCCACGCGCCTCAATCACGTAACACGCGTCTATATCCTGCACAGTAAACACGACAACACCAAAAGCTTGACGACTTCGATCGTCGGGGGATAGCTCAGGCGTGAGAGTCAGTACAGGTGATCACTAGGTTAACAATGGAGGAAAATAATATATAATGCTTGATAGAGAAAATGAATCAGTTACCTCCTTCCTTTGTGTGATCCATGCCTCATATACTCCAAAGTTCGATTTGTCATGTATGCAACTAACTTCTCCGGGCCCACAGCCTTCAGCCGACTAAGCCCTGTCTAATCCTCATTAAATACAATGCAGAGATGACAGTCAAAGCCTATCTCCATATTCATCACCGGTCAAAGCCCAAGTGAAACCATACTCATCAAATGGTTCGGCCCACTATCCGGCCCAATACTTCATAGGCTCCAAATAAAGATATTATCCACCCAATAGGTCTGCCCAATGAACCGGATCAGTATTGTCAAGACCCACCCCAACATGTCTAAAGTATTATAGCCCAACATATATATATATATATATATATATATATATATATATATATGAAAACGTGCTACTTTTCAATATATCTGGTACAATTGGTTAAGTGAGAAAAATTGTAAAATCAATTCAAACAGTTAAAAAGATCAATTAACCCTTATGTGACGCCCCCAAAATTAGGTATACGTCACCCATCTTGGGTCGCCACTTACATGGTACATAAATTCAAATCAACTTACTAATATATAAGCTGTAAGTGTACATTACGACATAAAGCGTGAGTTTGAATACAAATATTGTCTACTAGATATTATACAAACTCAAAAGGAGTCCTCATTACAACTATTATCACACTATTTCACGAATAGTGAGGACTACTAATGCTATCCTCCGGACCATTACTCCGTTCCCCGACTCGTCCCTCAAATTTATGTTCTCATTTCAAGAGAAACGGTGAAAGAAAGGTGAGCTCAACTAGCCCAAGAAGAAATATTATGACTAAGATAATGCGAATAAATTATCATTAGCCTTCAACAAAGTGTTAAACCGATAAAATACAATAGACAACCGGTTTAAGCTGCGTAAGGGAATACGTAATCCATTAAAAGAGTCAAGTAGAAAATAAAGTCTACTATCTTTTAGGTTTTAAAGGTTTTCATCAATTTTTATTCTTTGAGACTCAAATTTTAATAAATAAACCACCACATCTAATCATTCACGTACCACGGTCAAGGATTTTCATCAAATTATCAATGGTCATAACTATACCGAATCACCCCGGTCATAATCATACCAAAAACTATCCATCATCGCATTTACGTGCCAACCGAGGACTTTTATCACATCATTTATAATAAGCCATGATTATACCGAATGATGATCCTGGTCATAATCATACTAAGTTCATCATCTATGCACGTAAGCAAAAGATAACATGATATATCATGAGGATGATGACAATGACATAGTAATTCAATAAAACAAGTTCAAGAATTATTAAATCCATGAATTATTAACGTCCAAATTGTCAACATGACATTTGTTTAGAGAGTAAAATTCAAGAATGATCGGAAGAATATTTCCATGAAAAGATCTTTGGATGAAACGCAAATATCGAGGATATTCTACTAATTTCATGGAGTATAGAAGTCAAAGTTTTAACCATTTGGGTATAATAAAGAATGGAATAACAAAAAGAAATCACCAAATGCAGATTGCTTGGCATGAGCGAGTTATTCAAATGAATAATAATAACGGAACGAGTCGGGGTGAAATTCACACGCAAGCGGGATGTTCCAACAGAATAATAAAGATGGAACGAGATCCGATTGTAAAACACACGAGATAGGATATTCAATGAGAATGATAAAGAGCGGAACCGGTCGGTGTAAAACACATGCATGAGGATGTTCAATGAGAATAATAAAAGCGGAACCGAAGTCAAGGTGTAAAAACACATGACACATGGATGTTCCAATGAGAATAATAGAAGAATGTCACCAAGTATAGGGTAAACAGCGTATCGAGTTATTCCAATGAGAATAATAAGCAATGGAATAACATAAGGATTTCACCAAGTATAGGGTGTCTGCGTATCTGAAGTTATGTATAGGGTATGCCACTTTTTACGAGTTATTCAAGCGAGAATAATAGTGAATGGAATAATGAAGTTCTCTTCAAGAAGAAAGAATAACACCCTTCTAGAAAAAAATGAATATAGAAGTAGTGAAGTAGCGAGAATATCTTCTTCTTTTCTATAATTTTCTCTCTATAGCTTCTCTCTATAATTTCTCTCTACAGAGTTTCAATGAATTAAGTAAGAAAATAATGAAGGAATGAGCTTTATTTATAGGAAAATGGAATGCATAGTAATTAATCCATGAGCGGTCCAGATTGATTTACTTTAATCGACGGTCCATATTTAAAGAAAAATCTTTTAAATAAAATATAATATATTCTATTTATATAAAAACATTTCTTTACTACGCAAACACTATGCAATCTTACGCAAAACATTTATACGCAACACTATGCATAATAAAATATAATATATTCTATTTATAGAATAACTTTAATAAAGTATTCTATTTTATATAAAAGATGTTTCATTTTATTATGTTAATAATCTGAATAAAACAAAACGTCATTATCATTATAATAATTCATATTATTAATCGATGATAATGGAATCAAACGGTGACTTCTCACATAAAGCATCGATAATCAATCTGGTGGTGCTATTACTTAACCACACGTGACATATTCTTTGTACTTTTACTAATGAAGTAGTTCAACGGTAACCACAGTAAAACTTCCGCCGTTATTTCAATAAAATATTTTTTCGTTTTCTCAATCCAAACAATAATTACATTGTGGGGTCCACCAATGATTGAGTAGTTGTATACGAATATTTTCGCTAAGCCAAGAATATTCCCAGACCAATCGAATATAATATAACCACTTGCATACTTTGCAAAATTTATAAATACTACCCACAACTATAATATTATCTCAAATTCACACCATAATATTAAAAATTATTTCGACAAAATTTAAATTTTTATTGATAAAATCTGGGGTCTCACACCTTACCCCACCATTTGGATCACAACTTGAGAGCTTTATATATCTGAACACATGATTTACTCTAAAAATTACTTCATATTTGATAAATTTAAGTAATTAAATTTAAATATATTAATAAACTAGATTAGCATCTGAAATTAAAAAGTTATTTGATAATATAAAAAATATAAAATATCTTAATGAATTTTAAATTTAAAAATATTTCAAATTGATTTTTCAAAAATCAATAATGATTATAAAATTTGGAACAGAGGGAGTACAATATATATTTATAAATGCTCCATAAATTTAGAGGGGTGTATTCAATTAAGATTTTTAAAGATTTTTTTTACGTGACAGACTTTTGTAGAATTTGTGAGATTTTAATGACTTTCAAAGACTTTAAAGACTTGTTTAAAATGACTTTTATAGACTCCATAAAATAAGTAACAGACTTTTATAAACTTTGTATCAAGACTGTGACAGACTTTTGTATACTTTTAATATATCTTGCAACTTATATTAATTGTTAATTAACCCATTATGTATAACCTCTCCCTCTTTTTCATGAACTAGAGTAAATCTCTTTATATTATTGTGGTATGAGATTTTATATATGTTGAAAGCGTTCATATTATTCTACTCATTCGTTGATATACATTTGGATCTTGAGATACTAATAAAACTTTAGAAACTACGCCTTAATATAAAAAATTAAGCTCACTTTTCATTGAAAGCTATATATACTTTTACGACGTATCGTCGACGCTTTTTAGTAGGAATACACATCTATCTTAGTATTTCCTTTAGTAGTTTACTAGTCTAAACACAATGAAAAAATACATACATCCTACATATTACGTAACATCATACAAAAAATTCAAACCACATACATATACATCATATATTGTTTATTATTTTGCAAACACATCATATATATATAGTACATTTTAAACGAAGAAAATTAACAATTAGTTATTAATTTGGTAAAAGAAAATTAGCAATGATCATAATATATATTGTTTAAAGTGAAAATAATATATAGTATATCTTGTTTAATGATCATAATATATGATATATAGTATATACTGTTTGGATCATATTATTATTGTTAAACATTATATATATACATCATATATACATACACATCATATATTGTTTATTATTTTTGCCAATTAGTGTTAGCGTCTCAAAATTTAACAGTAATTTCCTTCGTTTAAAATGTCAGAAAACTAAAAAAAAATACACATACACATTATATATTTTATATTTTCATATATTATACTTGCATAATCTTTACAACTGAACAACTAATATGAGAGTTTCATGATCTCACATTTGTTGAACAAATCTCTTTCCTCTTTCTATTGGAAGCTTTCGAACTCTGCTTTTTCTCTCATCAATTCAGATTAGGTCTAGTTATTTGTTTACTTATTAATATATCTTGTTAATTCTCTTATTATAATAAATTCAATTATTTTTATGGCCCAAATTTTATCAAATTATTTATCCATCACATATTAATATTTATTAGCCCATATAAAATAAATAACTAGTTTGACCCAATAAAAGACAAAATCAAATTAATAACTAGTTTTATCCACCTTTGTGTTTATTTGAATGTCTTTAAAAATCTTTAGAGATGAGGTAAGACTTTGAATATGGGTTGATAGTTATAATTCTTCTTTTAAAGTCTGTCAAAGTTTATCATTTGATAGAAATCTTTAAAATCTATGACTTTTTAAATACCAAAATATTTTTATAGACTTTGTAAAAATCTTAATTCAATATCACCTAACTTTTAAAGACATTAAAAAAGTTGTAATTGAATACCACTAAACTTTTATAAACTCTTTAAATGTCTTGATTGAATACAATTAAACTTTTAAAATCTTTAAAAGTCTTTAAAAATCTTTATTTAATACACCCCCCTTAGATTTTTTCAACTCTTAATTATTTAGATTTATATCTTACCCTTACCGATTAAGAGGCAAATAAAATTTTATCAAACAACTTTATCCCCTTACCAAATCAGATGTGAAAGGTACAAGAGATAAACAAACACCATACTTGGTCATGCAAGAAACATGATTTGTACAACTCTGTTTCTTATATATATATATTCAAATTACACCTAAAATACTGTTTTTTATAAAAAAAATTCAATTAAAATAAATATTATACATTTTTTGAGTTACTAAAAAAAAAAAAAAAGTCTCTAGAATGTCGCTACACCCTATAAAGACTCAAAAACAAAAGGATGAATAGAAGTTAGTAAATTAATTTTGGGATAAGCTTAACCTGAATGAAGAATCTCAAGAATAAATAAATAAATAAAAATGAAAAAGCATTGACCTAGACAAAAACAGAAGACAACATTTACCCTCTTAACGAATAAAAAATGGTCTATTAAGACCTCTTAAGAGGTAAACAAACAGCACCTTATCATAATTTATAACTTGGACATACAATAGATAAACAAACGGAGGGGCCCATCGGTTACAAGTGCCTGCCTTTACGGCTGAAAATAAACCACACTCTTCTGGCTCAATTCTACCCACAAAAAAAAATAATATTTTTATAAGTAAATTTAATAATTCTATAAACTTTTTCTACATGAATAGTAGTAAAAAAATGTTTGATAAAACTGAATAAAATAATTCTGAATATTTAAACAATCTGAATGAAATAGAATTCTAAATACTAAATAAAAAATTATTTAACAATTAATACGTGTCTCAAACATCTAAATAATGATTTTTATTATTTTACCCCTTTGAAAAATTTAAAATTATTGTAAATTTATTTAATATTACTTAATATAATAGGTAATATTGTAAAAAATATATATATATATATATATATATATATATATATATATAAATACTTCATTCAGTCCAAAAAAATTACATTTGACCATTCAACCTAAAAATTTGACCGATTCAAACCATTTTTATTCAAAATAAACGCACTAAAAACACCCGCCAAGTAGGAGTCACCCTCATGAGAGAGATACTTTTATTACGGAAAATAAATACCAAAATCCAAAAGATTTGGATTTGGTATATTACAAACTTACAATATGTTCCACGCAATCCTGAATATAAAAGAATAGAATCAAGACTGAAACCATAAAAAAACTTGACCTTCACTGCTGCACATATCAACTTCAAAAGCTTTTAAAGCATGTGGCTTGAAGGTGTCCTAAAGGTTGATGATGGTTAGAAACAAAAATATCCCAAGGTTTATGTCGAATTATATTAATTATATTATTATATATATAATTAAACCATAAAATGATTCTTATATAACCTTTGAAACTCTTCTATATTTAATTTTTTACTACGTTAAAAGTTTGCTACTCCAACAAGCATGGAATGAATGCTTGTTTGTTCCTTGGACAAACAACACGACAGGTTTGTCCTAGCCAACCATTACTCTTATGATTGAAACATGCTATAAGTAGAGAGTTTCATTTAGTTTCTCAATATATAGAAAAGCATTTCACTCTAATTGCAATTGCTGCCACTTGGTGAATCATAAGTTATGGCAATTGCTACCCTTAACCACCAGGATGGTATGCTCTCTCTCAACTCCATTAAGCCTTAATCTCAAACTAATTCTGAATGGGATCTGCTCAAAAACCATATTCTCAGTTATGTTCATATATCACATGCTCTCTATAAATCATATATCAAAATAATTCGAGCATTTTATAATTTCATAGCCAAATGAATATTCTGATTTTATTTTTATTTTTATTTTTTGTTGAACAACACTATGATTTTATCTAAAGGTACTTTATGTCCATTTCTTTTTCTTTTTTGTTAACCCAGAATTTTCATCCGCTAAACTCTGATTCTTCTTTATCTCAACTCTATTTTCCATATTGCAGGGATTTTGCGATCAATCTCAGATTTACCACCCACTCACTACACGGTCAAAATTCAATTATTTTCATTACTAACCAAGAATAATATAGAGAAATATGAATCAGGTGAATTTGAAGCCGGAGGCTACAAATGGTATAAAATGTCTCTAATTTTCATTCTACCCCTACACTTATTTCTTTTTACAAATGGTATAAAATGTCTCTAATTTTCTTTTTACACTTAATTAGTTTGAGCAAAGTCAAAGTACTGGGCTATCTCATCTTTTGTGCCTGCAGGAAGTTGGTGATTTCCCCCAATGGCAAGAATGTTAAAGAGCATTTATCCGTGCACTTGACCATGACAGAAGTAAGTTCACTCAGTCCTGGTTGGGAAGTCTATGCCAATTTTCGATTGTTTCTGCTCGATCAGACCAAGGATAACTACTTGACACTTGAAGGTAATATCTTCTCCAATTCAAATTATATAATCTATGTTATTTTCTGGTACATTAGTATTACATGATGAATAAATTGTAAGAAACTCACCAGACTAAGATGACTCGTTTGCAAATCTGATTGTAATTTTGGCCAGATTCTGCAGGAAAGGAAAGACGCTTTCACAGATTGAAACTAGAATGGGGTTTTGAACAATTCATCCATCATAAAGCGTTTAACGATCCCTCTAACGGATACCTAGTAGACGACTCGTGTGTCTTTGGAGCCGAGGTTTTTATCTGCAAAGAAACAAGTAAAGGCAAATCAGAGAGTTTGAACATGATTAAGGAAGCCATTACTTACAAGCACACTTGGAAAATTGAGAACTTCTCGAAATTAGATAAAGTTTGTTGTCACAACTCCAAGACATTCTATGGTGGAGATCACAAATGGTAAACGCAAACACAATCATATGTTTTATATTTCATATTTTTGGTCTCTAGACGAGTGTTGTTGTGCCCTTTCATTTTATGATAGTATAAAATGACACAATGTTTACAAGTTTACCATCATAATTTCATTATCATGTCATCACTAATAAACTTAAACACGAAATAAAATTCAGGCCAAATGGAACAAAAATATATGTCCTTAAAGTTTATAAAATCCGCAAATAGAACTTTTTTGGTGACTCAGAGAGTATATCTAAACAAAAGAATGAGGACTTACCTTCTGACTCTGCTGTTGATTTTTTGCAGGAAGATACAGTTATATCCTGATGGAAAAGGCTATGGTACGGGCAGCTATCTATCTTTGTTCGTGGCTTTGGCTGATCTTGCACCCCTTTCCCCAGGTTCTAAGGTACTGGTAGAATTCACACTGCGTTTACTGGACCAAGTAAATGCCAGACATGTCTCTGGTAAAGGTAATAGGCTTACTCCAACTACATTGTAAAACGGACTAAACTTGTAAATCATTTGCCATTTTCACTGCATAACAAGTTGTTAAGCTTAAAGTTTCACTGTGTTGCGTTGCAGCTACTTACTGGTTCAGTGCTTCAAGTCAGGAATCTGGATGGTCAAGATACATAGCATTAGAGTACTTGCATCAATCGAGCAGGGGATTTATAACGAAGGACAGTTGCTGGGTGGAGGCAGAGGTTACCATCCTTGGAGTGGCTAATGCTCAATGATAAGAAGAGTCTTCTTATCAGATTGACTAAAATTTGGGATGTAATATGTGTGTGTATGTATGTAACAAAGTAAAATAAAATTAGAAAAAAGTTCACATGGCTATTAAATAAAAGACAGTATTTCATTTTCCACATTAACTAATAACTACCATCCATTAATTCTAGTGTAAAGTATAAACTTTAAATAATGTCTTTGCTAGCTAATTCCTCGTCAATACAAGTCCATTCTGCATAAATTAAGTTTCTTATACAAACTAATGAAATGACTCAAGTGCTAGGCCCCACAAACTGTAGTTTTCATAATTAAAAAAATAGTATTCTTTCAGTTCTCCAATAGCATCAAATAATACTGGATAAAATAGAAAATCGAGTATTATTAAATAAAAATTAATTGGTAAATATAGTTTCAGCAATTATCAAGACATCATAAAGACTTTTCTTTTTTAACAATGCGGATGATTTTATTTTTTAATAAAAAATTCTAATACAAGTTATGGACACCATCTTTCCACACATAGTTACCTCAAAAGGAAATGTTTCAAAAGGATAATTAGAAATATACAGATGAATTATATTGTTATGTTTGGCAGGAAAGGATTGGGAGTCTAATGCTTTCCTATAAGAGTCTCAACATATATATTTGGGGTATTAATGAGCATGTAATAAAGCTATAAAATAAATACACAGCAAGAAGCTCTATGTAAGAACAGATGGTATTTTCAACATTAATATCCACTCTGGGCTTCTGTATATATGTCCTAATCACATGATGAGGGACTTTACTATCTGACTGTTCATCAGTACAAGTCCCACATTTGATAAACACTACAATAGATCCAAACTTTAACAAGGACTAACTCATGCAACCAATTCACATGGAAACCGTACATGGTGAATTCCACCATCTAGTCCAACAAGAACTAGAAAAGTAACTAGTTGCAAAGGCAATAGGCACTTTAACAATGACTGTTGATGGCCACCAACATCCAATCTTTAAGCCCTTGTTTGTAGAATCAAACAATGATCATTTGTCAGACTTTTTAATCAGCACCAAGACCTTTAAGCAGAAGATCATCCAAGTAGGGTTAAAAAGGGAAAAAGAACTTGGCTCAGAATCTTTTTTTATTTTCTTTTTTTAAAAAGCATTAACAAACTGTTGCCAGGAGTCTCAGTTGTTTTATAGTTCCAACGGAATCACAATATTAAGTTGAGCATCTTACATGTATTATAGCCTGCCAGCCTCATACTTAGCGACAATCCCTTAGATTTTGGCCTTGTGTACGCAAGAGCAATTACCTTTTGCACCGGCTTCTTCTCAGCATTTACCTAAAAAAATCTCCCCACCACCCCAAGAAAATGAATAAAAAAAATGATAGGTGAAAGGTGAAAAAGTTAGTAAAAAACCTAGAAAAAATTGATGCTAAAACCTGCGCAAATCCAAACAAAGAGGCTTGAGAAGATCCAAGTCTAACATTTCAAGTCATACATTAGTAGCCAACCCACCAATCAAAAATACTCCATAAATCCCACTTTGGATGCCTCCATTGAAATTTCACGAATTTTATTAAAATGATGAGAATGGTGCAGAAATTATACAAATATCCTGATTCACCCTTAATGGTGGGGTCCACAAAATCTCTTCCTCTTTCTAGTTTTAAGATGTATAAATGTGTTACAATTTTTTTGAGTAAACTTCAAGTTGCAGCATTTTGGGACACCCAAAATGGAAGAATTTTACAATGGAATGAGGAGAGTAATGGTTTCCATATAATTAATATGAAACTGAGTATTGTAAAGATGCATGGTAGAGGACAGAGACAGAGACAATCATACCTCAATCATGGGGCTATCCTTCGGGACATTACAAGCCCATACAACATTAAGACCAGTATTTAAGACTGAGAGAAAGGTTCCAAGTCAGGCATGGACCTGCAAAAAATATACAAAAATGATTCCAAGTGTATAACCATATATCTATTCGACAAGCAATACCAGACCCCGTATTATCAGAAGCACCTGCAAGTAGGGAAGCAACACTGACTGTGTTGTTCTGGACAAAATCATCAAGATGTTAGATGATGTGGTCATGGTTATTATATAACCTCCTGACTACTTATCTATATAAATATATATATGCGTATATATACAGCAACTAATCTCGGTAAGTTTGCAAAACCCAAATCTCTGGTTTGTATTTTAGCTGGCTGCTGAAACTGGTTTATATGCAGAGGTTGGCTCACGTGTAATGGAGGGTGGCTTTGTTTATCCTGCCAGTTCCAAGTAGGAGGCATCTAAAAGGTCACATCAGTATTTTCGTGACTTAAACAGCAGTTCTAATTTGACAGCCGTCCAACTAATTTGACAGAATGGGTTAATTACTGGCTTTTAAACAGTTTAGTTGGTTAATTACATATTTTTAAAGTTCGGAGGTGTAATACTGAAAAGAAGACGACCACATGGGGGTGAAACCTCTTTTTCCATATATATACATATATCTTTCTCCCTAAGTGAGAGTGGTGTATCTAAGACCTAGCTAACAGTTCTTTCCAATAAAACAATCATATAGAAAGAGGGAAAAAAATACCTACAAAAGGCAAACAGATTTGGAAACTTATAGGTCGTGTAGGTGCAGCTGCATATAAATGCCCAAATTTGGCGGAATTGCAACCTATCCATGCATATATCTGCCACACGCGAATGACAGGAAAATTTATATGGGAAGGAGAATCACACACCAAATTATTATTTGGAAAAAAAGAGCACTGAAAAAGAACAATAGTTACCAAAAATATGGCAGTATTTTTGTCAATTATAAGCCTCCAGGCCCTAGAGAATCTCCATACAAAAACGCTCTAAGCTTGGAGCTTTTAAATACATGGTTCATTCTCCTTGTAAGGGAGCAAGATTTATTATAAATTTATGTGACCCCCCCCAAACCTAATTTTTTGGTTTCTGACTTTCTTTGGAAAGCAAATAGAAGAGACTTGAAACTGAACAGCGTAGAAATATAACTAAAACTTTCCATGCTAAGAATCCATGTAACTACACTGACAAGGTAGGGTGTAAATAAGGAACCTGATTAGGAAGACGAATGATCTGAAAGTGGAGGGAGACGGAGACCTCAGAGAATCACGTGATTTGCACACCACCATCTTCATCTTTAACTTGTATGCTGCTGCTGCTGCTCATTATGGGAAAACCTTCTGGGAGATGTTTGGGTTCCGATTCTCAAATGATCAAATCCCAATGGCAAAACCATCACTTGTTGATGATTCTTTTTCTTCCCTTTGTATTTTTGAGCTACCATTTGATTTTGGAGCTTATCTGCTCACTTGTGTGGGTTGCGGCTAATTCAAATAAGACAAAATGCATTTCAAACTTTATTTTTTATTTATCTGTGCATCTCAAATTTAAAAAAGTATTTAAGTACACCTTAAATTTAATATTATATTCTAAATATACTATTTTTAAATTAATTAATAGGTCGAAAGTGATAAAATTTATGACCGACTAATGCTTAATATTTATTACAGAGGGGGTAAAATTGATAATTTACATTTTAAATATAAAAATTTTAAAATAGTTACCATACAATTCAAAAACAATAATAGAATTTTGGGTAAATTCTGTTTTTAGAATTTTAAAATTTCAAAAACAGTTTTACAAAAATAGAATTTTTTTAAAACAATTTTTACAAAATATTCTGTTCCAAATAGAATTTTAAAACAAATTTTTACAAAAAAGAAATCTATTTTAAAAACAGAATTTCAAAATTTTAAAAACAGTTTATACAAAAATAGAATTTTTTTACAAAACAGAATTTTCAAAAACAAAATTTTATTTTACAAGTTAAAAATTTTTTGTAACAGTTTAAAATTTTAAATTATTTTAAAATTTTGTAACAATTTTATAAATTTATTTTATAATTTGTTACAAATTTTTCAAAATAGAATTCTATTTTAAAAACAAAAACAATTTTTTTTAAAAATACGATTTTTAAAAACAAAAACAATTTTTTTAAAACAAAATAAAATTATTTTATTACAAAATTTGTTTTTTTGTTTTAAAACAAAATTTTTTTAGAACAAAATAAAATTCAGTTTTTAAAAATTTTGTTTTGTTTTTAAAACCAGAATTTTTAAACTGTTACAAATAAATTTTAAAAACAGAATTTTATTTTGTTTCAAAACAAAATTCTGGTTTTAAAAACAAAAACAAATTTTTTAACAAAAACAGTTTTTTAATAAAAGAATTTTATTTTGTTTTAAAAAATTGTTTTTGTTTTTAAAACAGTATTTTTTAAAAAAATTGTTTTTGTTTTTAAAAACCTTATTTTTTAAAAAAAATTGTTTTTTTTAAAAACCGTATTTTTTAAAAAATTTGTTTTTGTTTTTAAAACCGTATTTTTAAAAAAATTGTTTTTGTTTTTAAAACCAGATTTTTTAAAACAAAAAAATGTTTTTAAAAACAAAAACAAAACAAATTTTATAATAAAAGAATTTTATTTTGTTTTTAAAAAATTGTTTTTGTTTTTAAAAAGCTTATTTTAAAAAAATTGTTTTTGTTTTTAAAAACGTATTAAAAAAATTGTTTTTGAAATTCTGTTTTTAAAATAGATTTTTGTTTTTAAATTTCTGTTTTGTAAAATTTGTTTTAAAATTCTGTTTGGAACAGAATATTTTGTAAAAATTTGTTTTAAAAATTTTTTATTTTTGTAAAACTATTTTGAAATTTTAAAATTCTAAAAACAGAATTTACCCAAAATTCTATTATTGTTTTTGAATTGTATGGTAACTATTTTAAAATTCTTATATTTAAAATGTAAATTACCAATCTTACCCCCTCTGTAATAAACAATCAAGCCTTAGCCGGTTATATATAGCCAATCACTTTTTGACCGACTAATTGGTAAAAGTGTGCGTTTTGTAACGTAATATTAAGTTTAAAGCATTTTTAATAATCTTTTTAAGTTTAGGATATTTACGAGTAAATAGGAAGTAAAGTTTGGGGTGCATTTTGTCTTTTAGTCTCAAAAAAATTACTCCAAATACAAAGACACTATGATTATTAATTTTATTTGTTATCAAATTATTAGTCTAATAATTATAAATTAACTTTAAAATAGTTTTACAAAATTATAATTCTTATAAATAAATATAGTCATAGGTGTAAATTATGACAATTTAAAGTTTTATACTCCCTATTTAGTAGCGTTTTTGAAATAAGAAGACATAAAATACTAATTTGTTGTATGTTACATAAAATGAGAAAATATTTTATACAAAATGTATAATAAAATTGAATTGTAATTAAGGACTAAAATTTTAGTGGAATAAAATAAATTAAGATAATAAGATAGAACTCTCATTGTATTGCCATGCAGGTGCATTAAACCTAGCACTACTCATCCGACTGCTATTAAAGCTTAACATTCTAAAGGGGGGGAAATAATCAAGACCCAATTAACATTACATTCATTATTTTCTTAATCAAATCTTAACATTTATTTTTGTTATTTGTGTAATCAACATTACATTTATTTATTTATTTAACATACAATGATTAAATGTGAAGAAACTTAGGCAAATAAATTAGTTTAATTCGCTCTTTGTGACAAGTTTATTTGTAATATTTTTATATTTACGGGAATAAAATATAAAGGTGCAATGAAAAACAAAAAAAAAATAATATATGTATTCTATGTTATGCATGCATTTTAAGGCACATTAATCACAAAATGTTTGACACATTTATTACGGTGTAACAAGCAGAAAAACATTTATTTAAGGGGTAAAAATTGTCATTTAATATTATTCATAATGTTCGGCAATATTTATGTTGTCATAATATATATGTTTAACCATTTTTTTACACTTATTTTAATAGTAATATTTTAAAACATTTATTGTCTTAACAATATAATTATTATTACTAGCCGTCATCTTGTATCTATATTTGGGGTCTGGACACACAAATTGCATGTGCAATTCATATTCATGTGTAGTTACTTATAGAATTTAATAATTCGGAGAATATAATATAAACAATTTTAAAATAAAAATTTGAGGGTAAATTGTAAGACTTTTTAAACTTAAGGATTAAATTTTGAGAAAAAATTTAATATGTCCAAAAAGACCCAGCGGTGCTCCCGCTTTATATACAGATATTTAAGCGTAAATTTGATCGGTTATATTAATTAAAAAAAAAAAAAAAAGGGCTTAAATTGGTGATGTCTTGATTCTTATTATTCTCTTCTTATTTTTTTTTAATTAAATGGTCCCTTAATTAAGATATAATTTCTATGAAGTTAATTTTATGATAAATTATTTAATTGACCAATACATTAAATTATTTCTACACAGATGTTAAAACTGCATTAATTATTTAATCAAAATTAACTTAATGACAAATACTTACCCTTGGATCTGGCACAAACTCTCATGACCATTACATACGTAATATGGAGTATTTTGTCTTCTTTGCTTTTTTGTGATTAAAATATTTTATTTTATTTTTTTGTTAGATGGCTTTTAATATTAATTTACAAAATAATATTGACAAAAGTATTAATTACCAACCTTATGAATTTCAAAAAAAATTGAATGTCCTTATCCATCACATACACATCGTGATTGATTAACAATACTGTAAATTTGTGGGGTAAAACTTTAATTTAATTTTCTTTAAATATGATGATTCCTAAAATTTTAAATTTGAGTTGTTTTGAATAATTTTCACATTCAACTAATTATGGCAAAATTGTGATAACATAGACTTCAAAATTTCAAATTTTTAATTTTTAAATTCGAGTTTCGTTTGCAAAGATTTACTTGAGTGATAAAGATTTAAAATTATATTTTTATACATATTTTTAAATATTGTTGTACATTAATTATAAATAAATTGACATCATAAAAAAGAATTACGGATGTACAAAAGGAAAAGAGCAACATTTGAGGCGGGATTTCTCTCTAATGTTTTGGAAAGTAAATTATGAATTATTATTTTTACAAAAAAAATGAATGGATAGGGGGTAAAAGTTGTAAATTTATATAATAAAAAGCTAAAAAAATAATAATATTTAAAAGGATGAGTTGAGTGAGCCATGCAGTATTAAGAAAATTAAAATAATAGAAGTCAGACTCAGACCGAGACCACACAGAGATTGGGGAGTTGGTGAATTACCGAAAACTGGCTATACCCGGTGAAAACGCGTCGGTCTCAGCCACCGACTGCTAAACGGCTGAGATTAAAAGCAGTGAAAACACATGGGCCGTCGATCTAGATCCCACCCAACAAAGCGGAATGAATCTAGCCCAAAATACGACGAAAATCACCTCTACGGCTCCCCTATAAAAACAGCTCCTCCTCGCCCCTGAAACTTTGCCATTTCCATTCCCATACCTTGCTTCAAGGAGGAGGAGAGTACCAAGTTCTAACCATATTTATAGGCACTTTCTCTCTTTAAGGTACTGCGCTTATTCCCTCTGTTTTGCTCTGCTTTGTTTTGTGCAATTCATTTTGATGCATTTGAAATAGCTTCATGCTCTAGTATAAATATTAAACAGATCTGGGATTTTGTTATTATACGTAATATTGTCTTTTTAGTGGTATTAGTCTGATTTTGGGGTTTATTGCTACTATTTTTGGTTTTTAATTTGGTTGTAGAGCAATTATAAGGATTTGTTCTTCGGAAATCAAATTCAATCATTCTGAAACGTTGTTTTTAGGTTAAAAGATTGTGCCTTTTCCCCAGCTCCTGCTGTAATTAAACTTAAGTTTTAACTTTTGAGTCCACATCTTATACAGAAGTGCATTTTTTGTGTGCTGATACTTTTTTTACTGTAATTGTCATCATTAAACCAGGTATTAGGTATGATGTTAAAACTTGCAGATCTGGTGTTTGTTCATGGTGTTTTGATATTAGACATTTTGAACTTAGAGTTCATTTCCAGATATACTTCATTAATGAAGATTTTAATGTTATAACTGTTTGTAATTGTTAATCATATGTTATTACGTTGTAAGACTTCAGACTTCACATATTTGATTGCCCCTTAACTTTGTACAAGTAATAAGTATTATTATAATGGTTCCAAGTGGTTGATTTCACCTGTTAACTGCCATTGGAACATTCATTATTTTTACCTTACCCTGTATTTCTCAAGGGTGAAGATTCATTACTTATTTTAGTACTACTGAACATATAATATAAAAATTATTTTTAAGTAGTTGAATAATGATCTTTATTTAGTCAGATCTTAGTATAGTTGAAATTTGATGTTCTTGGTGCTGTCTATGTTTATTCAAAAAATTTATGTGTTTGATGGATTGAGGTATCTTACATGTTATTATGCATTTCTGATATTCAGGAATGGATACATTCTTGTTCACATCTGAGTCCGTCAATGAGGGACATCCCGACAAACTTTGCGACCAGATCTCAGATGCAGTCCTTGATGCCTGCCTAGCACAGGACCCTGAGAGCAAGGTTGCCTGTGAGACCTGCACCAAGACCAACATGGTCATGGTCTTTGGAGAAATCACCACCAAGGCTGATGTAGATTATGAGAAAATTGTGCGTGACACTTGCCGTGCAATTGGATTTGTATCTGATGATGTGGGTTTGGATGCCGACAACTGCAAGGTCCTTGTCAAGATTGAGCAACAGAGCCCTGATATTGCCCAAGGTGTCCACGGTAATCTGACCAAGAGACCTGAGGAGATTGGTGCTGGTGACCAAGGTCATATGTTTGGTTATGCAACTGATGAGACCCCTGAGCTGATGCCCCTCAGCCATGTTCTTGCTACCAAGCTTGGAGCTCGCCTAACTGAAGTCCGCAAGAATGGTACTTGTGCCTGGCTAAGGCCTGATGGTAAAACCCAAGTGACTGTTGAGTACCAGAACGACAATGGTGCCATGGTCCCCATTCGTGTGCACACTATTCTGATCTCCACCCAGCATGATGAGACTGTTACAAATGATGAGATTGCTGCTGATCTTAAGGAGCATGTCATCAAGCCTGTTGTTCCTGAGAATTATCTGGATGAAAAGACCATTTTCCACTTGAACCCATCTGGCCGCTTTGTCATTGGTGGACCTCATGGTGATGCTGGTCTAACTGGCCGCAAGATCATTATCGACACTTATGGAGGATGGGGTGCTCATGGTGGTGGTGCCTTCTCCGGGAAAGACCCAACTAAGGTGGATAGGAGTGGTGCCTACATTGTTAGGCAAGCTGCAAAGAGCATTGTGGCTAATGGGCTTGCTCGCAGGTGTATCGTCCAAGTTTCATATGCCATTGGTGTTCCTGAACCCTTGTCTGTTTTTGTAGACACATATGGAACTGGAAAGATTCCTGACAAAGAGATTCTCAAGATTGTTAACGAGACCTTTGACTTCAGACCCGGCATGATCTCTATCAACCTTGACCTTAAGAGGGGTGGCAATGCTAGGTTCTTGAAGACTGCTGCCTATGGCCATTTTGGAAGAGATGACCCTGACTTCACATGGGAAGTGGTAAAGCCTCTCAAGTGGGAGAAGGCTTAAGCTCAACTTTGATTCAAGATACAGAAGTTGCATTGTTTCTTTGCTGCTTACCTGTTCTTTCTTGTGGTTGCCTGTTGGCTAATTTGTTATTTTTAATTTTTCTTTGTTTTCTATTTAATTTGAAAGGATTTACCTTTTATGTTCCTCGATAGAGTAAAGCAAGTAGTGAGTTGAAAATACAGAGTGTGAAAGCAGTTAATCGTCTCTACATGTCCATATTGTTGGTGTACTGATACTATTTAATTAAGAGAATAACTTATTGGTTAGCACATTGTTCTTAACATGGTTGCGACTTAAAAAGGAAACAATATATACTACCTGAAGTCGGTCAAAGAGAGAAGTTGTCGAGATAATAATGGTTTTAAGGTATTAAATCAAACAAAAGATTTAAGGGGGCCAATTTGAACAGGATAAAAGGAGGTAGAAAGTAGAAAGAAAAAGAAGGGAGAAGCAGAAGCTGAAAGACAAAGAACTATTCCACCCAAACTATGGAAATGATATTTCCACATAAAAATTGTCGCCGATACTTTTTATGTAGAAATATTAATTAATTTCTTGTGATGTATCAACAAGATGGAACAACAACACCGACGTAACGAGTTAAGTACTTTACAACGTGCAACCATTGGTAGCATATAAATTACATTTCAGTTCTCAAGAACAGGGCGGGCATGCTTTCAATTCAAACGGATGACGTTGAGTTGAGTTAAGTTGAACTTGACCGAGTTGAAGCTCAGTTCATCATGAACTACATTTCAGTTTGAGCTTACAACGAGGCCATGCCTGATATGTTTGAAAGTCATAAATATCTTAAACTAAAATCGTTCGACTAGTTTTCTTCTAGAGATACGTTGCTTGTCTCACTATTTGAAATAACATAAGACATGGAGCACAACAGCAGGAATGCAGTAATCCATCCTAGAAGTGAAAATTCAATTACCTAAACATTTAATTCCATTATAATTCCATCTATACAAAACTTGGCAATCGTAAAGATTGATTACACCCCTTTGCTCTCAGACATTAAGTAGAGTCTCCATTTCAATCTCCTCATCTGCATTGAAACCATTAGCATCCATCATCTGCTTCTCTAGCTCCAAATCGTAGGCCTTGTCATTCATACCTTCCTTTCTATATGCGTCCACCATTAAAGAATAAGTTATGGAGTCTGTCTTGCATTGTTTATCCTTCATTCGCTTAAAAACTCTCTCCATCTCCACTAAATCATCTGCCTTTGCACAAGCAAAAATAACAGCATTAAAAAACGAGACATTCTCAGGTATCTCCAACTTCCCAGCCAACTGAACACTACTGATAACCTTGTGAAAAAGACCTGCATTGGCATACCCTTTAATGAGACAGCAAACGGTTTTGGTGTCTGCCTTCATACACTCAGTGTGCATCTGATCAAATGTATACTCCATGTTCTTTGCATCACCTGCATCTGAGAATGCCTCCATCACATTGTTGTAAGTTGATGTTGTCCATGGAAATGAAAGTTTACGCATGTATTCCATCACTGTTGACATTTTCTCATACAAGCGTTTCTTTCCATAAGCACTAATCAGAATATTAAATGTACGCGTTTCTGGCTCAATCCCAAAATTAAGGAATTTTTCATTCTGGCTCAAATCCAAAAATTATGGAATTTGTCCAGATGTCAGGTTTGCAAGTGGTGCTCTCAAGCATCCCCAAAAGCACTTTCTCCATCTGGTCAAATTTTTCAGCCTTTCCATATCCGCTTAACACTATATTTTGGGTGACAGTATTTGGAGTTATTAATCGTTCTGCCATTTGTTCATAGAGGGACTCAACAAGTTCAAAATGAGAAGAATCAACACAAGCCTTAATCAAAATACTGAACGTAAAGACATCAGGCTGGCAAAGTGGTAAAGTCTTCATTTGGGCAAGAATTGAGAATGCCTCGTCAATGAGATTGCTCCGGCAGTAAGCACCAAGCAATGCCGTATAAAGTTCTGAGGTGGGTTCTAATCCCTCTTCAATCATTGTGTCAAATAGTTGATGGGCCAATTGGGGTTGCCTAGATCTTCCAAGAAGAACAATCAGTTTCATATAAGTCCCTTCTTTTGGTTGATAAAAAGGTTGCTCCTTGAGCATCTCAAATACCTAAAAAATTTCAAATGGGTCGATATACCATTCAACTTAAAGACATGAAAGCGAAATGGGAGTAACCATAATGCAATGCATACATGTTATGGCAGTATCAGCTGTAAAATGAATTTTCCATTTCCATTAATATAAGGTACAGTCGTGCAGAACTACAGAAAAAGATTGCAGTGAGAAAATACCATTTTTATGTGAAACACATACTAAATAATAATAATAAAAGAGCCTAATTGAGCGACGCATAAAAGGGTAGTAATAACAGAATTGCAAATAATTATTGAAAAGCCAAAATATTGACATAGTAAAAACCAAAACAAAAATACCTCAAGGGCTTGAAGCCATTGTTTGTTGTTGATGGAATCGGATAAGGCTTCGGTGACAGAGTTGGCCCAGGATTTAGCTTGATTCTTGCTATCCAATTTTTTCTTAATATTCTTAATTGGGGTTTTGTTAGACCTTGATGATGGGATTAAAGTTTGGGAAAGACCCGGGTATTCTCCTTCCTTCCAGTGCCTCTTCTTCTTCCTCGCGTATGCGCAAATGATAGTAGTAGTATTATTGATGCGGCTGCTGGAAGAGTATCTGTAATTGAACTGTGATTGGGAAATAGGAGAGGGAAGGATAGAAGAATAAAATGACAGAGACAAGGAGGAAGAAGATGTCATCATCCCCTCCAGCTGAGGCCAAAGTCCAAATCTTGAAGAAGTAGAAGTGATGTAGTGGATGATGGATTAAGAAGGGCGGACCCCAAAATGGATAACAGTGGATGATGGATTAAGAAGGGCGGACCCCAAATTGGATAACAGTGAGTACGAATCAACTCTCTCTCACTCTCAAAAGATGGAAAATAGCATATACTGATGATTGCTTCAAACTATTTCGCCCATTTATTTATTTGAATAATCAAGTAGTTCACAGCTAACCCATACTTTTTTTCTTCTTTTCAACAACTTACCCTTAAACCAACATTTGAGTAACAGTTTACACATGGTTACTTTATTCACAAAAAACTGAAAAGTTAATTAAAACTCTCAAAATAATATTTTAAAAAGAAATTAATATTTTCATTAGAAAATTTAATAGTTCCTCAATGGGATCCACACTCGTAAATAAAACTGTTTAAAATATATATAAATATAAAAATATCAAAATTTCTAATTTCTAATTTTTAAATTTTGATTAGTATTTTACCTAACAACAACCATCTCTATCAAAAACTTCAATCATGCTGATGCTGAAGCAAGATTAGATAAGAGAGAGAGAGAGAGAGAGAGAGAGATCACTTGGTCGATGCTTCGTATTCCTGTATAACCCAACTTTTATCATATAGTGGTATGAACTCACCATAAATTCAAAATACACATACAATGTTCTTTCCCACTGAAATCTAAATCCATACAAGTCAAATTCATGCGTTTTATAACTTATTTCTAAAGGGGAGGGGACGAAAAAAAAATTTAAAAAAATCAGAGATAATTTTTCCAGCCCACTAACAGGAACATTGAAAAATATACCTACTTTATTTTTAGCTTGATCCATACTTCAGAAGTTCCCACCTAAAGGGCCGGAACACATAAAGAACCTCAGGTGAGCTTTTGAAGAGCAGAGCCACACATACACAGACTGCAGCAATAGCAACCATTGAGAGCATTGCTGGCCGGTAGAATGCTAGAGATGTACTGTAATTGCCGTAAGCCAACTTCTGCTCACATAAATTGCAAGGTCTCTGGACGAGTTTCCTTACAGTCTTCTCAGTTTGAAAGCTAACAACTTTCGTGGATTTTAGTCCATCTGCGAGTTTCTGCTTCAAGTTGCTGTCTAAAAGGGTACCAGGGATGTCGACAACTACATGTCCACTTCCCAATTTCTTTTTTATTTTCGTCTGCACCATATTGATGTACGAGTAATGGCCTCGCTGGCATGCGTAGTCATAGGGTGTCAATCCTGTACTATCACGGGCATTTCTCCATGCTTCTATTCCCACCTGAATATTGACAGCCTAGATCAGCACCTCTGATATAGTTCTAAGTTATTGGTATTATTATTATTTTCTGAAAGAAATATGCGAAGAAAAGATGAGATTAAATTGTGCAAGACACCTAAAACAGGAAAGAGAGTACCTCTAGTTTTCTTTAAAGTTTACTTTAGTTTTTATTTTACAATAGATATAATCAGAATAATTAAAGTATATTTAATAGATATAAACCAATCAATCCAAGATAAAAGTTAATTCACAAAAATTGAGGGTACCACAAACCACCTCTTCATCAATCATCACTTTCCTTTGTCCATTTTCTGACCATTCTAAAATTAAACTACATCAAGGCACGTTTCTTTTTGTTTCCGTCTTTGACTGTGAATTCTAGGGTCTCAATTCATATGCATTTAAAAATATATAGCAAAAGTATAATTACTAAGGAAAAGAAAATACCGATTGAGGATCATCAGTCAAAGCATCCAAGACACTCTCAGAACCATCTCTACTGGCTGCTGTGTGAAGAGGAGTCAAGCCACCAGGACCAACCGAGTCAGGCCTGAATAAGTTATGACCCTCAAAAGTTTGCTTCCGTTCAGATCCATGTTTATCTACAACGTTGTCCGAGAAATAATTTAAGAGAGTTTCTACCATGGGCTTGGAGTTTCTCCGCACAGCTCTGTGAAGGAGGCCAATCTCCAAAAGTGCATGTTCAATGGAAGGGTGTTCTCCAGTGTCTACAGTACCACTGAACAGAATGCCCAAAAGTTTCTTAACAACCGCACACCAGTCATGCTCTAGGGAGAACTCCATGAGACACCTGAAACGTTTGAAGGGAAATAAATCCAGGTATGGATCCTTTGGTCCCAATCTAAACTTCAAGTGACTTCTATGAAGAAGCCAACCCATCTCATGTACAAAGTCCAAAGCTTGGTTACTGGCTTCTAGATTTTCAGTTTCACCTTTTATGCCAACAGCGGCTTCAGCAACCTCTATCGCACTCTCTAGTGTACAAATTTCAGAACAAACATCCTGCTCCGCAACTATAAATGGAAAAAAGCTGCTGCTGAGACTGTGGTCCTCAACCTAATAAAATAAAAAAACAAGCACAATTTAGGAATAGAAAACTTCAATAGATAGATTTTCTGAATAAGACTATTTTATTTAACATTCAAAACCTAGCCACTTCCCTTTTAAGAAGAGGAGGAATTGAGAACGAGACCTAGAGTGCATTGAAATGTAACAATTAAATAAAGAATTTGACATGGAAGAATAAATAATTAACTTATTGTTGGTTTGGGGTGGGGTGGGGTGGGGTGGGGTGGGGTGGGGTGGGGGGGATTTAACATCTAGTAGAAAGAGAGAAAGAGGCAACATCACCTCAATGAATCCTCTCCCAATAACATTTGGTATAGAGCAGGGGAAGCTAAGGGACTGGACCTCCTCATGATCAGTTAATGAGCCAGCTACATCCATCAGCTCAGAACAACTTTGCTGGACCAGATACTTCCCTTCAAGTGCACAGAGTAGCCTGAAACAAATAATATAAGTAACTTGCTAAATATCCGTGTCTTGAGCAAATAGTTTTCATATGTCAAAGAAGCAACTTTAACTCCACACCTTGTCCTTTAACCATACCTTGTGGTAGACCGGGTTATGTTGAAACCTTTAACCAAAAATTGAGCTCTCTCAGACACGGAAACTGCAATTGGCTTGATGCTCGAGATTTTGCAATTTTTATCTTTTTTAAGTGGTAAGGTTGTGTCTAGAACAACCTGACCTGAAAAATAGATAAAGAATTTATCTTTCTAACCGAATGTTGCTTATTTACAGGGACGAAAAGTAAAACAGTCAACAGGATTTAAACAGGAACAGACCATCATATATAAATGCTACACGATGCTTCACCCTAGTATAAACCCATCCTGTTTTCCAGAAAGAGTCGGACGATGACTCCAGAAGCCTCCTCAAACTGAAGCTCAGATCACAGCAGAGCTTCAAAGACACAGTAAGTAGGAATATTAGTAAAACATTAGACAGAACATTTGAAACTGAACCTAGATGTTCACGAAAAGGTCAGGCACAGCTCAATATTTGATTCATATTAGAATTTAGATAATAGAAACAGAGCGTGGGCCTGAATTTCAAACAGGTCGTGAGCTGGCACCAGCCGTACTTGAGCTATTTTCTGATCTCAAATAAAACTCGAGCTGACCTTCCCATCATCTGAACCAACCCAAGCTAAACAAAGCTAATGCTTGCCTCTGTTTGTTCAGAAATAGCCATCTACATTCTGGTAAGTGAAGCAAAAACTTACCTTCTCCCATGTGGATTTTTCCAATCGAAGATATACTGTTAATATGATACAGCCAGGTCTGATGTAGCTTTCAATGTCCGTAGGACTGTGCGCTAACCAGTCCAGAATCTGAAAATTTTGTAAATTTGATATAATCATATTTTCACTGAAAGTGATTATTAACACTTCAGTCAAACAGATTAGCTGTCCATAAACATTGGCATACCTGACTTCGCAGGACAAGAGGGAATTCACTAGGATCTTTTCCGAAAAGCTTGAAAACAATTCGATCTGTACGACTCTGAAAACCAGTTAAAACATATTTAGGTAAGAGGGGAAATCCTTTTGAGAACAAAATCAACCGACAAAGTAATAACTTTATCATAGAAAGAAGTATATCTTCGCTATCCAATGTAGCATTACACGAAAGTTCTTTTTGTATTTGAAAAAAGAAAAGAAAAAAAAAAGACACAATTATTGGTGGACATAGAGAATGAAATTTACCATAGCAAAACCCTATAATATTAATTTCAATAACGTAGCTTTAAGAAGAATTTTCACTATAAGAGAAACACAAAATGAAGAAGAATATTGATCAACATAACTTGATCATGCAAAACACTTCACTAGCCTCTTTTTTACTTTATGAAATATCAATACGTATTGACGAACATACCTAGGAGTTCTGAATTTACAGTGATGATGCTGTTTTATATTTGATCAAGGGTTTCTATTATAAACAAAGGAAATTATAAATATTTATTTTGTAAGATCTCTCTCTATGTGTGTGTGACACACACATACACACATTTGTTAAGATTACGTGCAAACATTTAAGATTACGTGTATGTGTGTGCCACACATACACACATTTGTTAAGATTACGTGCAAAACACTTCAGTAGCCTCTTTTTTACTTTATGAAATATCAATTTAACAAATGTGTGTATGTTCGTCAATACATGCAAACAATTAAGAAAAATACCTGAGCCTCTCCACTGGAACTAGATGGTGATCGGGTAGATGCAGATCCTGAATTTCCACTTGTCTGAGGTGGGCTTGACTTTTGAGAGTCTTGGGTTACCCATAAAGGGAAACCAGGAGATCCGGTCCCTAGATTTATAGGAGCATCAGAGCTCTCCAAATTTTCCATGCAGTCTTCAGAATCATCATAAACACTATTCAAGTCAATGTTATTTAATTTTATCCCTCCCATTGTAGTGTCAAAATCATTTGCTTTAACTGGATTGCTGTCTTTTCTAGGAAAAAGATTATTAGATTGTTCAGCAGGTGGAGTCCGTAAAATTCCACCATGAGCAGTATCTGTAAATACTCTCTTTTGTGTCATTCCAGATGCAGGTATAGTCACACATTGTCCACTAGGTCTAGAAGGATCCTGAGTATTAACATAAAGGTTGTATTATGAGTTGGACTAAATAACCTGAAATAAATTTAAAATTAATTTGGCACCTGTCCTCGAGACATAACAGGCGCCCCAACATTCTGCAACTCTTGAGATCCATTCAGTAATCCACATAAGTTCCTTTCATTGACTGCACCAGCAAGACTCGCAAGGTTCGTTAATAGATGAGAAAGCAGATCCTGATCCTTTGTTTTATCGGAGCTATTAGCTGCAATTCATAGAGGAGGAAGCTGTGGAGTTACATAAGTATGCGAAAAATGACAGAATGATGGATATAGAGCAAAAATCTTACAAATTACAATCATAGCCAATTAATGTATGAAATAGGCATCACCACTCCAAACGTGTATTCTGAAAATTAAGCACTCATCTTGTCTGATGAATTTAATCTCTTTCAAATATGTTTATGGACAGAGCCAAAATGGTGCATAATAATAGCACCATATAAGGGAAAACAAAGCAGAAAACTAAAAGTTAAGTTGTTAATGGCCTCTGTAATTAGGTTAATGGAGCTTCCAGAATGATACAAATTATCACCCACATCATAGATTCATAACTTCACCAAATAATAATTCAAACAATAGTTCTTTGTCGATAATTTTGCCCGATTACCCGAAGATGCTTTTGCTTCAGTCTGTTATGGTTAATTAATCAATCAGAGAGATACGTCTAGAAATCTATAGTTCTTTTTAAAAATCAATAATCAATATCCTTCTTTCACCTTTAGATCCTTTAGCCACTACTGAAAGACGAGAATTTAGCTTATAAAGGAAGACAAAATATTGAATTACCAATTCATCTACCATTCTCAGACGAAGAGTTATCAAGGTACTAATCCCACAAGAGTCCATTGATAACTTCAAACCGAAAAAATCATTATTTATTTTTACAAAAATAGACGGAATATGACAAGAGTTAATTGACTGGTATAATAGTAAATCCATAATAACAATAAAATTAAGCTTTAAAGGCAACAGACTATTTTCATGCAACCACGTCCTGTCATATAACTGCAAATAAGAAAGTAACAAATGTTGAGAAGACATGTACTTACACTGTATATTGGAGAGTATCCTCAGTAGACTAATCAACAAATAACTACTACTTCGTTCATCATTCAGGGACACTCCATTAGTTACATTTTCTGGATGCGTCTTCCTTCTCCGTCTATTATGGCCTGCTAAACGCCTGCGACAACTTCTTTTCCCTTCATCAAACTCTTCAAGAACATGAAACCTGCCATAAGTAGAACCAAATCATATCTGAAGAAATTAAAAAAATTATAGCTACTACTAAACCTAAAAAAACAATATACTACTTGGAACCAACTGAATTATATTAAAAGACAAAGATAGAACATAAAGCATTAAACTTTCTTAGTGTGACCAGAACAAATTTTTGCAGCTGATGCATAAAGTATAATGTATCTCATTGGAATCATGATATGTTGCCTACAAGCAAATATTATTATATGAAGACTTTTAAAAGTTATGTTTGTACAAAAACTGACCTGCTGCACTGCTGACAGAACCTCTGCAGCTCATTTGCGACCAATGCTCTAGTAGCCTTGGAATGAACATCACACACCTTATGACGTCGGTGATAATCTTTTGCATTGCTCAAATCAGCTCGACAATCCTCCACCTGACAAACTGCACGGTTTGATGCAGCCCCAGCAAGCTTGGTTTTCTTTACACTCTTTTCCATCCAATTTTCCCCCTCTCCTTCAGTTATGGGATACACTACCCCGCCAAGCTTCAAACTAAGCGAACCAGCTTCATCAGTTAACTCATTGTCTTCAATGACCACAACCCTCCTCCTTTTCTCCAATTCCCGCTTTCCTCTCTCCTTCCCCAAATTAATTTCGTCTGAACAAGATGAAGAACTATTAGACAGACCCGTAGTGACACAAATTTCCGATCCGATAGGAAACAATTGCCTACTCCTGCAATCTGATGGTATTGAATTCAGTGGAGCAGCTGTAAACAGATCACCATCCCATTTCCAATCATTCAAATCCCACTCCATACTCTTCTTGCCAACAGCCTTCATATCCGAAATCACTGAACCAAAAAGTTAAGGAGCCTTGCCACCAAATTTAGCCTCCGTCAATCAAAATTCAAACACCCAGAAACCCAATACTAAAAAAAAAAAACTATAAAAACTAAAAGAAATAAAAAATGGCGCTATAATTCAGTTACACCACATAAAGATATCAAAAACAAGAGAAAAAGCTAATGAAAAAGATCAATACTGAATTCTAACCTATCCCAAATTAATCCAAACCAAATCCCTCCTAATTAACCTCCTAAGAAGCCCCAGAAATCCAAAAACAGTACACCGACAAATCCATGGATCCAAACAAGAGCAACCCACATAGCCCCAAAAAATATTAGCTCAACAACATTCGCCCCAACCACAAACCCACAATTTCATCACCAAAAAGTTTCCAACTTTCACAGCTTCATCATCACATACACAATTAACAACAAACACTAGAAAACAAAACAAAAATCAAGAGGAAAAGGTAAGAATAGACTAAAAACTTGCCGAAAGAGTCCTTTGCGAGTATGGATTCGAAAACGCGTGGGGTGTTAAGAGTGAGAAAATCGCCGGAGTTATAGAGAGATTATTTGGGTGAGTGCCGAAAAAGTGAAAAACAGCATCGGAGGGGGCGGAAATGGAAAAGGCTCGAAAGAGATTGGAACTACTGATTTATTTAATAAATAAGTATATAAATAAATGCTACTATAAATAAATAAGAGCAGACAGTAGGGGTACACTTTATTAATTATGACGTCATCCACTAGGAATCTAATCCTTTTGTCATGTGGTCACAGTCACAGTAAATCCAGTCAGTAATAATAAATATGGAAAGAGATTTACTGCTGATGCTCCATTAGTAAAAGTCAATTTTTGAGTTTTACTAACTCAAATATAGACTATTATATTCTGTGGCTGTCAGAGTCGGACTATAAATTTTTATCAGATTGGGTATCACATGCTTGAATAGGAAAAATATGAGTTTAGGGAGACATTTTTTACATTTCTAACGTTTTTTTTTTCAACACGTTCCTAATATTTATTTTAATCTGAAATTTTTATAAAAAATAGTATTTAAGATGAGAATCGAAATTTACATGCATTATATTTCAGATGATTTTTTTTTATAAAAATTTCGATTTAAATATTAATTAATTAAATATAAACCCAAAAAAAAAAATAATAGAAAATGTATAAATTGAAAAAATTTTAATTTTCTTTTTTTTATATGAAACTAATCATAATTCATACAGTGTCAATATATAAATTGAAATAATTGATCGATAATCTAATAATAATAAATTGTGGATTCCAGCTTAAATAATTCCATTTTATATAAACATGTCCCAAATAAGTGATTTAGGTTTAAAACTTGTATGCGAATTTATTTTCATTTTAGACATTCTAGAAGACTAGAAACAACATTTCGGAATAAATGAAAATTTAAATAGAATACTTAACAAGACAAGACTCATGGGGAGTTTGGAGGTAGAGTTGTGAAGGAATATGATATATTTAGCAATTTTATATGTTGATATTTTTGTTGCGAGTTATATAAATAATTATAATTATTAATATTTTAATCATATATTTAATATAATAAGTTAATCATATAATTCAATCAAATCTCGTGATGTTGCAATCGGGATTTGACAAAAAAAAACAGTATTCAATTATAAAATACATCTTTTAGAATACGACATTGACCATTTAACTGTCGACAGTATCATTTTCAAAATTTATATACATGCAGATTTAAGAATCAAAAGACCAATATCACTTATGAAAATTTAAGTTTTGTTTCAACAATTAAATATACATGCAGAGAGTAGTTTGACCAATACGACATCAAAAAACCGATATCATTTCAACGTGACAAATTGAAATGTCACCATTTATATTTGATTTATTTTAAAATTATATATATATATATAATTGTCATACATAGTTGTGTATGTTTTATTTATGTAAAGTCTGTCAAAACTACGTCGTTTTATCTGATTTATTTTTAATTTCTAAATTGAGAGGAAAAAACTGTTTTTTTTAATATATATATATATACATGACCCTCCCTCCTAAACTAGGGCCAAGTTATCAGTCCACCATATAATACCGACGAGAAATGACAGCATTATTTTGTCCCCCACAGGCCATAGCCAATAGCCATATAGAGAGGAAAAGAGTTATTCAACCAAACGGTGGAGTTATCGGACAAAGAGTTATTTTTTTTTTGGAGAAAACAGTAATTAATATTAAAAAGCTTAATATATAATATATTAATAATTAAACTTTAGTTACCAATTTTATACCATGCATGCATATAGTTCTACTTCTAAAAAACTATTTAAAGATTAGAAGGATTGAATATTAATTCGAAAAAAAAAACAATATAAAAAAGCTGAATATTAAATTAAAAATTCTATCAAATCTGAATATTCAAACTAAAATCACATTACTAACACAGGTATGAGTCTCCGTCTCCAACAATTGCATTTGCATGTGCTATATATTCATTCATCTTTTCGAGTAAAATTTGTGGATATTTTAATAGTAATAATAAATTAATTTAAATTTTTAAAAAAGTTTTTATAATCATTATACATTAAATGTAAAATGTAAGGCTAGCGCTTTTATAAATAAAGATGAATTTTCTATAAATATTATTTTTGAATATTATGGAATAAATTTGATATAATGTTATAGTTGTGGGTAATATTTATAAATTTTTGAAAAAAAGTAAAGTTGTTATAAAATATTCGTTTGGTTGGGGAATATTAACTTTTTGTCGGGGAATATTCGCATGCGACGAACTTAATCGTTAATTGGATCCCATTAACCAAGTATTATCAGTAGTTAGAAAGCGACAAAATTATCTTTCTATAAAAATAACGGCGGAGGTGTTACCGTTAAAGCTGTTGAACTACTAAAGGTGGTAAAAAGTACAAGATGTCGCGTGGTTGCATAGTAAGACACGGTATTGATTATCGACGCTTATGTGAGAAGTCACTTAGCTATACTCAATTATTCATGATGGTGTTGCGATCATATCTCTTATATTATTGATTCAATTATGTCACAAGATTATCATCGTATAATATGTTATATTATTAATTGAGACGACAAGTTATAAATGATTAATAATTGTTGAAAGATTAAAATGTGTTGATTAAAAATAAAATGATTTGTGGTAATATTTATTCAATCCTTGATGTATATAAAGTGTCATTATGAGACGTTTGTGGTAAGTTTGATTATTTTATGGGGAAATGGTATATCATCATCTAAGAGTCTCTTCGTCGATAGTAATTACCTTTGTGAATAGTAATTACAGCCCGTCGATAGTATTTACCTTCGTTAATAGTAATTACCTTCTTCAATGATAGTAGTTGTCCTTGATATTACCAAGAGTTAAGCTCCTCTTGGTGTTCAAAAGGTTAATTACCCTTCATGAATAGTAGTTGTCTCTTCATATTACCAAGAAAGTCGTTTTGACCCTTCGTTAAGATCAAGAGCCCACCCTCGCTTTTTCTATAAATAGAAAGTTTCATTCTTTCATTATTTCTAGAGAAACTATAGAGAGAAAGAAGAAAAGTATTCTCGCTACTTCACTTTTCCAATATTGAGTTCTTCTAAGGTAGGGAATATTATTTGTTGTCTTTCGTAAGGGTGTTATTCTTTCTTATTCATGAAGAGAACTTACATTATTCCATTCATTATTATTCTATTGGAATAACTTTTGTAAAAGTGGCATACCCTATACATAACCTTGATATGCTGTGACATACCCTATACTTGGTGAAATCCTTATATTATTCCATTCTTATTTATTCATTGGAATAACTCAGATATGTGTGTAACAACCCCAAAATAGGTTCATTCCATCCAACCCATTCGAAGTCGCCAAATATATGGTACTAAAAAACAACTACAACTTTATTACAACAATTGTCGGCAAAATCTGACAACACATATCTTGTGAGTTTGGATACAAATATATACCAATCAGAAGTACGTCACAATGACACCTTACATAAAGGTATAGTCAAAAGCTGCATTTTAGAAATTAGAATCTTTGGGAAGTGCTCGAGAAACCTTCATACATTGGGAGGCCGTGCTTTTAGGTTATGGTAGATATCATATGGTAGCGTGAATTATCCTTGGTTGAATTAATAAACCCCAAAGAAAAACGAGAAGATTACTATCATATTCTTCCCAATGGTGAGTCTTCTCTCGACATATCATTATCTCCATTTGCCTCTAATTGGGTATTATACTCCAAACAAACACCAAGATTATATAGGTAGTGCTTGTAAATATACTCGCAGAGTGGATGAGCACAACCATGTCTTATGATAACACGAGGTTGTATGTCATTTAGACATCTTGTATGATAGTGACAAAACACCCTTCCAAGTTAAATTCACCTCACCCTCAACATCTATAGACCACCACTCTATTCCCTCATTTATCCCCGCTCAACCCAAATGCTACACTTTTATTACATCGAAAGGAATTGTGAAACAAAAGGGTGAGCCTAACTATTTCGATAAAGAATATTATGACTAAAGATAAATAAATTATCAATAGTCTTCATCGAATAAATCGAGATTTAGAACATATGGTAGATGATAAAACTTTTCAACCATAGTTGCGTGGAATGAAGCGATCCATTAGAAGAGTCGAATAGACTATAAAGTCATATCTGTCTTCCATGTTAAAATCCACCAATAATGTTTTATCCTCGTAACATCAATCAACAATTCTTGTCCACAATCACGTGTATAACTCATAATCGTAATTGTAGTTCTAAATTCCTTTCCTCATCCAAGACAAAGATAATTTTCATCACTTGTTTTACACGAAACATCAAAGATCATGGTTATACCAAATCACGGTTCTGCTCATAATCATATTTAATAAATTCATCTTTGCACCACGGCCAAAGATATTCATCAACAGATTCATCTTTACACTACAAAGCTAAAGATATTCAACAACGGGTCATCTTTGCATTCTAAGCCAAAGATATTCATCAATAATTCATCTTTGCACTACAAAGCAAAGATATTCAACAACGGGTCATCTTTGCATTCTGAGCCAAAGATATTCATCGATAATTCATCTTTGCACCACAAATTAAAGATATTCAACAACAGTCATCTTTGCATTCTGAGCAAAAAGATATTCATCAATAATTCATCTTTGCACTACCATTAAAGATATTCAACAACAGTCATCTTTGCATTACGAGCAAAAGATATTCATCAATAATTCATCTTTGCACTACCTGGCTAAAGATATTCAACAATGAGTCATCTTTGCATTCTGACGAGCAAAAGATATTCATCGATAATTCATCTTTGACTCTTTGGTTAAAGATATTCATCGATTGGTCGTGTTCATTTAAACACTGTTTCATCTTTGCACCACAGCCAAAGATATTCTTCGAAATCATTCATCTTTGCATTGGTTTTATCCAAGTCCAAAAATACCTCAAAATAATCATAGTGGTGTAAAATTCAAGAATGATCAAAACATGGATACAATCAAAGCTAGTATCCGAATAGATATTTTAGACGAAAAGAAAAATTTTCATTTTTCTTGAATAGTCTTTAGTGATTCGTGAATAGTCAGTATCACGTGAATAGATCTGAGTATGTGACGTGAATAGTAACTCCAACACAAAAGATGAAATTCCAAAAAAAAAACATATTCACGCCGTGAATAGTAACTCGTGAATAGTAACTCATGAATAGTAACTCGTGAATAGTAACTCATGAATAAGTAACCCGACATGAAAAAGTTCCAAATTTGATAAAAGTTCCAACCAATATTTCAACATAATGATATTGAAGAAATAATATCATCCGAGAAGAAAATAACATCCCTTACCTCGAAAAGTTAAAGATACTTGGTTGAAACACAGGATATAGTCTTTGAAGGAACTTTGCAAATCAGCAATACTCAAAGTATACTCAAAATACTCACAAGAATAAACTCGATAATATAGAGAGAGAAAGAGAAAACTTGTTTACGGTGTGATTTTCAAATTAACTTAGCCTCTATTTATAGGAAAATGTTAGCTTGGCAAGCGGACTTAACTCGCAACTTTGATGGCTTTACTCGCTACTTATTCCCACCCACCACATTTGAAATAAAATTCAGCACATTTCTTCACCAACCACAAGTGGGGCCCACTCAATTCTAGAATTTTCCACCAAAATCAATTATAAACCTAATTTCCTAATCAGTCACCTCTTAAAATTCATAACAAATCATTCGTTCATTTTAACGGTTCAAAATTTGTGGACATATACTCAACTTATATATGTATAACATATCCAAAAATTACAACGATCCAACGGTGGGATTAAAATTATAACTCACATAATATATCGTAAAAATCACGATTTGATTTTAATACCTCCATCCGATAAAATCTCGATAAAACTCCTCAACATTAAATCATTCAATTATAACCACATAAAACAAATAAATCCATCATTTATAAATATTTTCTTATCATATAAATCAATAATTAATTATTCACAAATAATATTACAGAATCACAATTATAAACCGGTAGTTCCCAGGAAGAGGGGCTTTCAGATAAGGATTTCTCACTTCTTGGCGCGCAATTAGGTGACCAAACCCTCCTCGGCGAACTTTCTAGACATTGCCAATAATGCTATCTAATAATATTATTCAAATAATATGAATTATTGATCCGATAATGACGATAATGTGCGGTGACAATTATTGAACAACAATAATATAAAATATCAACGCAAAGAATTATTGAATCAATAAAATAAAATATTGAGCAAATAACTCTTGTGAAAATTATTGAGTAGTGCCTTTCACGTAAGGATTAATAATTCAACAATCGCATGCAATACCGGTAATGTGCTCTTTATGCCACCACGCGTATTCATCGTATTTTAACCACACCCGGTATTCCAACGATCTTACTTGATGAACGATTACGTGCGTTATTTATAAAAACTTAATTTTGTCGTTTTCTTCATTAACAGTTATTACATTATGGGGCCCACAAATAGGCTATGCTTGTCATCATGCGAATATTCCCGACGGAAAGAATATTCCACGACCAAACGAATATTCCCAAACAATAATGAATACTTTATACCCTTGCGTATTTTGAAAAAAAAATTTCATATATCACCCTTAACTTTAACTTTTATCAATTTAACCATTTCTTGAATAGAAAAATTGAATACTTTTATTTCATAAAATTCGGGGTCTTACAATCTCCCTCCTTATGAAATTTCGTCCCAGAAATTTACATTACTGGTATTTCAAAGAGTTGAGAATACCTTGTTTTCATTTTGATTCTATCTCCCGCAATCATCATGTGATTTTCATTCATTGCTCATCTCCGTATTTTGAGATATCATTCTAGAATACGACTTCAAAACAAAGGTTAATTGAGCAAATTAACATATCACATAATATCTCGATATTATGACCGACCAACAAATAAGCTTAGGTAGACACACTAAATGAAGGATTTACTCATCTCTCCCTCCTAGTTCTATTCCCGATCTCCATTGGAGATCATATCCCTAAGCTCGATACCAAATGTAACTCTGGACACCAACTTGTGTCAAGACCTCACATTGATACTATCGGTTTGCCACATGAGAGAAGGCGGCCCCTCACGAGAGAGAGTGCGGCGGTGCATCCCCATCAACAGAAGTCACCAATGAGAGGCTCGGGGCTCTTTACTTATAGCTCGATACTAAATGTAACAACCCCAAAATAGGTTCATTCCATCCAACCCATTCTCGAGTCGCCAAATATATGGTAATGCGAAAACAACTACAACTTTATTACAACAATTGTCAAATGCAAAATACAACAACACATACGTATCTTTGTGAGTTTGGATACAAATATATACCAATCAGAAGACGTCACAATGACACCTTACATAAAGGTATAGTCAAAAAGCTGTTTTAGAAATTAGAATCTTTGGGAAGTGCTCAAGAAACCTTCATACATGGGAGGCCATGCTTTTAGGTTATGGTAGATATCATATGGCCTACAGAATTATCCTTGGTTCAATCTAATAAACCCCAAAGAAAAACGAGAAGATTACTATCATATTCTTCCCAATGGTGAGTCTTCTCTCGACATATCATTATCTCCATTTGTCTCTAATTGGGTATTATACTCCAAACAAACACCAAGATTATATAGGTAGTGCTTTGTAAATATACTCAAAGAAGTGGATGAAAGCACAACCATGTCTTATGATAACACGAGGTTGTATGTCATTAGACATCTTGTATGATAGTGACAAAACACCCTTCCAAGTTAAATTCACCTCACCTCAACATCTATAGACCACCACTCTATTCCCTCGCTATCCCCGCTCAACCCAAATTACACTTTTATTACACGAAAGGAATTGTGAAACAAAAGGGTGAGCACAACTAGCTCAATAAAGAATATTATGACTAAAGATAAATAAATTATCAATAGTCTTCATCAAGAATAAATCGGAGATTTAGAACATATGGTAGATGATAAAACTTTTCAACCATAGTTGCGTGAATGAAGCAATCCATTAGAAGAGTCAAATAGACTATAAAGTCTATATGTCTTCTCCATGTTAAAAATCCACCAATAATGTTTTATCCTCGTAACATCAATCAACAATTTCACATCACAATCACGTGTATAACTTCATAATCGTAATTGTAGTTCTAAATTCCTTTCCTCATCCAAGACAAAGATAATTTTCATCACTTGTTTACACGAAACATCAAAGATCATGGTTATACCAAATCACGTTCCTGCTCATAATCATACTAATAAATTCATCTTTGCACCACGGGCCAAAGATATTCATCAACAGTTCATCTTTTACACTACAAAGTAAAGATATTCAATAACGGGTCATCTTTGCATTACAAGCCAAAGATATTCATCAATAATTCATCTTTGCACTACAAAAGCAAAGATATTCAACAACGGGTCATCTTTGCATTCTGAGCCAAAGATATTCATCAATAATTCATCTTGCACTACAAAAGCAAAGATATTCAACAATGTGTCATCTTTTGCATTCTGAGCAAAAGATATTCATCAATAATTCATCTTTGCTACTCCGGCTGGTAAGATATTCAACAACTGGTCATCTTTGCATTACGAGCAAAAGATATTCATCAATAATTCATCTTTGCACTACAAATTAAAGATATTCAACAACAGTCATCTTTGCATTACGAGCAAAAAGATATTCATCAATAATTCATCTTTTTGACCATTGGTTAAAGATATTCATCGGTTGGTCATGTTCATTTAAAACACTGTTCATCTTTGCACTACTGGGCCAAAGATATTCTTCGAAATCATTCATCTTTGCATTGGTTTTATCCAAGTCCAAAAATACCTCAAAAATAATCATAGTGGTGTAAAATTCAAGAATGATCAAAACATGGATACAATCAAAGCTAGTATCCGAATAGATATTTTAGATTTAAAAGAAAAATTTTCATTTTTCGGTGAATAAGGTAAGTATTCGTGAATAGTGTCAGATATCGTGAATAAGTCCGAGTATCGTGAATAAGTAACTCTACACCAAAAGATAGAAATTCCAAAAAAAACATATTCACGCTTCATGAATAGTACTCGTGAATAAGAATCGTGAATAGTAACTCATGAATAGTAACTCGTGAATAGTAACTCATGAATAAGTAACCCCGACATGAAAAAGTTCCAAATTTGATAAAAAGTTCCAACCAATATTTCAACATAATGATATTGAAGAAATAATATCATCCGAGAAGAAAATAACATCCTTACCTCGAAAGACAAGACTTTAGTTAAAAACAGGATATAGTAGTGAAGGAACTTGCACCGTCTAGCAATACTCAAAGTATACTCAAAATACTCACAAGAATACGCCGATAATATAGAGAGAAAGAGAAAACTTGTTTCGGTGTGATTTTCAATTCTAACTTCAAATTTCTATTTATAGGAAAATGTTAAGACGCCAAGGCAGACTTAACCTGCAACTCGATGGCTTTACCGCTACTATTCCCACCCACCACATTTGAAATAAAATTCAGACATTTCTTCACCAACCACAAGTGGGGCCCACTCAATTCTAGAATTTTCCACCAAAATCAATTATAAACCTAATTTTCGAATCACCACCTCTTAAAATTCATAACAAATCATTCGTTCATTTTAACGGTTCAAAATTTGTGGACATATACTCAACTTATATATGTATAACATATCCAAAAATTACAACGATCCAACTATTGGGATTAAAATTATAACTCACGCAATATATCGTAAAAAATAATCGATTTGATTTTTAATACCTCCATTAGATAAAATACTTGATAAAACTCCTCAACATTAAATCATTCAATTATAACCACATAAAACAAATAAATCCATCATTTATAAATATTTTCTTATCATATAAATCAATAATTAATTATTCACAAATAATATTACGTAATCACAATTATGACAACGGTAGTTCCCGAGAAAGCAGGGGCTTTCGATAAGGATTTCTCCTTACTTGGCCAATGATTAGGTGACCAAACCTCTCCTCGATGTAACTTTCTAGACATTGCCAATAATGCTATCTAATAATATTATTCAAATAATATGAATTATTGATCGATAATGGCGATAATAATGCAAAGTGACAATTATTGAACAACAATAATATAAAATATCAACGCAGCAATTATTGAATCAATAAAATAAAATATTGAGCGATAACTCACTGTGAAAATTATTGAGTAGTGCCTTCTTACGTAAGGATTAATAATTCAACAATGCGTAATACCGTGCCATCTCTTTGTAAACCACGCGCGACATCGTATTTTAACCAAGGTATTCCAACGGTCTTATGATAACGATTACGCCGTTATTTATAAAAACTTAATTTTGTCGTTTTTCTTCATCAAGCAGTTATTACATTATGGGGCCCACAAATAAAGGCGCCGTAAATGCGAATATTCCTCGACGTAAAGAATATTCCACGACCAAACGAATATTCCCCACAATAATGAATACTTTTTATACCCTGCGTATTTTGAAAAAAAAAATTCATATATCACCCTTAACTTTAACTTTTATCAATTTAACCATTTCTTGAATAGAAAAATTGAATACTTTTATTTCATAAAATTCCGGGGGTCTTTACACGGAATCCCCTATACTTGGTGATCTTCTTACGTTATTCCATTCTTTATTATTACATTGGAATATCACATTCGTGTGTTTTACCGGGATTCGGTTCCATTGTTTATTATTCCGTCTTTATTATTATTACATTGGAACATCACATCGTGTGTTTTACAAGGACTGGTTAAAATCTTTATTATTATTCTCGTTGGAACATCCTCACATGCATGCGTTTTACGTCGGACTGGTTCCGATTATTTATTATTCATTGGAATAACTTTTGCGCCATGCGCTTCTGCATCGCATGCATGGTGATTTCTTTTGTTATTCCATTCTTTATTATACCTAGTTGGTTAAAACTTTGACTTTTATACTCCATGAAATTAGTAGAATATCCTCGATATTTGCGTTTCATCCGAGATCTTTCATGGAAATATTCTTGATCATTCTTGAATTTTACTCTACAAAACAAGATCACGTGTTGACAATTTGGACGTTAATAATTCCCGGATAAAATAATTCTTGAACTTGTTTTATTGAATTCTTATATCATTGTCATCATCCTCATATTTATATTATGTTGAAAGTCATCCGTGGCTTTTGTAGTGCATAGATGGACTTGGTATGATTATGACAGAGACTATTGATTGTAATCATGGACCGTAATGTTACAAATGATGTGATAAAATCCTCGATTGGTCAGTAGTGCATTGATGGGCGATTGTTGGCATGATCATGACTATTAATGAATACACAACTATTCTCGGCCCAGAAAGTGCATGAATAATTGTGGTCGTGATCTTAAAGAATATCCTGGCAGTAGTGCGGGGGTGATTCGAGGATGTGGAATATTTATTAAAAGTCGAGTCTCAAATTTATAATAGTGATGAAAACCTTTTAAATCATAAAAGATAGTAGATTTTATTTTCTACTTGACTCTTTTAATGGATTCTTGATTTATTTGTAGTTAAACTTGATGTTCATTATATTTTATCGGTTTAATATCATTTGTTGTAGGCTAATGATAATTTATTCTGCATTATCTTAGTCATAATATTTCTTCTTGAGCTAGTTGAGCTCACCCTTTCTTTCACCGTCTTCTTCGTGAAATGAGAATATATTTGGGACGCCAGTCGGGGAACGGAGTAATGGTCCGAGAGGATAGCATTAGTAGTCCTCACTATTACGTGAAATAGTGTGATAATAATTGTAATGAGGACTCCTTTTGAGTTTGTATAATATCTAGTAGACAATATTTGTATTCAAACTCACGTTTATGTTGTATTATACCGGCGCTTATATTAGTAAGTTGTATTTAAATTACATACCATGTATCGACTACCCAAGATGGGTGATGTATACCTAATTTTGGGGGCGTCACGGTTAAGTATCGAGCTTAGGATATGATCCCGGCTAAGATGTGAGAATAAGTACTAGGAGGGAGAAACGGGAATACCTTTCTTTAGTATGACCTACCTAAGTTTATGTCTATTTTATTATTGGTCGGAATATAGAGATAATTTGTTACATGTCAATTAACCTTTTGTTTTATGGCGATGATCTGAAAATGACATCCGAGAATGTTGAGAATATGAATGGAGCACGAGCGATCGTTGATTCACCACATATCAATAATCGAGGATAATGTGCATCGTGAAGGCGATAACAATCCTCATGCAAACAACAACACCGACCAAATGATGAATGATCAAATGTTGAGGCTTTATGCAATTTATGCAACAAAGAAAGTGAGAGGCGACTCGGCCCAAAACGAGGTGGAAACACGGAAAACTCTCTAAGCGGTCACCGCATTAAACAATTCAATTGAGCTGGGACCACCGGAGTTTAAGGAGAGCAAAACCACTTTGGCGGAAGCATGGATAAAGCAAATTACGAAGATATTTGATGTCTTGGGATGCTCCGAGGAGCAAAAGGTTCCGTTCTGCCGCTTTTATGTTGCATGCGGAGGCAGATTCTTGGTGGGGAATCGGTAAAGCGTACTCAACTTTCTTTGTCTTGAAGATATCTTGGGAGAAGTTCCAGAGTCGCATTCAACGACAAATACTTTCCGAAAGTATTCGCCATACATGAAGGAGGTGGAGTTTATCAAGTTGGAACAAAACAATATGACCGTGTCGCAATGATACGAGGCAAAATTTGCGGAGTTATCACGGTTCGTCCCCACTGGTGGATAATGAAGAGAGAGAATGGCGCGAATGTTTTTAAGAGGTTTGAAGTGGGAGATACGCCAACATCTTATTTCTCATAAACCGTGTTTGTATTCGGATGTTGTAAATAGGGCTCGATTAGTGGAAGCGCGATAACGAGACAATATAACTAAAAGAGAAGTATTGGCAAAAATTATAATACCAACGAGAGTAGTCATCGAGCGGTGACAACAAGCGTGGAGGAATCAACGGGCCGATATGGTAACCACTTCCGGTGGTAATCGAGGCCAAAACAATAAGAATGGACATTTCAAGAAAAGAGATTCAACAATGATGGAAAGACGTCAAGACCAAAGACCGTTGTTAAGGAAGGAGAAAGACCACCTATCATATGCTTCAAATGCGGAGGAGAGGACACATCGATCCGAATCGCGCCTAAATGCCAGTCAAAGCATGTTATAATTATCGAAGAAGGTCACTTAGCTCGATTTTGTGGTTTTAGAAGACAAATTCAACTAGGATGGAGGCACCAAAGTCCGTTCGTAAAAAAGTCAAAAGCCGGTAGTCTGAGGAGGCGTTTGTTATGACCTCCCGGAGAAGCGAGGAACCGAATGAATGAGGTCATCACGGGTAAAAGTTTTATCATAAACTCTAATGAAGTCTATACTTTATTTGATCTGGGTTCTACCCATTCTTTTATTTCTCCTACTTGCGCTCATCGATTAAATTTGACTCTGGAGAAATTAGACTTTGACTTATCTGTGGAAACTCCGTTGGGAGAAACCTTCATTACATCCATTGTTTATAAGTCTTGTTTGGTTCAAATCGGTACCCTCACATTACACGTCGATCTTATTTCGGTAAAAATACTTACATTTGACGTGATTCTAGGGATTGATTGGTTAACTACTTATCATGCAAAAATTGATTATTTTCGTAAGGTTGTTAGCTTTCATATTTCTAATCAACCTATTATGCTAATTCAAACGACCAAACCATTAAAATCAATCACGGTCATCTCAAGCCATAAAGCTATTCGTTTATTGAAAAGCGGATGTCAAGCTTTCTTAGCTCATATCATGATTTAAACAAAAATAAATCGGTTTTGAACGATATTTCTATTGTTAATAAATTTCCGACGTATTCCCAGAAGAACTTCTGGCCTACCCGGAGGCGTGAAATTGAATTTTGTATCGACCTTGAACCCGAGACAAAACCTATTTCCAAAGCCCCATATCGAATGGCTCTATTGAACTTCGAGGAGTTAAAGACCCAAATGCAGGAATTATTAGACATTGGCTTTATTCGTCCTAAGTACTTCTCCTTGGGGTGCTCCTCATTCTATTCGTGAAGAAGAAAGATGGGAGTATCGCGACTTTGTATTGATTATCGGGAGTTGAATCATGTCACCATCAAAATAGGTATCCATTGCCACGTATTGATGACTGTTTGACCGATTCAAGGAGCCAAATTCTTTTCAAAGATTGATCTTCGTTTGGATATCACCAATTGAAGATTAGAACCACCGACATTCCAAAGACGGCCGGAACTCGAGACGGGCATTATGAATTCCTAGTCATGTCCTTTGGATTGACTAATGCTCCGCCGCCTTCATAGATATGATGAACCCAGTATTGAGGAATATTTAGATCACTTTGTGGTCGTCTTTATTGATGACATCCTTATTTATTCCAAAAGCCGTGAAGATCATGAAGCAACACTTGAGGTCGACACTCCAAAACCGTGAATATAAGCTTTATGCCAAGTTGAAGAAATGCGAGTTCGGCGAAGAAGTAGCATTCCTTGGGCACGTGGTATCAAGTCATGGAATATCCATTGACCAAGAAAGATTGAAGCTATTCAAAGTTTGGGAACAACCTAAATCGATGATCAAGTCACGTAGCTTTCTCGGTTTAATTTGGTTATTATCGGAGATTCGTGGAAGGATTTTCTCGAATCGCTACTCCATTAACTCGGTGACTCGAAAAGATACAAAATTCGATTGGAGCGAAGAATGTGAGAAGAGTTTTCAAGAACTCAAGAGAGACTTATTTCAAAGACTGTTACGACAATACCATCGGCTCGGAGGATTTGTCATCTCTGATGATGCTTGAAGCAAGGGTTGGGATGTGTTCTCATGCAACATGGAAAAGTTATAGCTTTATGCCTCATGACAACTCAAAGAATATGAGAGGAATTATCCTACTCATGATCTAGAGTTAGCGTTGTTGTCTTTTGACTTAAAATTTGGAGGCATTACTTGTATGGGGAGAAAGTGGAGATCTTTACACGGATCATAAAAGCCTCAAATATTTCTTCACTCAAAAGGAACTCAACATGTGACAACGACGTTGGCTTGAACTATTGAAAGATTATGATCATACCATCCAATACCATCTTGGAAAAGCGAACGTGGTAGGCGGCGCGATTGAGTAAGAAGATCATATGCAAATACGAGTGCGTTATTGTCAACGAAAGCCCATTTTGTGTGACTTGCAAAGGATGGAGATAGAGTTAAAGACTCTGGGGACGCGTGTGATGATAGCAAGTATCTGAGTAGAACCGTCTTTAATCGATAAAGTTAAAGCCGCTTTCAAGCTATGCACTGGAGGTGGCGCGTATGAGGAGGAAAGTGCAAGAAGGTGCTATCCGGAAGCAAGAATCGATGAAGAAGGAATACTTTAGTCAACTCGGACTTTGTGTTCCTAACGACCACGATTTAAAGTATAATATCATGATGGAGGCGCACAATACACCATTTGCAATCCATCTCGGGGAGTACCAAAATGTATCATGATATTAAATCATACATTTTGGTGGAAGCAATATGAAGAGAGACATAGCATACTGTTTATCTCAAGGTGTCTAACTTGTCAACGAAGTTAAAGCGGAGCATCAAGTATCAAAAGGTCCATTGCAACCACTTGAAATTCCAAAATGGAAGTGGGAGCACATTACCATGGATTTCGTTACACGGTCTTCCTAAGGTTTCTCAAGGCATTGATGCGATTTGGGTCATTGTTGATAGATTGACCAAGTCCGCTCATTTCTTACCGATACGGAGAAACTTATACACTTGAACGTCTTGCTTTCGTATGTACATAAACGAGATTGTAAGATCGCATGGTATCTTGCCAGTATCCATAGTTTTCGATCGAGACCCAAGATTCACTTCACGATTTTGGGTTAGTTTGCAAAAAGCTATGGGCACACGGACTTACGATTTAGCTTCGGCAGATATCATCCTCGCAGACGGACGGACAATGGAGAGGACTATTCAAACTCTTGAAGATCTATTAAGACTCGTGTCCTTGATTTTGAGGGAGTTGGTGTGGCGCCCCAAAAATAGGTATCGTCACCCATCTTGGGTCGCCACTTACATGGTACATAAATTCAAATACAACTTACTAATATAAGCTGCTGTGTACAATATGACATATAAGCATGAGTTTGAATACAAATATTGTCTACTAGATATTATACAAACTCAAAAGGAGTCCTCATTACAACTATTATCACACTATTTCACGAATAGTGAGGACTACTAATGCTATCCTCGGACCATTACTCCGTTCGACAGGCTCGTCCAAATTTATGTTCTCATTTCAAGAGAACGGTGAAAAGAAAAGGGTGAGCTCAACTAGCCCGAAGAAGAAATATTATGACTAAGATAATGCGAGAATAAATTATCATTAGCCTTGACGATGTTAAACCGATAAAATACAATGATAGACAACCGGGTTTAAGCTGCAATGAATATGCAATCCATTAAAAAAGTCAAGTAGAGAATAAAATCTACTATCTTTTAGGTTTTAAAAGGTTTTTATCAATTTTTATCATTTGAGACTCAAACTTAATAATTAAACCACCACATCTAATCATCCTCGCACTACCGCGGCCAAGGATTTTCATCAAGTTATCAATGGTCATGACTATCCGAATCACCCTCGGTCATAATCATACCAAAAACTATCCATCAACGTGCATTCACGTGCCATCGAGAACTTTTGTCACATCATTTATATCAAGTCGTGATTATACTGGATTGATCCTCAGTCATAATCATACTAAGTTCATCTACGCACGTAAGCCAAAGATAACATAATATAACATGAGGATGATGACAATGACATAATAATTCAATAAAACAAATTCAAGAATTATTTAATCCATGAATTATTAACGCCCAAATTGTCAACATAATACATTTAAATCAGAAAGTAAAATTCAAGAATGATCGGAAGAATATTTCCATGAGAAGATCTTTGGATGAAACGCAAATATCAAGGATATTCTACTAATTTCATGGAGTATAGAAGTCAAAGTTTTAACCAACCGAGTATAATAAAGAATGGAATAACAAAAGAAATCACCACGTACGGTACTTGCATGAGCAAAGTTATTCAACGAGAATAATAATAACGGAACCGGATCGGTGAAATTCACACCAGGCATGGGATGTTCAACAACGAGAATAATAAAGATGGAACCGGATCCGGTGTAAAACACACGTGATAGGATATTCCAACGAGAATGATAAAGGCGGAAACCAGTCCGGTGTAAAACACATGACGAGGATGTTCCAACAGAATAATAAAAAGCGGAACCGTGTTAGGTGTAAAACACATGCACGAGGATGTTCCAACGAATAATAGAAGAATGTCACCAAGTATAGGGTAAATCATGTATACGAGTTTATTCAATGAATAATAAGCAATGGAATAACATAAGGATTTCACCAAGTATAGGGTATCTGGCGTATAAAGTTATGTATAGGGTATGCCACTTTTTACAAAGTTATTCCAATGTAGAATAATAGTGAATGGAATAATGAAGTTCTCTTCAAGAAGAAAGAATAACACCCTCACCGTAAAAGAAATGAATATAGAAGTAGTGAATATGAGAATACTCTTCTTCTTTCTATTTTTCTCTATAGCCTTCTCTCTATAATTTCTCTCTACAAGTTTCAATGAATTCGTAAGAAAATAATGAAGGAATGAGCTTTATTTATAGGAAAATGGAATGCATAAGAATTAATCCATGACGGTCCAGATTGATTTACTTTAATCGACGGTCCATATTTAAAGAAAAATCTTTTAAATAAAATATAATATATTCTATTTATATAAAAACATTTTACTATACAAACACTATGCAATACTATGCAAAAACACTATGCAAAAACACTATGCATAATAAAATATAATATATTCTATTTATGTAATAACTTTAATAAAGTATTCTATTTTATATAAAAGATGTTTCGTTTTATTACGTTAATAATACTGAATAAAACAAAACGTCATTATCCCTATAATAATTCATATTATTAATCGACAATAATGGAATCAAATCGAGTGACTTCTCACATAAGCATCGATAATCAATACTGGTGTGCTACTTCTTATGCAACCACACGACATCTTTGTATTTTTTTACTAATGAGTAGTTCAACAAGAACCACAAGTAAAACTTCCGCCGTTATTTCAATAAAATATTTTTTGTCGTTTTCTCAATCCGACAATAATTACATTATTAGGGTCCACCAATGATTGTAGTTAGACGAATATTCCTCGCTAAACCGAATATTCCCAGGCCAATCGAATATAATATAACCACTGCATATACTTTGCAAAATTTATAAATACTACCCACAACTATAATATTATCTCAAATTCACACTATAATATTAAAAATTATTTTGACAAAATTTAAATCTTTATTGATAAAATGGGGTCTCACGGTTGGGACAAGTTCTTTCCATTGGTGGAGTTTTCCTACAACAACAGCTTATCAAGCAAGTATTGGCATGGCTCCATTCGAAGCGTTGTATGGAAGAAAAGTGTCGTTCTCCAAAGATCTTTGGGATGAGGTGGGTGAAGCAACGTTATTTGGGATAGGAGTTGGTACGTATATGACTTTTAAAAGATTCAAACGATCCGACAACGATAATAACCTCACAAAATCGACAAAAGAGTTAGGCCGATCTTCATCGAAAGGACGTGGAATTCGATATAGGAGATTATGTGTTGTTAAGAGTTCGCTCCATGGAAAGGAGTTACAAGATTTGGAAAAGAGAAAACTTAATCCTCGATTCATCGGTCCATTTTAATCCTCGATCGAGTAGGAATCGCGGGCCTATAGACTCGCTTTTACTGCCAAATATGTCTCGTGTTCATAACGTTTTTCACATATCCATGTTACGTAAATATGTGAAAGACCCGAACCATATATTATTGAGTTAGAACCAGGACGAAATAGCAGAAGATTTGACGTATGAAGAGGTTCTGTTCAAATTTTGGATAAGAAGGAACATATTCTACGCCCAAGGTTATATGTAAGACCGAAATTTTTAAATAAAAAGGAATTTTCTTTATTTATTATTTTGAAATAGTAAGGGTGGATTTGATTAATGTGGATAGTTATGGGTAAAATACGCAAATATTTGAATAAGCAAGTGGTTATAAAATATTCATTTGGTCGTGGAATATTAAATCATCGTCGGGGAATATTAAATGCACGACGGCGCGATCTTTTATGGGTCCCATAGCTGAAAGCGATTGGATGAAGAAAACGACAAATATAAGTTGTTTATAAATAATCAAGATAGTTATTACCAATTATCATTGTTGGAATACCCGTTGGTTAAAACACACTAATACGCGTTGTTGAGCAAGATGGCATTACTTTATTGCACCAATTATTGATTCTTACGTGAAGGCACTACTCAATAATTGTTACGATAATTACTATTCGAAGATTTTATTTTATTGATTCAATAATTGCTTTGATTGATATTTTATATTCTTGTTATTTCAATAAATTGTCATTACGGTATTTTCCATTATCGAAGCTAATAATTCATATTATCCGAATAATATTATTAGATAACATTATTGGCAATGTCTAGAAAGTTACATCAAGGAGAGGTTTGAGTATCTAATCAATTGCTTGGCCAAGAAGGAGAAATTCTTATTGGAAAGTTCTCTTTCTTGTGAGCTACGGTTCTTAATCTTGTGATTACGTAATATTATTTGTGAATAATTAATTATTGATTTATATGATGAGGAAAATATTAATTTTATGTGGATATAGATGGAGAAAATTTTAATGTGACAATTGTTGAAAATTAAAATTTTATCTTTTTACGATAAAATAATTCATTTAAATATATTATTATATTTTAATAATATAATAATGGTAATATTTTTATAATGAATGTGAGATATATGAGTATATGAGGAAGAGTATTCTTGTTGCATTAAATGATTAACACATGTTTTTTGTGTGTCGGTGGACCCCATTTCTTGGTTGAAATTTGATTATAGCTTGTAAAATCGTCTAGTTTATGAATTTGGTCAATTTCTGTTTGGAATTTGGAAAAACTTTCTTCTGAAAAGTTGTAGAGAATTGAATTTCCTATAAAAACTCATGAGATTCGAATTTTCTGATAAAAGGGCTATTTATTATGAATTATTGAAGTTAGGAGTTAAAATAATTGATTTTGGGAGTTTTAATTAATTATTTTGAGAAAAAAGTTTTTGGTGAGTTTGTGAACCTCATTTAACATGTGTGGCTGGTGTTTTTGACCAAAAGGTGGGCTAAGGAAAATTTGTATAATTATATTAATATTATATTCATTTTTCGCTTTTTGAATTATTCTAGCGATTTTCCTATAAATAGGGTCTTGGGTTAGAATTAAAAATCACACAGAAGCTGAAATTTTCTCTCTATTATTATCGAGTATTCTTGTGAGTATTTTGAGTATACTTTGAGTATTGCTATATCTGCATGCGAGTTCAAGTCATAGCTTTATATCCGTGTTTCAACTAGAAATCTTGTCTTTCGAGGTAAGGGATGTTATTTTCTTCTCAAATGATATTATTTCTTCAATATCATTATCTTTGAAATATTGGTTGGAACTTTTATCAAATTTGGAACTTTTTCATGTCTGGAGTTCTTATTCATGAGTTCTTATTCACGAGTTCTTATTCATGAGTTACTATTCATTTAGTGATCTATTACGTAAGCGTGAAGATGTTTTTTTGTGGAATTTCTATCTTTTGGTGCTGAGATTCTTATTCACGATATCACGGCTCTATCCACGAATCATTTAAGACTATTCATAGAAAAATGAAAATTTTTCTTTTCGTCTAAAATATCTATTCTGGATACTAGCTTTGATTGTATCCATGTTTTGATCATTCTTGAATTTTACACCACTGTGATTATTTTTGAGGTATTTTTGGACGTGGATAAAACAAAGTACGAATCCTTAATCCTTGTCATTTTGTTTTACTGGATTCGTTTCTTTAAAAATATTTTTCATCATCCTCGATCCTAAATGATGATATTATGAATATCTTTGGCACTGTAGTGCAAAGATGAATGATTTCTTGATGAATATCTTTGGCCGTAGTGCAAAAGATGAGCAGTGTTGAGATGAACATGACCGATCGATTAATATCTTTGGCTCAGTAGTGCAAAGATGAGCAGTGTTTAGATGAACATAACTAAGTGATGAATATCTTTGGCTGTAGTGCAAAGATGAATATTTGATTCAGATGTATATTGATTGATGTTACAGGATAAAATATCGACGATGAACTTTTAAATTCATATATAGAAGATAGTAGTTTGCATTCTCTACTTAACTCTTCTAATGAATTATTATTTCACTGCGAATATTGATTTAAAATTTGTTGTCTATTGTATTCTATTAGATTTTTCCTGTTGAAGACTAACGATAATTTGTTGTATATTATCTTAGTCATAATATTCTTCTTGGGCTAGTTGAAGCTCACCCTTTTTCTTGTTGTTCCATTTTTCTTCTCGGGAGGCGAGAATGTAGCGAGTACTTAGTCGGGGTATGGAATGAAGGTTACAGAGAGTTGTTTAGTAGTCCTCACCATTTTATAAAATAATGTATCAATAATTATGATGGGAATTTATTTGCGTGTGGATATTGTCTGCAGATGGCAATATCGTATTTAAACTCACGATTTATATGTTGTAATAATAAAGTTGTAGTTATTTCTGTACCATGTATTTGGCGACTCAGAATGGGTTGGATGGAATGGACCTATTTTGGGGGCGTCACATTATACCTCAAGTCAAAGTTTTGTGGAGGAACCACGATGTTGAGGAAATGACTTGGGAGTTAGAATCTGAAATGAAATCAAGGTATCCTTACCTCTTCGACATACCAGTCGTAATGCACCCTAATTTCGAGGGCAAAATTTCATAAGAAGGGAGGTTGTAAGACCCCAAACTTTTATAAATAAAGATGAATTTTCTATAAATATTATTTTGAATATTTAGGAATAAATTTGATATAATGTTATAGTTGTGGGTAATATTTATAAATTTTGCAAAGTAAGCAAGTTGTTATAAAATATTCGTTTGGTTGGGGAATATTCTTTTTGTCGGGGAATATTAGATGACGGCCAATCTCGATCATTAGTAGACCCCTACAACGAAAGTATTGTCGTAGTTAAAAGCGACAAAATTATCTTTCTATAAAAATAACGTCGGAGGTGTTACCGTTAAAAGCATTGAACTACGGTGGTAAAAAATAATACGATGTCTGGCGTGGTTGCGTAGTAGTTACACGGTATTAATTATCGATCTTTACCATTGAAGTCACTTAGCTATACTCAATTATTACTACGATAATTCATCGCATCATATCTCTTATATTATTGATTCAATTATTGTCACGATTATCATCGTATAATATGTTATATTATTAATTGAGACGACAAGTTATAAATGATTAATAATTGTTGAAAGATTAAAAATGTGTTGATTAAAAATAAAATGATTTGTGGTAATATTTATTGATCCTTGATGTATATAAAGAGTGCATTATGAGATGTTTGTGGTAAGTTTGATTATTTTATGGGGGCATATGTCATCATCTAAGAGTCTCTTCGTCGATAGTAATTACCTTTGTGAATAGTAATTACCTTTGTGAATAGTAATTACCTTCATCGATAGTATTTACCTTCGTCGATAGTAAGTACCTTCTTTGATAGTAGTTATCCCTTGATATTACCAAGAGTTAAGCCGCCTCTTGATTGTTCCAAAGGTTAATTACCCATTCATGAATAGTAGTTGTCTCTTCAATATTACCAAGAGTCATTTTGACCCCTTCGTTAAGATCAAGAGCCACCCTCGCTTTTTTCTATAAATAGAAAGCTCATTCCTTCATTATTTCTTACGAATTCATTTGAAACTCTGTAGAGAGAAACTATATAGAGAAAGAAGAAAAGTATTTTCTTCTTCACTTTTCCAATATTCGGTTCTCTAAGGTAGGGAATATTATTTGTTGTACTTCGTAAGGGTGTTATTCTTTCTTATTCATGAAGATAAACACATTATTCCATTCATTATTATTACATTGGAATAACTTTGTAAAAAGTGGCATCCCTATACATAACTTTGATATCTGTGGCGTACCTATACTTGGTGAAATTCTTATATTATTCCAATCTTATTTATTACATTGGAATAACTCAGATATGTGAATCCCCTATACTTGGTGATCTTCTTACATTATTCCATTCTTTATTATTACATTTGGAATATCACGTATACGTGTGTTTTTTACAGGACTGGTTCCATTGTTTATTATTAAAAGTCTTTATTATTATTACATTGGAACATCCGATGCATGTGTTTTACACGGCACTGGTTAAAATCTTTATTATTATTACATTGGAACATCACTCGCTCTACATGCGTTTTCTGTGGGACACAATTAGTTATTTATTATTACATTGGAATAACTTTTGCTGTCTTGATACCTATCGCATGCGTGGTGATTTCTTTTGTTATTCCAATCTTTATTATACCGGTTGGTTAAAACTTTGACTTTATACTCCATGAAATTAGTAGAATATCCTCGATATTTGCGTTTCATCCGAGATCTTTTCATGGAAATATTCTTACGATCATTCTTGAATTTTTTACTCTACAAAACGATGATCGTGTTGACAATTTGGGACGTTAATAATTCACGAATAAAATAATTCTTGAACTTGTTTTATTGAATTCTTATATCATTGTCATCATCCTCATATTTATATTATGTTGAAAGTAAATACATGGCGCACATAGTGCGTAGATGGACTTGGTATGATTATGACTGAGAGGCTATTCGATTGTAATCATTAGTAGTAATGTTACAAATGATGTGATAAAAATCCTCGATTGGTAGTAGTGCATTGATGGACGATTGTTGGCGTGATCGTGATTATTAATGAATACACAACTATTCTTCTTGGCGTAGTGCATTGAATAATTGTGGTCGTGATCTTAAAGAATATCCTGGGTAGTAGTAGTGCGAGGGGTGATTCGAGGATGTGGAATATTTATTAAAGTTTGAGTCTCATTTATAATGATGATGAAAACCTTTTAAATCATAAAAGATAGTAGATTTTATTTTCTCTTGACTCTCTTTTAATGGATTCTTTGGTTCATTTGTAGTTAAACTTGATGTTCATTATATTTTATCGGTTTAACATTTGTTGTGAAGGCTAATGATAATTTATTCTCGCATTATCTTAGTCATAATATTTCTTCTTGAGCTAGTTGAGCTTTCACCCTTTCTTCTTTCGTTTCTCTTCGGAAAATGAGAATATAATTTGGACGAGTCGAGGAGCGGAGTAATGGTCCGGAGGATAAGATTAGTAGTCCTCACTATTCGTGAAATAAATGTGATAATAATTGTAATGAGGACTTTCCTTTTGAGTTTGTATAATATCCAAGTAAACAATATTTGTATTCAAATCACGGTTTATATCGTATATATGCATACGTTATATTAGTAAGTTGTATTTAAATTACATCTAGTATATCGATTACCACAAGATGAGTGATGTATATCTAATTTTGGGGGCGTCACATAAAAAATAAAAAATTATATCATTTGAAAAATAAATCCGTACTAGTTTGCATAAATAGTCTGGAAAAAAAGAAGTTTATAGGACCTTTGATATCAAGGGAATAAATTAAATAGGAGTATACTAATTTATAATAGTGATATATTTTTATAAGTTGGTTAAGGAAACATTTTGTTGGGTTTTCCGTTGTGTTTTTAGAACAACATATTTCTGATAACTTTTATTGATCAAAAAATATTTTATGCAATTTTGGTAAATTTAACTTGTGCAACTCATTGTTGTTTCATTGTTTGGTCTATGCCAAATGGGACGAAAAAGGATAGTGACACGTTTTCTCAACTTAGCTGGTATAATCATGTGATTTATAATTCTTCTATGCATATATGATAATTGGATATTTAATAATTTAATTTATTTATATTTTTACCTCTTATTAGAGACCAAAATATAAATAAGTAAAATTGTAAAACACTCGTATCCAATTATCATGTCCGCATAAAATTTTTCACTGATTTATAACCAGATAAAATTAAATTGATTGACTAACAAGATTTTTAACTAAAACTCAATTGGTTTCTTAACATTAATAACAATTTTTTTCATAATTGGGTCATTTTCCTTTAAACGTTTTAACACTTAAAGTAGTTGAACCGTCATAGATTAGTTAATAATATGATCCAAATCTGAATTTAAAAAATAGTTTAAATAAAAATATGAATAGAATCTAAACAATGTTATACTCGACTCGTTTAAGATTCAAACTATTCAAATTCTCGATTGTGATTCGATACATACTCGATCGATACAAATTCAATTAGATACTTGATACATTCTCTTATAATATATACAAAATTAAATCAAATTAGGATATTTAATTATTATTATTATTTTGTTTTATTTTTAATTATAATTTTATATTTGTAAAGTGTAATAGTAAGTATATTTTCTTATTTCTAAGTAAAATAACAAATTCAATTTATAATTATATTTATTATAAAGCTAGTTATTACGTGGAGACTCGATCTTGAATTTGAAACTCACGAGTAGTTTGAATATAATTCGATTCGAATCCAATCGAATTCAAGTAATTAATAAATATTTGAGTCGAGTCGAAACTGAGTAGAATTTTCAAATTCGAGTCGAAATCGAGTATGAATTTAACGTTTCGAGTCGAATTCAAGTAACTTTGTATTTGTTTCAACTCGGCTCGTTTACAACCTTAATCGGAAATATCTATAAAATTGAAAGCGGCTTAAAAACATGTTTCCAACCATTCATTAAATGGATCATCCACTCTCCTTAATTCATACTACATGACTTTTTCTTAGGAAAATGACTTTGGTACATTCATATTCATGTCCAGTACAGTCGAGAATAAGTGAATCCAATGTGTAGTAACCGTTGATGGGAACATGAATTTGGCAGATGCTATGTACATTGAAGAAGAAAGCCCACAATAATTGTAGAGAATAATATTGTCATTTCCAAATTTTAAAGACTTTTTATCTAATGCACCTTTATAGATTACTCCATCCGTCTCAAGATAAAAGTTTTTATTACTATTTCAGCTAGTCCCAAGTTAAATGTCTACTTACTTTAAATAATTTGTCTATAATACATTTATAATTAATTGTTATATTTATATTCTCTATGCATATTTATGGAACATCACTAGTAATGTACAGAAAACTATGTAATTAGATAAGAATTTAAATATGAATAATTTTATCATATTTTTTAATATGCGCAAAAAGTCAACTACGTCATTTTAAAACATCGAAGGAAGAGATGAGATAAGAATAAAAAGTATAGGAGGGAAAGAAAAGGTATGGAAAAGAAACTACGTCAATGTGACAATAAGTATTCAATGTTAAGTATACTACTACTATTCTACAATGTTTTTGTATAATAAAGTAACAACTAAAAAACTTTTACTAGTAGTAGTATTTATTTAACATTAATAAGTGTGAAAGTCAAAGGTTGTATAAAAGAATATATGCATTCAAACATTTTTACATATAGAATTCAGCACCCCTGCAAGAACATATTGAGTGTGTGAGTCAACAGTATCGAATAACAGAATAAATTTTTAGTCACAATCACAAATTAAGACGAGTAAAACTATTACATCAGAATAAATATATTTTGGCGATATATATTTTAAATAATATTTATTATTTTAACATTTTTTTTGTCAATTTAGATTGAAATTAAACTCAATTACTTGTGAATGCCAAGGTTCAAAGGTGTGGTGCTACCATCCTGCAGCCGAAGGCTCGGTGATATATTATTTTTATTTGGATAATATCAATGGTTAAAAATAAAGAGAACCCATCAGATTTTGAAAAATAAAAATAAAAATAAAAATTGTAGCAGTAATAGCAGTCATTGTTTCTCCTTTCCTTTTAATTTAATTTGTTTTGGTAATTATTATTATTATTATTAAGTGAGGGACTGAGGGTGAAGGTCCCCAGTTTGGCCGTTTGTTACAACTTACTAGTATTATTATGGTGGTGGTTGACTGGTTGTACAACTACTACTACTATGCCCTCTGTGCCTTCTCTCCTCTCATTCATGTCCTACGGACCGGACCGGACGGGACGGGACTACTCCTATTCAACCCCATCAATATCTTATCTCTTCATTTAATCATGACAAACAAATACTATTACATTAACTGTTAAATCAAACTCCAACAAATATATAATATATCTACGTTGTTGACGTTTCTGACTTATCCAGACGACCCCGACCGTCAAATTTTTTGGTGTGTCAAATTTTTATGCAAGTTTTAAGTTTGTTGTTTGATGATTTGACGAGCGAATAAATTTAAGCGTTAACAAATAAATAAATAACTATCACTTTGGAGGAAATAATTAAAACAAATAAATTAATTTTATAATAATCATAACTCAAGTAGATTTTGTTTCATCATTTTGACACAATGATAAAAATAATATTTCATTTAATATCACAAAAATATTATTTCGTTACATACGCTATTAAAAAGATATAATAAAAATTATAATTTCGAGATTATAATATATAAAATTATAATATTAATATTATTAATTTTAAATTTATAATCTCGATATTATAATTCTTACAAATAATATTTTTACTTGTAAATTGTCGCGTGAGATATTAGTATAATTTTGGAGGTAAAAAGAAAAAAAAAAAACTAAAAGGACCCCAAAGACCAAACGGTTGGCAGGTCATGTGAATGGTATATATAGACGGAGGCCATGTTTTTAAATCCGGACCGGTCATCGAACCGGAAAAGTTATTAAGTGGATGGGTCACTAATCCAATCGATTAATTTGGATAGTTATTACCCAAGGTGACATCATTAATATGTAATAAATAATAAATAATTAATTATATTAATTATTATTATATATTGTATATAATATTTAGTAAATATGTAAAATTAACCTGTGACGCCCCCAAAATAGGTCCATTCCATCCAACCTATTCTGAGTCGCCAAATACATGGTACAGAAATAACTACAATTTTATTAATACATTTGTCGTGCAAAATACTGCATACAACATATATATGTGAGTTTAAATACAATTATTGTCTTCTACACAATATCCACACGCAAATAAATCCCCATCACAATTATTGATATATTATTTTACAAAATGATGAGGACTACTAAAAAACTCTCTCAGAACCTTCATTCCATATTCCCCACTAAGTACTTCGATTTACATTCTCGCCTCCGAGAAAAAAATGGAACAACAAAGAAAAGGGTGAGCTCAACTAGCCAAATAAAGAATATTATGACTAAGATAATATACAACAAATTATCGTTAGTCTTCATGAGGAAAAATCTAATAGAATCTGATAGACAACCGGTTTTAAATCAATCTTCACAGTGAAATAATAATTCATTAGAAGAGTTAAGTAGAGAATGCAAACTACTATCTTCTATATATGAATTTAAAAGTTCATCGTCGATATTTTATCCCTCGTAACATCAATATATATATTTGGAATCAAATATTCATCTTTGCACTACTGCCAAAGATATTCATCGATTGGTCATGTTCATCTAAACACTGTTCATCTTTGCACTTACGGCCAAAAGATATTAATCAATCGGGTAGTCGTATTTCATTTCAACACTGTTCATCTTTTGCACTCTACTGGCCAAAGATATTCATTAAGAAATCATTCATCTTTGCACTCTGGTGCCAAAGATATTCAATAATATCATCATTTAGGATCGAGGATGATGAAAAATATTTTAAAGAAAGCGAATCCGGTGAAACAAAAGAACAAATATTAAGGATTCAGTATTTTAAACAATCCAAGTTCAAAAATACTTCATAAGTAATCAGAGTGGAGTAAAATTCAAGAATGATCAAAACATAGATCCAATCAAAGATAGGAATCATAACCGAGCAATCTTAGACATGAAAAAAAAAATTTAATTTTTACGTGAATAGTGTCGTGATTCGTGAATAGTCTTCAGTATCGTGAATAGTGTCGTATTATCGTGAATAGTAACTCAGACCTCAAAAGATAGAAATTTTACAAAAAACATCATCACGCTTAACGTGAATAGTACTCGTGAATAGTAACTCGTGAATAGTAACTCATGAATAGTAACCCCGACATGAAAAAGTTCTAAATTTGATAAAAGTTCCAACCAATATTTCAAAGATAATTATATTGAAGAAATAATATCATTTTCTAATAAAATAACATCTCTCTTACCTTGAAAAATGAAACAGGATATATTTGTAAGACCCCCAACTTATTATTAATGAAATTTAATTTTCTCTATTTATTATTTTAAAATAGTAAGGGTTGATTTGATTAATGTGGATAGTTAGGGGTAAAATACGCAAATATTTCAAAATAAGCGAAGTGGTTATAAAATATTCATTATTGTTTAGGGAATATTCGTTTGATCGTGGAATATTAAATGATTTGTCGGGAATATTAAATACGACAGCTTGACCATTTGTGGGCCCCATAACGGTGAGCGATTGGATGAAGAAAACGACAAATATAAGTGGTTTAAAAATAGCAGGCGTAGTTATTCTGAATTATCTTGTAAAAATACTCGGTGGTTAAAACACGGTAGCACCAGTATAGCACCAATTATTGATTCTTACGTAAGAAGGCACTTTACTTAATAATGGTTACGATAATTCTATTGATATTTTATTTTATTGATTTAATAATTCTTTGCGTTGATATTTTATATTATTCATTGTTTAAATAATTGTCATTACAAGTATTTTTCATTATCGATGCAATAATTCATATTATCCGAATAATATTATTAGATAACATTATTGGCAATGTCTAGAAAGTTCTTTCTAAGGAGAGGTTTGGTCACCTAATTGCGGCAAGAAGGAGAAATTCTTATTGGAAAGCCCCCTCTTTCTTGAGGAGCTGCACCGTTATCGATATTGTGATTCGTAATATTATTTATGAATAATTAATTATTGATTTATATAATGAGGAAAATATTGATTTTATGTGGATATAGATGGAGAAAATTTTTAATGTGACAATTGTTGAAATTGAAATTTTATCTTTTTTACGATAAAATAATTCATTTAAATATATTATTATATTTTAATATATATAATAATGGTGATATTTTTTAATGAATGTGGGATATATGAGTATATGATGAGGAAGAGTATTTTTGTTGCAATAAATGTTTAAAACATGTTAAACATGTCGGTGGACCCCATTTATTGACTTGAAATTTGATTATAACTGTAAAAATCATCTGTTTATAGATTTCGGTAAAATTTTGTTTGGAATTTGGAAAAACTTTCTTCGCAAAGTTGTAGAGAAATTAAATTTCCTATAAAAAGTCATAAGTTTGAATTTTCTCGATAAAAGGGCTATTTATTGTGAATTATTGAAGTTAGAAGTTCAAAATAATTGATTTTGGAAGTTTAAATTATTTTAAATTAGAAAAACGTTTTTTTTTACTTTTCTAGAATGTAACATGTGCTTATTGAGCTGAAATCAGATGGTAAAGAGTGGCATGGAATTTTGATATATATAATAATATTAAATTAAATTTCTGTTTTAACTTTTGGTGTTTAGCGATTTTCTATAAATAGGGTCTTGGGTTAGAATTGAAAATTACATACTGTTTAAGCTGAAGTTTTCTCTCTATATTATCGAGCGTATTCTTGTGAGTATTTTGAGTATAATTTGAGTATTGCTATATATTGCAAGTTCAAGTCATAGCTTCTATATATCATTTGTTTTTAAATCTTGATCTTTCGAGGTAAGGGATATTATTTTTTTTAAGTAATGATATTATTTCTTCAATATCATTATGTTGAAATATTGATCTGAAGTTTTTATCAAATTTGGAACTTTCATAATTGAAATTTATTGAAGTCTAACTATTTAAAGAAGAATATTCACGAGTTATGAGTTCTTAACAAATTATATTCTATCAAAATAGGTATCATCTAATAATTACAATAAATTTTAAATCAAAACAAAATAGATTATTATTATTACATTAAGAGTTGTCGTTTGAAATACAAATATTAAACACAATATGAATTTCAAATTTCATCGATCATCGAGTTTGAATCCAAATATTATCAATATCAAATATCATCACATCGAATCATTATATTCACAAAATGGTGAGAACTACTATACTACACTCTCTCTGGTCACCTTCATTTCAAAGATTTTATATTACTTGCTTAGCCTCACGAGGAGAAAATGGAACAAAAGGAAAAGGGTGAGCTCTAAGCGATAAAGAATACATGACTAAGATAATATCTGACAAATTATCGTTATTAGTCTTTGAGGAAAAATCTAATAGAATCTGATATCATAATGAACAAATTTTAAATTCATCTTGTAAATAATAATTCATTAGAAAGTTAAATGAAATGCAAACTACTATCTTCTTATGTATTTAAATTTAAAATTTAACATCTATCTTTATATCCTATAACATCAATCGATATATGGAATCAAATATTATTTTGCGCCTTCAAACGAAGATATTCATCGATTAGTCATTGTCGTATCATCTAAACACATGTTCATCTTTGCACTCTGGACCCGAAGATATTCATCGAAATCATTCATCTTTTACTACGCCAAAATATTCCATAATATCATCATTTAAGATGAGGATGATGCCCAAAAGCGAATCCGAAAGCAACAATGCATGGTGAAATAGCCTGAAAATAATTAAGGATTAAGGATTAAGGATTTGTTTTATCCACGTCCAAAATACCTCAAAAATAATTATAGTGGTGTAAAATTCAAGAATAATCAAAACATGGATCAATCAAAGCTAGTATCCGAATAGATATTTTGAGACGAAAAGAAAATTTTATTTTTGATGAATAATCACTAGTATCGAGATTCGTGAATGGTGTTGTATCGATGAATAAAGGCCGTATATCGTGAATAGTAACTCAGACACCAAAAGTTCCAAATTTGATAAAACTTCAGATCAATATTTCAAAGATAATGATATTGAAGAAATAATATCATTACAAAAAATAATATCCCTTACCTCACACATGAAAGACAAGATTTCTAGTTGAAACAGGATATAAAGCTATGACTTGAACTTTGAATCAGATAGCAATACTCAAAGTATACTCAAAATACTCACAAGAATACATTCGATAATATAGAGAGAGAGAAAACTTGATTTACGGTGTGATTTTCAATTTAACCTAAAGACCCTATTTATAGGAAAATGCTTTAGAACACCAAAAGCGAGTAAAATTTAATATAATAATAATATATATAATCAAATTTCCTACGCACACAAATCTGGTCCAAACTTCAGCGTGCACACATGTGCCAAAAAACAATAAAAACGTTTTTCTTAATAAAATAATTAAAACTTCCAAAATCAATTATTTTTGAGCTTCGTAACTTCAATAATTCATAATAAATAGCCCTTTATCAAAAAATTTGAATCTCATGAGCTTTTATAGGAAATTCAATTCTCTACAACTTTCACAGAATAAAGTTTTTCCAAATTCTAAACAAAATTTGGCCAATCGAAATCCACAAACAGACGATTTTTCTGTTTATAATCAAATTTTAGTCAATAAATGGGGTCCAACCGACATGTTTAACATGTTTTAAACATTTATTGCAACAAAATACTCTTCCTCCTCGTGATACTCATATATCCCACATTAATTTGTAAAAATATCACCATTATTATATTATTAAAATATAATAATATATTTAAATGAATTATTTTATCGAAAAAGATAAAATTTTAATTTTCAACAATTGTCACATTAAAAATTTTCTCCATCTATATCCACATAAAATTAATATTTTCTCATCATATGAATCAATAATTAATTGTTCACAAATAATATTACGAATCACAATATTAACCAAAAGCGGTTCAGGAGAGGGCTTTCAATAAGAATTTCTCCTTCTTGGTAGCAAGTAATTAGGTGACCAAACCTCTCCTTAAGATGAACTTTTTAGACATTGCTAATAATGTTATCTAATAATATTATTGAGATAATATGAATTATTGCTTCGATAATGAAAAATACGTGTAATGACAATTATGAAACAACAATGACAATATAAAATATCAACGCAAAGAATTATTAAATCAATAAAATCTTTGAACAAAGAATTATCGTAACCATTATTAAGTAGTGCCTTCTTCGTAAGAATCAATAATTGGTGCAATACTGGTGCTATCTTCGTGTTTTAACCACCGAGTATTTTAACAAGATAATCTGCAGTAATAACTACTGCCAGATTATTTTTAAACCACTTATATTTGTCGTTTTCTTCATCTAATCGCTCAGTTATGGGGCCCAAAATCTCATCGCGGCCGTCGCATTTAATATTCCCGACAATAAGAATATTCCACGACCAAAACTAATATTCCCAAACAACAATGAATATTTTATACCACTTGCTTATTTTGAAATATTTGCGTATTTTACCCATAACTATCCACATTAATCAAATCAACCCCTTACTATTTTAAAATAATAAAGAGAAAATTTAATTTCATTAATAATAAGTTGGGGTCTTACAACCTCCCTTCTTATGAAATTTCGTCCTCGAAATCGACGACACGTGCTCGGTGTTTGGAAAAGTGAGGATACCTCGCTTTCATTTCCGCTTCCAATTCCCGTGTCATTTCTCTATAAAGCATGATTCCTCCATAAAACTTTAACTTGTGGTATGACCTTTTCATGGCGTAGGACATGCTCCTTCCTATCCAAAATCTTGACCAGTACCTCCTCATACATTAAGTCTTCTGGCTATCTCGTCCGGGTTCTAACTCTATAACGTGGTTCGGGTCTTTCACATATTTACTTAAATACGAGATATGTGAAACACATTATGAACACGAGACATACTCGGAGGTAACGCGAGTCTATAGGCTACATTTCCTACTTTCGGTCAAGAATTTGAAATGGACCAACAAATCATGGATTGAGCTTTCCTCTCTTCCCAAATCTTGTAACTCCCTTCCATGGAGCAACTCGCAACAATACATGATCCCCTATACTAAATTCCACGTCCTTTTCGATGAAGATCCAGTATAACTCTTTTTCGATCGATCATGTGCCATTTTTATCGTTGTCGAATCATTTGGATCTTTTCGGAATCATACGTACTAACTTCGGGTCCCAACAATGTTGCTTCACCCACCTCATCCCAACATATTGGAGAGCGACACTTTCGTCCATATAATGCTTCAAATGGAGCCACACCTATATACTTGCGATAACTGTTGTTGTAGGAGAATTCCACCAATGGTAAATACTTATCCTAACCGCCTGAAGTCTCAGGACACGAGTCTTAATAGATCTTCAAGAGTTTGAATAGTCCTCTCGATTGTCCGTCCGGTTTGGGGATGGTATGCGAACTAAATCGCAAATCCGTGCCCATAGCTTTTTGCAAGCTAACCCAAAATCTTGAAGTGAATCTTGAGTCACGATCCGAAACTATGGATACAGCATGCCATGCAACCTCACAATCTCATTCACGCATATACTAGCAAGACGTTCAAGGAATAAGTCTCCGTATCGGCAAGAAATGAGCAGACTTGGTTAATCTATCAACAATAACCCAAATAGCATTGATGCCTTGAGAAACCGTAGGAACAACGTAATTGAAATCCATGGTAATGTGTTCCCACTTCCATTTCGGAATCTCAAGTGGTTGCAACGGACCCTTAGGTACTAGATGCTCCGCCATTACACGTTGACAAGTTAAACACATCGAGATAAACTTTGTAATCTCTCTTTTCATATTGTTCCACCAAAATGTATGTCGAAGATCACGATACATTTTAGTACTTCCAGGATGGATTACAAATGGTGTATTGTGTGCCTCCATCATAATTTTGTACTTCAAATCAGAGTCGTTAGGGACACAAAGTCTAGAGTGGACTCAAGTATTCCTTCTTCATCAATTCTCGCTTAGGAATAGCTCCTTCAGACTTTCTTCTTCATCGATCGGCTCCGTGCTCGGTGGCTTGAAAGCAACCTTAACTTTTCTATTAAAGTTGGCTCTGTCGCGTATACTTGACATCATCGCACTCATTCCTCATGATATGATCTTCTACTCAACGATCGCCTACCACGTTCGCTTTACCAGGATGGTATTGAATAGTGTGGTCGTAGTCTTCAATAGCTCGAGCCAACGTCATTTGCCGCGATGTTGAGTTTTTTTGAGTGAAGAAATATTTAAGGCTTTTATGGTCCGAATATATCTCCACTTTCTCCCCATATAGATAGTGCCTCCATATCTTTAAGCGAAAACGATCAACGCTAACTCTAGATCATGAGTAGGATAATTCCTCTCATACTCTTTAAGTTGTCATGAGGCATAAAGGCTATGACTTTCCACGTTGCATGAGAACACATCCTAACCCTTTGCTGAAGCATCGGCGTAGATAACAAATCCATCCGAAACCAGATGGTATTGTTAGAAACAGTCTTGAAATAAGTCTCCTCTTAAGCTTATTGGAAACTTTTCTCGCATTCTTCGCTCCAAACGAATTTTGTATCCTTCCGAGTTATTTGAGTTAATGGGGTAGCGATTCGAGAAAACCCTTCCACGAATCTCCGATAATAACCAATTTAGACCCGTAAAGCTACGTCTTTTGGCCACCGACTTCGATTGCTCCCAACTTTCAGATTGCTTCAATCTCGTCGGGTCCACGGATACTCCATGTTTTGACACCACATGCCCAAGGAATGCTACTTCCTCAAGCCCGAACTCATATTTCTTCAATTTGGCATATAGTTTGTTTTCACGAAGCCTTTGGAGTACCAGCTTCAAATAGTGCTCATGATCTTCACGACTTTTGGAATATATGAGGATGTCATCAATAAAAACAACAACGAACTGATCCAAATATTCCTTGAATACTCGGTTCATCATATCCATGAAAGCCGCAGGAGCATTAGTTAGTCAGAAAGACATGACTAAGAATTCATAATGCCCATACCTGGAGTTTCAAGGCGTCTTTGGAATATCCTCGATTAATCTTCAATTGATGATATCCGTAAGCGAAGATCGATTTTTGAAAAGAATTGTGCCCTTGCAATCGATCAAACAAGTCATCAATACGAGGTAGAGGATACCTATTCTTGATGGTGACATGGTTCAATTCCGATAGTCAATACAAAGTCGCGATACTCCCGTCTTTCTTCTTTACTGAATAAAACAAGAGCACCCCAAGGAGATGTCTTGGGGACGAATGAAACCGATGTCCAACAATTCTCGTAGTTGGACCTTTAACTCCACGAAGTTCAATAGAGCCATTCGATATGGGGTTTTAGAAATGGGCTTTTGCATCAGTTCAAGATCAATAAAGAATTCAACTTCACGTTACGGGGGGAAGGCGGGAAGTTCTTCAGAAATACGTCCGGAAAGTCAATAACAACAGAATATTATTCAAATTTGGCGTGTCTTTATTCAAATCCATAACATGGGCTAAGAAAGCGACATCCGCTTTTTCAATAAACGAATAGCTTTATGATTAGATATGATGGTGATTGATTTTAATGGTTTAGTAGCTTGAATTGCATAAATGAGGTTGGTTAGGAATATGAAAACTAACAACCTTACGAAAATAATCAATTTGGCATGATGAGTAGTTAACCAATCAATCCCTAAAATCACATCAAAAGCAAGTATTTTTAAAGAGATAAGGTCAATAAAAGGTGATGGTGCCAACTTGAATCAAACAAGATTTATAAGCGGTGGATGTGATGAAAGTTTCTCCTAACGGAGTTTCCACGAGATAGATCAAAGTCTAATTTCTCCCGAGTCAAGTTTAAACGTTGAGCACATGTAGGAGAGATAAATGAATGGGTAAGACCGGTATCAAGTAAGGTATAAACTTTGCAAGAATTTATAAATAGCTTACCGGTGATCACCTCGTTTGGGTTCCTCGCATTTTGACGATCACAACAAACGCTCTTCCTAATCGTTGACTTTAACTTTTTCGCTTGTAGATTTTCATGGCCATGATTACCACCAGAGTGGTTACCATTTTTGTTGTCCGTTTCTTTTCTCCATTTGGTTATCATTATTCATTGATCGCTATCTCCGGTATGATCCACGGTTATGGTCCCTCGGTTGAACATACTCATTATCTCGATTCTAACAATTGAGCCTGTTAACAACATCCGAATAGAGAGAAAATTTATGAGAAATGAGATATTGTCGTATCTTTGGGTTTCAAACCTCTCGAAACATCCACGTCATCGTTCCTCATTCTCCACCAAATGAGGTGTGAAAACCGGATAACTCGCAAACTTTGCCTCGTCTTTGAGACACCGTCATTGTTGTTTTGTTCTAATCGATGAACTCCACTTCCTTCATAATGACGTAACACTTTCGTGAAAGTATTTGTCATTAAATAGTTTCTGAAATGTCTCCCGAGGAGACACGCTTTGAGTGCGTTGGATGGGTACGCTTCACGCATGAGACTCACCGAGTAATCTGTCTTGCCATGGAACATAAAGGTGGCGAATGGAACCTTCTGTTCTCCACGCATCCCAAGACATCGAATATCTTGGTAATTTGCTTGACCCATGTTTCCGCCGTGATCGGATCCGCTTTCCTTAAATTCTGGTGGTCCCAACTCTTTGAGGCTCGCTTGGCTATGACAACCCGTGAATTGTTATCATTTCTCCTCGTATTTTGAACACGAGTCTCCTAAATCCGATTTTGCATGAAGCGCAAAAAGCTTCTAAACATCCCCTCGTTCATCATCTGCACTCGTTGGTGTTGTTCACGGGAGGAAAATTGCCGACCGAGGCACGTTCTCCTCGTTGGTGAGTACTGAGCGTCCAAGGTCTCATTTCCATTGTTAATATTCTCATCGACATTCTCAAATACTATCATAAAACAAGGGTTAATTAAGGAAATCAATATATCACATAATATCCCTATATATCGACCAACTAACAAATAAGCTTAGGTAGGACACAGATGGCGAAGGATTTACTCGTCTCTCCCATCCTAGTTCTATTCCCCGATCTCCGCTTGGAGATCATATCCCTAAGCTCGATATGTTGTGACGCCCCAAAATAGGTATACATCACCCATTACGAAGTTGTCAATACATGGTACGTAAACAACTACAACTTTATTATTACAACAAGAAAGCGTGAGTTTGAATACAAATATTATCTTCAGCACAATATCTATACTCAAATAAATCCTCATCACATTTATTGATACATTATTTTACAAAATGGTGAGGACTACTAAACAACTCTCTCTAGAACCTTCATTCCATACCCAGACTTGCATTTTGCTATATTCTCGCCTCACGAGAAGAAAAATGGAACAAAAAGGAAAAGGGTGAGCTCAACTAGCCCAAGAAAGAATATTATGACTAAGATAATATACAACAAATTATCATTAGTCTTCAACAGGAAAAATCTAATAGAATACTGATAGACAACAAGTTTTTAAATCAATATTACAGCAATGAAAATAATAATTCATTAGAAGAGTTAAGTAGAGAATGCAAACTACTATCTTCTATGTATGAATTTAAAAGTTCATCGTCTATCTTTTATCCTGTAACATCAATCAAAATATATCGGAATCAAATATTCATCTTTGCACTCACTGTGCCAAAGATATTCATCGATTAGTCATGTTCATCTAAACACTGTTCATCTTTGCACTACGGGCCAAAGATATTCATCGAAATCATTCATCTTTGCATCACTGTGCCAAAGATATTCCATAATATCATCATTTAAGATCGAGGATGATGAAAAATATTTTTAAAGAAACGAATCCAAAGGAAACAAAATGATAAGGATTAAGGATTAAGGATTCGTACTTTGTTTTATCCACGCCCAAAATACCTCAAAAAATAATCATAGTGGTGTAAAATTCAAGAATGAACAAAACATGGATACAATCAAAGCTAGTATCTAGAAAAAGATATTTTGGACGAAAAGAAAATTTTTAATTTTTTGATGAATAGTGTCAGATTCGTGAATGGTGTCGATATCGTGAATAGTAACTCAGAACACCAAAAGTTCCAAATTTGATAAAAACTTTAGATCAATATTTCAAAGATAATGATATTGAAGAAATAATATCATTACGAAAAAAATAATATCCCTTACCTCACAAAGACAAGACTTTTAGTTGAAACACTGGGATATAGGCTATGACTTGAACTTGCAGATTATGTATAGCAATACTCAAAGTATACTCAAAATACTCACAAGAATACGCCGATAATATAGAGAGAAAACTTGATTTCGGTGTGATTTTCAATTCTAACCTAAGCACCTATTTATAGGAAAATGCTTAGAACACCAAAGCAAAAAAATTTAATATAATAATAATATATATAATCAAATTTCCTACGCACACAATCTGGTCCAAACAAAAACAATAAGAATACGCCGATAATATATATTTGAGCAAAGAATTATCGTAACCATTATTAAGCACGCCTTTTACGTAAGAATCAATAATTGGTGCAATACTGGTGCTTTCTTGTGTTTTAACCAATTTAGTATTTTAACAAGATTAATTGATGAATAACTACGTAGTTATTTTTAAACCACTTATATTTGTGCGTTTTCTTCATCTAATCGCTTTCAAGTTATGGGGCCCACAAAATCAAGACCGTCGCATTTAATATTCCCCGTGCAGTAAAGAATATTCCACGACCAAACTAATACTCTCAAACAACAATGAATATTTTATAACCACTTGCTTATTTTGAAATATTTGCGTATTTTACCCATAACTATCCACATTAATCAAATCAACCCTTACTATTTTAAAATAATAAATAGAGAAAATTAAATTTCATTAATAATAAGTTGGGGTCTTACACTATTCACGAAGCATGATGATATTTTTTATGAAATTTCTATCTTTTGGTGTCGGAGTTACTTTTCACGTATACGGCACTATTCACGTATACGACACTATTCACAGAAAAATTAAATTTTCCTTTTCGTCCAAAATGTCTATTATGGATACTAGCTTTGATTGTATCCATGTTTTGATCATTCTTGAATTTTACTCCACTCTGATTACTTACGAAGTATTTTTGAACTTGGATTGTTTAAAATACGAATCCTTAATATTTGTTCTTTTGTTTCACTGGATTCGTTTCCTTTAAAATATTATTCATCATCCTCGATCCTAAATGAAGATATTATTGAATATCTTTTGGCTGTAGTCAAAATGAATGATTTCTTGATGAATATCTTTGGCCCGTAGTGCGAAGATGAGCAGTGTTGAGATGAACACATGATCGATTAATATCTTTGGCCGTAGTGCAAAGATGAAGCAGTGTTTAGATTCACATGACTAATGATGAATATCTTTGGCCTGTAGTGTAAAAGATGAATATTTGATTCAGATATATGTTGATTGATGTTACTGAGGATAAAATATCGACGATGAACTTTTAAATTCATATATAGAAGATAGTAGTTTGCATTCTCTACTTAACTCTTCTAATGAATTATTATTTCATTGCGAAGATTGATTTAAAAGCGATTATCTATTGTATTCTATTAGATTTTTCCTGTTGGAGACTAACGATAATTTGTTGTATATTATCTTAGTCATAATATTCTTTCTTGGGCTAGTTGAGCTCACCCTTTTCTTTTTATTCCATTTTCTTCTCGGGGCGAAGAATGTAGCGAAGTACTAATCGGGGTATTGAATGAAGGTTACAGAGAGTTGTTTAGTAGTCCTCACCATTTTTTGTAAAATAATGTATCAATAATTATGATGGGGATTTATTTGCGTGTGGATATTATCTAGATGACAATATACGTATTTAAACTCACAGTTTATATGTTGTAATAATAAAGTTGTAGTTATTTACATACCATGTATTTGGCGACTTCGGAATGGGTTGGATGGAATGGACCTATTTTGGGGCGTCGCAAGAACTCATGAATAGTAACTTCGTGAATAAGTAACTCATGAATAAGTAACCTTGACATGAAAAAAGTTCTAAATTTGATAAAAGTTCCAATCAATATTTCAAAGATAATTATATTAAAGAAATAATATCATTTTCTAATAAATAACATCCCTTACCTCGAAAGACGAAGATTTCTAGTAAAAACAGGATATAAATATGACTTGAACTTGCACCAGTATAGCAATACTCAAAGTATACTCAAAATACTCACAAGAATACATTTCGATAATATAGAGAGAAAACTTGAGTTTACGGTGTGATTTTCAATTCTAACCCAAGCACCCTATTTATAGGAAAATGCTTAGAACACCAAAGTAGAAAATTTAATATAATAATAATATTTATGTTAATTTGTCTCGCCCACTTAGAATCATCTGAATTCAAGCAACTTAGCATGTGTTAAAGATTCCCACCAAACACAAAAAAACGTTTTTCTTATTTAAATTATTTTAAACTTCCAAAAATCAATTATTTTGGAGCTTGAACTTCAATAATTCATAATAAATAGCCCTTTTATCGGAAAATTGAATCTCGCGAATTTTATAGGAAATTCAATTCTCTACAACTTTGCAAAAAGAGAAAGTTTTTCCAAATTCTAAATGAAATTGACCGAAATCCATAAACCAAGCGATTTTATAAATTTTATAATCAAATTTCGGTCAAGAAATGGGGTCCATTTACACACAAAACATGTGTTAATCATTTAATGCCACAAAAATACTCTTCCTCCTCATATACTCATATATCCCACATTCATTATAAAAATATCACCGATTAATATATTATTAAAATAATATATTTAAATGAATTATTTTATCAAAAAAAAGATAAAATATTAATTTTCAACAATTGTCATTTTAAAATTTTTCTCCATCTATATCCACATAAAATTAATATTTTCTCATCATATATAAATCAATAATTAATTATTCGCAAATAATATTACTGAGAATCACAAGATCTTGCAATAGAATGCTCCTGTGAAAAGGGCTTTCCAATAAGAATTTCTCCTCATCTTGGCGCCTGATTAGGTGACCAAACCTCTCCTTGAGATGTAACTTTCTAGACATTGCCAATAATGTTATCCAATAATATTATTCGGATAATATGAATTATTGTTCGATAATGGAAAATACTATGTAATGACAATTTATTGAAACAACAAGTAATATAAAATATCAATCGTGAATTATTGAATCAATAAAATAAAATAATCGAATAGTAATTCTCGTAACAATTATTGAGTAGTGCCTTCTTACGTAAGAATCAATAATTGGTGCAATATCCGTGCCATCTTCTCAACAACGCCAGTATTAGTGTGTTTTAACCACCGGGTATTCCAACAAGATAATAAAGAATAACTACGCCAGTTATTTATAAACTACTTATATTTATCGTTTTAAGTCATCCAATCGTGTTATGGGGCCCATAAAGATTTGCATGGCAGCCGCATCGAATATTCCCGACAAGATTTAATATTCCACGACCAAACGAATATTTCCCAATAATAATGAATATTTTATAACCACTTGCTTATTCAAAATATTTACGATTTTACCCATAACTATCCACATTAATCAAATCAATAATTACTATTTTAAAATAATAAATGAGGAAAATAAATTTCATTTATTAATAATTTGGGGTCTTACATAATCAATTTATCTACAAAAAAAAAACTAAACATCTCTAAGATACATTCAAATTCCGAAATTCACCACAAGTTCAAGTGTTTGATTAAATGAATGCAAAAATATGTAAAATACCAAACAAAGTCTCAACTAAATTACTAAAATAAAATAAAATCCGTAATTTTTTTTTTTTTTAATCTTTTAGGAGAGGCTCAAGGCCAAACCCGTGAAGGCCATCGATTGATTCTTGGGTCAACCGATTCAACCGACGGTTCACCGGTTCTAAACGGTTTTTAAGCAAAAGTGGTTTAGTGGTCCAAATCGGACCGTTGAGTGAACAAGGTCAGTTTTTTTGATTCGACCGGTGATCCATCCTCAATTTAAAACCCTGGACGAGGCTTGTCCATCAACAAGGACCAATTCATGTGTGTGCACGGTGCACCCCTTCTTTCTCTCTCCTCCTCTCACTTTATACTTGAGAATCTCTATTTTTAATATTTTGTTTCCTTATATCTTAGAACTGGATCCGGTTATCATGAAGTATATTTTTTAGTAAATTGATCAATTGGTCAATAAAATGCTGACACACATAGAGCGTCGCTTGCGTGTCATCAATCTATTAGCCAATTGACCAACTTATCCAAAAATAAACTTCATGCTAACCATTTCTGAAATAATTAAGACCACCGCAATAACGAATCATTTTAGTTGATTCCGAGTCAACTCAACAATTTATGTTTGGTGACTTGGTAGTTGAAAAGATTTTTTTATTTTCTTACCTTCTTAGTCATAAATTTTGGTATTTCTAAAGTTCACTCAATAACTCAAAAATTAAGTTTTCTCACAAAATTTTAATAGACATTTATCATTAAATATACATTGTACCAATTGTCACTAAAAATTGAACAATAATAATAATAATAATAATTATTATTTAGAACTGAGACTATTGATTTAGAACTAACTAAAATATTATTCAAATATATTATATTTAAAACTTACTTGATAAGTCAATTATAAACTTACACTTGTTTTGTATTGTAAATGGTAAGTTTATAAATTTATTTTAAAAAACGAGAAAGAAAGAGAAATGGAATTGAGCGTATGGAGTCCATAAAAATTAGCTCTCCGTTTCTGCACATGCAGCATCAACACAAAAATACATAACAAGGTTACCGGAATAGATTATCCTTGGGATGTGTTTGGAATGGGAAGCAACATTCAAAATAAAATTAATTTTATAATTGATTCCTTTCTCCTCCAACTCCTTAAATCACTATTTATTAATTAATTAATTGTTTTTATTTATAAAAACTAATAATGATACTTAGAACTTTAATCATTTTTGACACTTTTCGACAAATTAAGTGGGTTTTTTATTAAAAAAATTATTTCTTAAATGGCATGTTCCTATGCCAAACATTTATTTTATTATTACAAAAATTTTGTAATAATATTTATGGCAAGAAATTTGTCTCATTATTACAAAATAATATTATTAACTAACTAATAATTTTGTAATACTATTTAATTTAAAAGTTTAAGATAATATTTTTGTAATAATATTTATTTTAAAAGTGGGACAAAAAAATATTAGCTAGTTAATATTATTTTTAATATTAATATTAGTTAGTTAATATTATTAATGATAATAAAATTATTTAATAATATAAATTGAGACAAACAAATAAATTGGGTAAAGGCAAGGTAGGCCGCTACTATGTGTAGCGGTGCTTCTTTTTTTTCTTTTTTTTAGTAAGCAGCTATTATGTGTAGTGGTGCTTGTGATGCCCCCAAAATTAGGTATACATCACCCATCTTGGGTCGCAAGATACATGGTACATAAATTCAAATACAACTTAATAATACAACTGTCGTGTATAATACGACAAAACATAAACTGTGAGTTTGAATACAATTATTGTCTACTAGAGATTATACAAACTCAAAAGGAGTCCTCATTACAATTATTATCATACTATTTCACAAAATAGTGAGGACTACTAATGCTATCCTCAGGACTATCACTCCGTTCCCCGACTCGTCCCAGCTATATTCTCATTTCCTGAAGAGAACAGTGAAAGAAAGGGTGAGTTCAACTAGCCCAGCAAGAAATATTATGACTAAGATAATGCAAAATAAATTATCATTAGCCTCCAACAATGTTAAACTGATAAAATACAATAGACATTAAGTTTAACTGCAGCGGAACAAGCAATCCATTAAAAGAGTCAAGTAGAAAATAAAATTTACTATCTTTTATGATTAAAAAGGTTTTGCATCACTTTTATCGCTGAGACTCGGCTCAATAAATAATCCACATCATTAAATCATCCCTGCACTACAGGCCAAGGATATTATTTAGTATCACGACCACGAATTATCCATGCACTACGTGTGACGCCCCCAAAATTAGGTATACGTCACCCATCTTGGGTCGCCACTTACATGGTACATAAATTCAAATACAACTTAATAATACAACTGTCGTGTACAATACGATAAAACATAAATTGTGAGTTTGAATACAAATATTGTCTACTAGAGATTATACAAACTCAAAAGGAGCCCTTATTACAATTACTATTACATTATTTCACAGAATAGTGAGGACTACTAATGCTATCATCTGGTCCGTCACTCCGTTCCCCGACTAGTCCCTACTACGTTCTCATTTTCTGAAGAGAACAATAAAAGTAAAAGGGTGAGCTCAACTAGCCCAAGAGGAAATATTATGACTAAGATAATGCGAGTAATATATTATCGTTAGCCTTCAACAAAGATGTTAAAGCGATATAATATAACAACCATCAAGTTTAGCTGCGCAGTGAACAAGCAATCCATTAAAAGAGTCAAATAGAGAATAAAATCTACTATCTTTTATGATTTAGAAGGTTTTTCATCACTTTTATCGCTGGGACTCAGTTTAATAAATAATCCACATCATCGAATCACCCCGCATCACTACGGCCAAGGATATTCTTCAAGATCACGACCACAATTATCCATGCACTACGGGCCAAGAATATTTGTGTATTCAATAATGGTCATGATCATGCCAATAACTGTCCATCAATGCACTACGGGCCAATGAGGACTTTTACCACATCATTTGTAATATTACGGTCATGATTATACCGAATAATCCCTGGTCATAATCATACCAACTCCATCTATGCACTATAGGCCACAGATGACTTTCAACAAAATATAAACATGAGGATGATGATAATGATATAAGAATTCAATAAAACAAGTTCAAGAATTATTTTATCCAGGAACTAATAACGTCCAAATTGTCAACATGATACTGCTTTGTAGAGTAAAATTTAAGAATGCTCAGAAGAATATTTCCATGAAAAGATACTGGACGAAATGCAAATATCAAGGATATTCCACTAATTTCATGGAGTATAGAAGTCAAAACTTTAACCAACTGAGTGTAATAAGGAATAGAATAACAAAAGAAATCACCAGGCATGCGATAGATCGCACAGGCAGGTTATTACAACATAATAATAAATAACGGAATCAGTCCGGCAAGTAAAAGCGCATGCACGAATATTCCAACCAGAATAATAAAGATTTTAATTAGGTGCGGCGTAAAATGCATGCATGGATATTCCAGCAGTAATAATAAAGACGGAATCAGTCCCATGTAGAACGCATGATGAGGATATTACAACAAAATAATAAAGAGCGGAATCGGTCCTACAGTAAAACGCTGCATGCATGGATATTCCAACAAAATAATAAAGAGCGGAATCCGGTCCCAAGCGTGAGAACGCATGAGACAAGATGTTCCAACAGAATGATAAAGAATGGAACAACAGAATAATTTCACCAAGTATAGGGTAGCCCGCGTATACAGGTTATTCCAACAGAATAATAAAGGATGAAATAACAGAAGTTCTCTTTATAGATAAGAAAGAAATAATACTCCCTACCTTGAAAAAAAAACTGGATACTGGAATAGTGAGGTAGCAGATTTCTCTTCTTCTTTCTCTCTATAATAATCGCTCTAAAACTTTTGTGAATTGGTGAGAAATGAAGGAAGAATGAGCTTCTATTGATAGGAAAATATAGTTTCGATAATTGCACGTTTTGGGGCTCGAAAATTACAGTACAATACCTCTAACTTTTTTTTTATTTTTAATTTAGTCCTGCAAGTATTATCAATCTTGCACCAACTCCCCTAATAGTAAATAATGTAAATCAATAGTTCAATCATGTGAATCAATAGTACAATCATGTGAAAAATACGAATTTTAGTATAGTACTTCCATCTATACCTCCATTTTTAACTTAGTCATGCAAGTATTATCAATCTTGCACCAACTCCCCTAATAGTAAATAATGTGATTCAATAGTACACATATGTGAACAAATAGTTATATAAGCATGTGAATTAGTAGCAATTAATTGCTCATTTATCCGATAAATTACCCGATTTATCAATATAACCCCTAGACATCAATTATCATCTGAATAAATGTCGATTTTCACTAACACAAACAATTCCAACATAATGAAACTATTTTTATCAAAAATATAAATTTTAAAATTTTGAAGTTTGACTTTTCCCAAAAAAGTCAACTGTTGACTTTTTGACCAAATAGTGAATCCCAGAAAATTGTGTTTATAGACTATTTTTACTAATTTCGTCGTTTCGGACTCAAATATCACGTCCGCGTCTCCAAATTCAACTCCGAACAACATTCATCATTAATATTATAACTCACAATATTTATCAACCAGGTCGTTCCCAGGAAAGAGGGGGCTTTCCAATAAGGATTTCTCCATATTGGCGCGCAATTAGTTGACCAAACCTCTCCTTGACAGAACTTCTAGACATTGTAAATATTGCAATTTAATAATATGAATAACTTTGTCATCTCAATTATTAATTTAATAAAATAACATTTTATGCAGATGATACTGTGACAATAATTGAATCAATAATATGATAGATATGATGCGAAAGAATTCTTTGAAAGCAACAATTGAGTATAACTGAGTGACTTCTCATATACGCATCAATAATCAATACTGTGTGCTCTTTATACAACCACGCAGACATCGCATATACTTTTAACACTAGGTGTTTCAACAGATTAATGATAAAACTTCCGCCGTTATTTTCATAAAGTATTTTGTCATTTTCTAAATCCAAATAATAATTCCGTTGTGGGGGTCCACCAATGATTGTGTCGTTGCATCTGAATATTCTCTCGTTAAAACGAATATTCCCCACCAATCGAATATTATATAACAACTTGCGTACTTTGCAAAATTTGTAAATATTACCCACAACTATAACAATATATCAAATCCACACCATAATATTAAAAAAAATATTTCGAGAAATTAAAATCTTTATTCATAAAATCTGGGGTTTGAAAATCTCCCCTCCTTATGAAATTTCGCCCTCGAAATTTACGTACGCACTTGATATGCCAAAGAGGTGAGGATATTCATAAAATTTTGGCGCATATTACGTTCGTTTTAGTTGAAGAAATATTTTGAGGGTTTAAGAAATGGGTTTGGAGTTAATACAAAATTCGATTTCACGCTCTAGGGTAGGCTAGGAAGTCTTCAAGAATACATCAAGAGATTTATTAATGATAGAAATATCATTCAAAACTCATACTCTCATCAAGACTTGGATAAGACGTCACATTGATACCAACCGTGACTTCTATCCCTTAACCTAGATAAAGACCTCACAATGATACCTATCAACTTGTCATCGTCATTCACGACGTCCGCCTACGTAAAGTCCGGCGGTTGCATTCCATTCCATGAGAAGTCATCATCAAAAGGATCGGGGCTCCTTACTTATGGCTTGATATGACAATGATTGAATTTAGTGGTTTGGTTGCTTGAATTCGCATAATAGGTTGGTTAGAATATGAAAGCTAACAACCTTACGAAAAAACATGATGAGTAGTTAACCAATCGTTTCAAAAAAAACCACATCAAAGGCAAGTATTTTCAAAGAGATAAGATCGACATGTAACGTGAAAGTGTCGATTTGAATCAAACAAAATTTATAAATAGTGGAGGTAACGAAGGTTTCTCCCAATGGAGTTTCAATAGATAAATCAAAGTTTAACTTCTCCGGAGTTAAGTACAAACATTGAACACAACTAGGTGAAATAAAAGAGTGAGTAGAACTGGTATCTAACACGGTATAGACTTCGTAAGAGCTTATGATTAACTTACCCGTGATAATTTTATTCAGGTTCCTCGTCACGAGAAAAAAAAAAACGCTCTCTTAAACCACTGGGCTTTGGCTTGCTCGGGACATCCTTTGGCATCACTATCCGGTTGGACTTGACTTCACCATACTGACACAAAATCGAGCTAGGTGACATTCTCTTCCGCAATTAAAACACGCTTTGGATTGTTGGAGTGCAGTTTGGACGGATGTGTCCCTCTTGTCCGCATTTGAAACATCCGAATCGATGGGCGCTTCTTCTTCCTTTGAAACGCAAAAGGCCGAGATGTCTTCACGTCATTGTTGAACTTTCTTCTTAAAATGTCCATTCTTATTATCTTGGCCATGATTACCACCAAAATGGTTACCATTCTTGGCATGATAATATCCCCCATGATGATTATCGTTGTTCGATGACCGTTCTACTGGTGATGATTATTATCGTGTTATTGGTCGTTGCATTTTTGGTTGTCTTTGACTCATTATCGCTCTCCAATAAGCGAGCCCTATTCACAACATCTAAATATAAACAAAGTTTGTGAGAAATGAGGTATGACGTATATCGGGGTTCAAACCCCATAAAAGCATTCGCGCGTCATTCGCTCCTCATTATCGACCAAATGGGATGCAACCAGGATAACTCCGTAAACTTAGCCTCGTCATTATTACACGGTCATATTGTTTTGCTCCAGCTTGATGAATTCTACCTCCTTCATGTGACGAATACTTTCAGGAAAGTACTTGTCGTTGAATAATTCTTGGAACTTCTCCCAAGACATCTTGAGTGCGTCAGGCTGGGTACGTTTTATAGATTCCCACCAATGATCTCCTTCTTCACGCAACATAAAGGTGGCGAATGGAACCTTTTGCTCCTCTGAGCATTCCAAGACATCAAATATCTTGGTAATCTATTTTATCTATGTCTCCGCCTTAAGTGGTTCTGGCTTTCCCAAAAACTCCGGTGGTCCCAGCTCCTTGAACTGCTTAGCGGTGACCAACCGTGGGTTACCATTGTTTCCACTTGCATTATGGACAAGGAGTGGCTTCGGCCCGTTGTTGCATGAATTGCATAAAGCCTCGACCATCCCATCATTCACCATTTCATCGGTGTTATTGTTTTCATGAGGAGTATTGTCTCTCGATTGCACATTATCCTCGATTATTGATCTCGTGGAGACTCAACGGTCTCTCGTGCTCCATTGATAATCTCAACATTCTCGGATGCCATTTTAAAATATCGCCACAAAATAAGGGTTAATTAACATATCACATATTATCCATATACTTTAATGACCAATTAAATTACCAAATAAACTTAGGTAGGTCATACTAATGAAGAATTCCCGTCTCTCCCTCCTAGTTCTTATCTCACATCTTAGCCGGGATCATATCCCCAAGCTTTGATACTGTCAACGTGGACGCCCCAAAATTAGGTACACATCACCCATCTTGGGTCGCCAGATACATGGTACGTAATTCAAATACAACTTACTTAATACAATGTATGGGTGTGATAATACGACAAAACATAAACTGTTAGTTTGAATACAATTATTGTCTACTAGAGATTATACAAACTCAAAAGGAGTCCTCATTACAATTATTATCACACTATTTCACAAAATAGTGAGGACTACTAATGCTTATCCTCTGGACCATCACTCCGTTCCTCGACTCATCCCAAATTTATATTCTCATTTTCGAAGAAACGTTGGTGAAAGAAAGGGTGAGCTCAACTAGCCCAAGAAGAAATATTATGACTAAGATAATGCAAAATAAATTATCATTAGCCTCCAACAATGTTAAACTGATAAAATACAATAGACATCAAGTTTAACGGCAGCGGAACAAGCAATCCATTAAAAGAGTCAAGTAGAAAATAAAATCTACTATCTTTTATGATAAAAAAGGTTTTTCATTACTTTTATCGCTAAGACTCGGCTCAATAAATAATCCACATCATTAAATCATCTCTGCACTACAGGCCAAGGATATTATTTAGTATCACGACCACGAATTATCCATGCACTACGTGTGACGCCCCCAAAATTAGGTATACATCACCCATCTTGGGTCGCCACTTACATGGTACATAAATTCAAATACAACTTAATAATACAAATCACATGTATAACAATACGACAAAACATAAACCGTGAGTTTGAATACAAATATTATCTACTAGAGATTATACAAACTCAAAAGGAGTCCTTATTACAATTATTATTACACTATTTCACGGAATAGTGAGGACTACTAATGCTATCATCCGGTTCGTCACTCCGCTCCCCGACTACTAGTTCTCGCTACGTTCTCATTTCTCAAGAGAACAATAAAAGTAAAAGGGTGAGCTCAACTAGCCCAGTAGAAAATATTATGACTAAGATAATGCAGAATATGTAAGACCCCAGCTTTTATAAATAAAGATGAATTTTTTATAAATATTATTTTGAATATTATGGAATAAATTTGATATAATGTTATAGTTGTGGGTAATATTTATAAATTTTGCAAAGTATGCAAGTGGTTATATTATTATTTGGCCTGGGAATATTCGGTTTAGCGAGGAATATTCGTACAATGGCTCAATCATTGGTGGACCCCTATAATGTAATTATCATCGGATTGAGAAAACGACAAAAATATTTTATTGAAATAACGGCAGAAGTTTTACCGTTGACATCGTTGAACTACTCTCAGTAGTAAAAGTACGATGTCGTGTGGTTGCACAAGTAGCACACCGGTATTGATTATGATGCTTATGTGAGAAGTCACCGGTTTGATTCCATTATGTCGATTAATATTATGAATTATTATAGCGATAATGACGTTTTGTTTTATTCAGATATTACGTACGTAATAAAATAGAAACATCTTTTTATATAAAATGTAATACTTTATTAAAGTTATTCTATAAATAAAATATATTATATTTTATTATGCATAGTGTTGCATAGTGTTTTGCATAGTGTTGCATATGTGTTTGATATAGTAAAATGTTTTTATATAAATAGAATATATTATATTTTATTTAAAAGATTTTGCTTTAAATATGGACCGTCGATTAAAGTAAATCAATCTGCACTGCTCATGGATTAATTACTATGCATTCTATTTTCCTATAAATAGAAGCTCATTCCTTCATTATTTTCTTTTAATTCTTTAAACTCTGAGAGAGAAACTATAGAGAAAGAAGAAAAGTATTCTCGCTACTTCACTTTGCCAATATTCAGGTTCTTCTAAGGTAGGGAATATTATTTGTTGTACTTTCGTAAGGGTGTTATTCTTTCTTAATTCATGAAGAGAACTGTTGTTATTCCATTGCTTATTATTCATTGGAATAACTTGTATACGTGGTTTACCCTATACTTGGTGACATTCATCTATTATTACATTTGGAACATCCCGTCATGTTTTTTACAAGGACTGGTTCCGCTTTTTTTATTATTCTCATTGGAACATCACGTGCGTGTGTTTTACACCCCACTGGTTCCATCTTTATCATTCTCGTTGGAATATCCTATCTCGTGTTTTACACCGGATCTAGTTCCATCTTTATTATTCATGTTGGAACATCTGTCGATTGTTATTTTCACCGACTGGTTCCGTTATTATTATTCTCGTTAGAATAACCTGCTTATGCCAAGTATCGCATGCATGGTGATTTCTTTTGTTATTCCATTATTTATTATACCCAAATTGGTTAAAACTTTGACTTTATACTCCATGAAGTTAGTAGAATATCCTTCGATATTTGCGTTTCATCCAAAGATCTTTTCACGGAAATATTCTTCCGATCATTCTTGAATTTTACTCTACAAAACAAAGATCATGTCGACAATTTAGACGCGTTAATAATTCACGGATAAAATAATTCTTGAACTTGTTTTATTGAATTCTTATATCATTGTCATCATCCTCATGTTTATATTTTTTTTAAAGTCATCCGTGGTATTTTGTAGTGCATAGATGGACTTGGTATGATTATGACTGAGAGACTATTCTTGTAATCATGACCGTAATGTTACAAATGATGTGGTAAAAATCCTCATGGCAGTAGTGCATTGATGGGACGATTGTTGGCATGATCATGATTATTAATGAATACACAACTATTCTTCGCCCGTAGTGCATGCGAATAATTGTGGTCGTGATACTTAAAGAATATCCTCGTCAGTAAAAGTGGGGTGATTCGATGATGTGGATTATTTATTAAAGTCGAGTCTCGGCTTATAATAAATGATGAAAAACCTTTTAAATCATAAAAGATAGTAGATTTTATTTTCTTCTCGACTCTTTTAATGGATACCTTGTTCATCGCAGGTTAAACTTGATGTTTATTATATTTTATCGCTTTAACATCTGTTGAAGGCTAATGATAATTTATTCTCGCATTATCTTAGTCATAATATTTCATTGGGCTAGTTGAGCTCACCCCTTTTCTTTCACTTTTTCTCTTCGTGAAATGAGAACATACCGGGACGAGTTGGGAGCGGAGTAATGGTCCAGAGGATAAGATTACTAGTCCTCACTATTCTCGTGAAATAGTGTGATAATAATTGTAATGAGGACTCCTTTTGAGTTTGTATAATATCTAGTAGATAATATTTGTATTCAAACTCACGATTTACGTCGATTGCATACCTACGATTATATTAAGTAAGTCAGATTTAAATTTGCACTATGTATCCGACTACCCAAGATGGGTGATGTATACCTAATTTTGGGGGCGCCATACGATTGGTATCGAGCTTAGGATATAATCCCGGCTAAGATGTGAGAATAGTACTAGGAGGGAGAGACAGGAATACCTTCGCTAAGTATGACCTACCTAAGTTTACGTGCTATTTTATTGGTCGGTTATAATATAGGGATAATTTGTTACATGTCAATTAACCTTTTGTTTTGTGGCGATGTCAAAATGACATCCGAGAATGTTGAGAATAAGAATGGAGCACTGAGCGATCGTTGATTCGCCACATAACAATAATCGTGATAATGTGCATCGTGAAGGCGATAATCCTCACGCAAACAACAACACCGACCAAATGATGAATGATCAAATGTTCAGAGACTTTATGCAATTTATTTGCAACAAAGAAAGAGAGCGACTTCTATCCAAAACGTAGGTGGAAACACGGAAAACTCTCAAGGCGGTCACCGCTAAACAATTCAAGGAGCTGGGACCAACGGAGTTTAAGGGAGAAATAAAACCACTTCGGCGGAAGCATGGATAAAGCAGATTACAAGATATTTGATGTCTTGGGATGCTCCAAGGAACAAAAGGTTCCCTTTCACGCCTTTATGTTGCAAGTGAGAGGATTACTTGTGGGAATCGGTAAAACATACTCAACTCATTGATCAAGATATCTTTGGAGAAGTTCCAGAGTCGCTCAACGACAAATACTTTCCGAAAGTATTCGCCACATTAAGGAGGTGGAGTTTATCAAGTTAGAACAAAACAATACGACCAGATCGTTAATACGAGGCAAAATTTGCGGAGTTATCACGATTTGCGTCCCACTTGGTGGATAATGAAGAAAGAATGGCGCCGAATGTTTTTAAGAGGTTTGAAGTTGGAGATACGTCAACATCTTATTTCTCATAAACCGTGTTTGTATTCGAGATGTTGTAAATAGGGCTCGATTAGTGGAGCGATAACGAAAGTCAACGAACTAAAAAGAGAGCCGTAAGCAAAATTATAATATCGGCGAGAGTAGTCATCAAGCGGTGACAACAAGCGTGGAGGAATCAACAGCCGATATGGTAACCACTCGATGGTAATCGGGCCAAAATAATAAGAATGGACATTTCAAGAAGCGGAGATTCAACAATGATGGAAAGACGTCAAGACCAAAGACTCGTTGTTAAGGAAGGAGAAAGACCACTATCATATGCTTCAAATGCGAGGAGAGGGACACATCATCCAAATCGCGCCACGCCGTCTAAAAGATGTTATAATTGTGGAAGAGAAGGTCACTTAGCTCGATTTTGTTGCCATCAAGACAAATTCAACTAGGATGGAGGCACCAAAGGTCGTCCCCGAGTAAAAGTCAAAACCCAGAAGGCTAAAGGAGAAGCGTTTGTTGTGACCTCCAGAGAGCAAGGAACCCGAATGAGGTCATCACGGGTAAGCTTATCATAAACTCTAATGAAGTCTATACTTTATTTGATACCGGTTCTACCCATTCTTTTATTTCTCCTACTTGCGCCATCGATTAAATTTGACTCGAGAAATTAGACTTTGACTTATCTCGTGGAAACTCCGTTGGGAGAAACCTTCATTACATCCATCGTTTATAAGTCTTGTTTGGTTCAAATCGGTACCCTCACATTACTCCGTCGATCTTATTTCATTAAAATACTTGCATTTGACGTGATTCTAGGGATTGATTGGTTAACTACTTATCATGCAAAAATTGATTATTTTCGTAAGGTTGTTAGCTTTCATATTCCTAATCAACCTATTATCGCTAATTCAAACGACCAAACCATTAAAATCAATCACGGCCATCTCAAGCCATAAAGCTATTCGCTTATTGAAAAACGGATGTCAAGCTTTCTTAGCTCATGTCACGATTTAAACAAAAATACGCCAGTTTTGAACGATATTTCTATTGTTAATAAATTTCCGACGTATTCCCGAAGAACTTCTGGCCTACCCTAGAGCGTGAAATTGAATTTTGTATCGACCTTGAACCCCAGACAAAACCTATTTCCAAAGCCCCCATATCGAATGGCTCTATTGAACCGCAGGAGTTAAATACCCAACTACTGAGGAATTGTTAGACATTGGCTTTATTCGTCCTAGTACTTCTCCTCGGGGTGCTCCTATTCTATTCGTGAAGAAGAAAGATGGGAGTATGTGACTTTGTATTGATTATCTGGAGTTGAATCATGTCACCATCAAAATAGGTATCCATTGCCACGTATTGATGACCTATTTGACCGATTGCAAGGAGCCAAATTCTTTTCAAAGATAGATCTTCGCTTTGGATATCACCAATTGAAGATTAGAACCACCGACATTTCAAGACGGCTTTGTAACTCAGACGGGCATTATGAATTCCTAGTCATGTCCTTTGGATTGACTAATGCTCCTCACCGCCTTCATGGATATGATGAACCGAGTATTCAAGGAATATTTAGATCACTTTGTGGTCGTCTTTATTGATGACATCCTTATTTATTCCAAAAGCCGTGAAGATCATGAAAGCAACACTTGAGGTCGACACTCCAAAAGCTTCGTGAATATAAGCTTTATGCCAAGTTGAAGAAATGCGAGTTCGGCTTGAAGAAGTAGCATTCCTTGGGCGCGTGGTATCAAGTCATGGAATATCTGTTGACCAAAGAAAGATTGAAGCTATTCAAAGTCGGGAACAACTTAAATCGATGATCAAGCACGTAGCTTTCTCGATTTAATTGGTTATTATCGGAGATTCGTGGAAGGATTTTCTCGAATCGCTACTCCATGACTCGGTGACTCGAAAAGATACAAAGTTCGATTGGAGCGAAGAATGTGAGAAGAGTTTTCAAGAACTCAAGAGGAGACTTATTTCAAAGACTGTTCGGACAATACCATCCGCCTTGAGGATTTGTCATCTACTGTGATGCTTCAGCAAAGGGTTGGGATGTGTTCTCATGCAACATGGAAAAGTTATAGCTTTATGCCTCATGATAACTCAAAGAATATGAGAGGAATTATCCTACTCATGATCCGGAGTTAGCGGTTATTATCTTTTGCACTTAAAATTTGGAGGCATTACTTGTATGGGGAGAAAGTAGAAATCTTTACGGATCATAAAAGCCTCAAATATTTCTTCACTCAAAAGGAACTCAACATACGACAACGACGTTGTCTTGAACTATTGAAAGATTATGATCATACCATCCAATACCATCTTGGAAAAGCGAACGTGGTAGCTGACGATTGAGTAGAAGATCATACGTGAAGCACGAATCTGGTGCGTTATTGTCAACGCAAAGGCCCATTTTGTGTGACTTGCAAAGGATGGAGATAGAGTTAAAGACTCCAGGGGACGCATGTGATGATAGTGAATATCTGAGTAGAACCGACTTTAATCGATAAAGTTAAAGATGCTCAAGCTACGGACCGGAGGTGACGCGTATGAGGAAGAAAGTGCAAGAAGGTGCTATCGCGGAAGCAAGAATCGATGAAGAAGGAATACTTGAGTCAACTCCGGACTTTGTGTTTCTAACGATACCGATTTAAAGTATAATATCATGATGGAGGCGCACAACACACCATTTGCAATCCATCACGGGAGTACCAAAATGTATCATGATATTCGCCATACATTTTGGTGGAGCAATATGAAGAGAGAGATAGCATCTGTTTATCTCAAGGTGTCTAACTTGTCAACGAGTTAAAGCGGAGCATCAAGTACCAAAAGGTCCATCGCAACCACTTGAAATTCCAGAATGGAAGTGGGAGCACATTACCATGGATTTCATTCACGGTCTTCCTAAGGTTTCTCAAGGCATTGATGCGATTTGGGTCATTGTTGATAGATTGACCAAGTCTACTCATTTCTTACCGACACGAGAAACTTATACACTTGAACGTCTTGCTCAGATGTACATAAACGAGATTGTAAGATCGCATGGTATCTTTGGTATCCATAGTTTCGATCGAGACCCAAGATTCACTTCACAATTTTGGGTTAGTTTGCAAAAAGCTATGGGCACAGACTTCACGATTTAGCTTCTAAGATATCATCCTCGACAGACGAAGACGATCGGAGAGGACTATTCAAACTCTTGAAGATCTATTAAGACTCGTGGTCCTTGATTTCAAGGAGTTGGGACAAGTTCTTACCATTGGTGGAGTTTTCCTACAACAACAGCTTATCAAACAAGTATTAGCATGGCTCCATTCAAGCGTTGTATGGAAGAAAGTGTCGTTCTCCAAAGATCTTTGGGATGAGGTGGGTGAAGCAACGTTGTTGGGACCGGAGTTGGTACGCATGACTACGAAAAGATTCAAACGATCCGACAACGTATAAAAACCTCACAAAATCGACAAAAGAGTTATCTTGATCTTCATCGAAAGGACGTGGAATTGATATAGAGATCATGTGTTGTTAAGAGTTGCTCCATGGAAAGGAGTTACAAGATTTGGAAAGAGAGGAAAACTTAATCCTCAATTCATCGGTCCATTTTAATCCTCGATCGAGTAGGAAGCGTGGCCTATAGACTCACTTTACCGCTAAATATGTCTCTCGTGTTCATAACGCTTTTTCACATATCCATGTTACGTAAATATGTGAAAGACCCGAACCATATTATTGAAGTTAGAACCAGGATGAAATAGCGGAAGATTTGACGTATGAAGAGGTTCTGTTCAAATTTTGGATAAGAAGGAACATATTCTACGTTCCAAGGTTATACCTCAAGTCAAAGTTTTGTGGAGGAACCAAGATGTTGAGGAAATGACTTGGGAGTTAGAATCAAATGAAATCAAGGTATCCTTACCTCTTCGACATACCAGTATCGCACATTCTAATTTCGAGGGCTTAAATTTCATGTTAAGGGAGGTTGTAAGACCCCCAGCTTTTATAAATAAAGATGAATTTTCTATAAATATTATTTTGAATATTATAGAATAAATTTGATATAATGTTATAGTTGTGGGTAATATTTATAAATTTTGCAAAGTATGCAAGTGGTTATATTATTCGATTGGGGGAAATATTCGGTTTAGCGAGGAATATTCGTATAACTACTCAATCATTGGTGGACCCTACAATGTAATTATTGTCGGATCATGAAAACGACAAAAATATTTTATTGAAATAACGGCGGAAGTTTTACCGTTGATCTTCGTTGAACTACTCGGTAGTAAAAGTACGATGAATACGTGTGGTTGCATAAGAAGACACCTGTATTGATTATTAATGCTTATGTGAGAAGTCACTCGGTTTGATTCCATTATTGTCGATTAATAATATGAATTATTATAGCGATAATGACGCGTTTTGTTTTATTCAGATTATTAACGTAATAAAACGAAACATCTTTTTTATATAAAAATGTAATACTTTATTAAAGTTATTCTATAAATAAAATATATTATATTTTATTATGCATAGTGTTGCATAGTGTTTTGCATATAGTATTGCATAGTGTTTGCATAGTAAAATATTTTTATATAAATAGAATATATTATATTTTATTTAAAAGATTTTGCTTTAAATATGGACCGTCGATTAAAGTAAATCAATCTGGACCGCTCATGGATTAATTACTATGCATTCTATTTTCCTATAAATAGAAGCTCATTCCTTCATTATTTTCTTACTTAATTCAACCGAAACTCTAGAGAGAAACTATAGAGAAAGAAGAAAAGTATTCTCGCTACTTCACTTTGCCAATATTCAATTCTTCTAAGGTAGGGAATATTATTTGTTGTACTCGTAAGGGTGTTATTCTTTCTTAATTCATGAAGAGAACTGTTGTTATTCCATTGCTTATTATTATTCGTGGAATAACTCGTATACGTGGTTTACCCTATACTTGGTGACATTTTTCTATTATTTCATTGGAACATCCACATCGTGTTTTACACGGACCGGGTTAAATCTTTATCATTCCGTTGAAATATCCTATTTATGTGTTTTACACCGGATCCGGGTTCCATATTTATTATTTCATTTGGAACATCCCGCTGGTATTAATTTCACGACCTGGTTCCGTTATTATTATTCATTGGAATAACTTCATCTATCAAGCACCGCATGCGTGGTGATTTCTTTTGTTATTCCATTCTTTATTATACCAAGTTGGTTAAAACTTTGACTTCTATACTCCATGAAGTTAGTAGAATATCCTCGATATTTGCGTTTCATCCAAAGATCTTTTCATGGAAATATTCTTCGATCATTCTTGAATTTTACTCTACAAAACGAAGATCATGTTGACAATTTGGGACGTTAATAATTCCCGGATAAAATAATTCTTGAACTTGTTTTATTGAATTCTTATATCATTGTCATCATCCTCATGTTTATATTTTTTTTTAAAGTCATACGCGGCCTCAAAGTGCATAGATGGACTTGGTATGATTATGACCAGAGACTATTCGGTGTAATCATAACCGTAATGTTACAAATGATGTGGTAAAAATCCTCGATTGGTAGTAGTGCATTGATGGGATGATTGTTGGCATGATCATGACCATTAATGAATACACAACTATTCTGGCCCGTAGTGCATGAATAATTGTGGTCGTGATCTTAAAGAATATCCTCGGCAGTAGTAGTGGGGGGTGATTCGATGATGTGGATTATTTATTAAAGTCGAGTCTCTGCTATATAAAGTGATGAAAAACCTTTTAAATCATAAAAGATAGTAGATTTTATTTTCTTCTCGACTCTTTTAATGGATCGCTTGTTCATTGCAGATTAAACTTGATGTTTATTATATTTTATCGTTTAACACTTTGTTGAAGGCTAATGATAATTTATTACGCATTATCTTAGTCATAATATTTCTTCTTTGGGCTAGTTGAGCTCACCCCTTTCTTTCATTATTTCTTCTTGAAATGAGAACACCATTGGGACTTAAGTCGGGAAGCGGAGTAATGGTCCGAGAGGATAAGCATTACTAGTCCTCACTATTCGTGAAATAGTGTGATAATAATTGTAATGAGGACTCCTTTTGAGTTTATATAATATCTAGTAGATAATATTTGTATTCAAACTCACAGTTTATGTCGATATTATACCACATGCTTATATTAGTAAGTTGTATTTAAATTACATACCACGATTCATTGACTACCCAAGATGGGTGATGTATACCTAATTTTGGGGGCGTCACATAATATGTATAATATTAATAAAAATTAAAAGTATAATATTTATAATTAATATGTATGTTTTTTTTGAAAAATAAAAATAAAAATATTTTTATGTTTTAAAATACTTATAAAATTTTTAAAAATAAAAATATTTTTATGTTTTCTTTTCTTTTTTTGCTTTACCTAAATATTTATAATATTTATAAAAATTAATATTATAATATTTATAATTAATATGTATGTTTTATTTTATTTCTTTTTCTTTACCTAAATATTTATAATATTAATAAAATTAATATTATAATATTTATCTTCATATTCATCCACAAGACAGGAGTTGCTTTACAGAATCTACGATCTTTTCTCCCATTTTTTCCTACCAAAATCAAATATTTTTCCCAGCCAAAATCTACAATCGATATCTTCGCCGGCGATTCCCTAAATCAACGCCTCCAACAAGATGCGACAGAGCGATCCTAGAATTTGAGAATACAATGATACGAGATCCGCTTGTGTATATATGAATGTGTGTAGAGGAATTTCATGCTAGATCGCCGCCCTAGATCTATTGAATTTCATGTGGCTCTTCACAAGTTGCCCTGACTAGTGCGGAATATAAGGAAAGCTCACCAAGGACCTGAATCAGCATTTGACCCTTTTAAATGTGTACGAGTCGGGTTGACCCGACTGAGGAAGAAGATGAGCCACATCAGCATTTACATGTCGTTTCTTTTATTTTTATTTTACTTTTAAACTGCCACGTATGATATTTTTTAACGTCCGTCTAAAAAATTAGACGGAATGGGCTTATTGAACATTTTTAAAAAGTTCAGTGGGATAATTGAATATTTTAAAAATACAGTGGCTAATTCGTTAAATCACTATAACCACAGTGGCCAAAAAATGCTTTTTGCCGTATAAAAATTATGCCAAGTGCTTGTTTTTTTAAAGAATAATGCTACCGGTCTCAAATTTTTTATATAAATAATATGATATTTTCATAATTAATTATATAAAATATATTCAATCCACTAATGTTATGGTAACACATTATTTAAGACAATTTTTATCTTTGAGAACAAAAATTAAAAGACCCTTAGCATCACCTGTTTTTTAATGAGTAATGTTAATAAAAAATTTATGTGGATATTAAAATTGAATTTGAATTTCAGTTATTTGTATTTTGACTCCTAATGGTGAGTAAAAATACAAATAAGTAAAATTCAAATACACTCATGTCCAATTTTCATATCTGCGTAATGTTAATGGTCTTAAATGACACGTCATTAAATATTTTAATGATAATTTATAAGATAGCCAATCAAATGAGATCTACCAAATTAATATTATGATAACATATTATTTGGGATACTTTTTTAAATTATAAATTTGAGACCCTTATGGTCGCCATTTTTTAATATACTTGCATAATAGTAGGAAAATTTTGGGAAAATGATATTATATTTTCAAAATTAACAATGTTGATTTTTCAGTCAATTACATACACTAAAGATTAAAGAAATACATAACACCTTTGAACTTACAAAAATTTATATACAAATATGTCTTCTGGGTCAAACAATATTTCTCCTGAGTGGCCCAACACCATTCTTTTAACTGTTCGTAAAAGGGACTACTCCAATCGTAAAGGAACCCCATTGGGTTCAACGAGAAGACTTTGGGCTGAGAATACCAGAAAAGTCGATTCGAATGAAGTAGTTCCATTTGATATAATCCCTCCGCTCCAAAGTTAGAAATATAAATACATTTACAACACTATTATTTTTATATATAAATATAATTATCTAAATTTATCATTAATATTAATTTATTAACTAAAATTGTAATAGAGATGGTATGATAGTATTTAATCAACTAAACATAAAAATTAATAATATATTAAAAACATTATAACGTTAAGCTAATATATTTTTATCAACTAAATTAGAGTGATAAAAAATAGAATCACGGCCTAATGGTGTTGGACCTAAGGTCATGACTTTGTTGCCACCAAGTAAGGGTATAAATAAATTGAGTCGAGTATTGAATTGTTCATATTTAATTTATAAAATTTATCGAGTATAAAATAAAATTTAATTGATTTTTGTTTAGCTATTGAGCTCGATCGGTTTGAACTTTTCGAACGAATATAATCCGAGTATCAATAAAAAAATTATAATTTGAAGAGGTTCGAGTAATTTATCGAACTTTTAAATTTGCTTATATTTGAATTATTTATATCTCGAGTCGAGCTCAAATGGAACTTTTAATCGAGCGAATATGAATCGAGTTTGAACTGTTTGCTCATTTTACAGTCTTACCACTAAGCTATCACGTGGGGGGCAATAAGAGCATTTTATACAAAATTTTAATTGTAACATTTTTTGTTTTATTTCTTTAAAATAGTTATTTGACATTGGTTGATGAATCTTTTATTGGTGTGACTGGAGTCCTTCAATAGAGTTTTAGAGGCCAAACTTATATAAACTTCTTTGTGGGCCAATATCTAAAACAAATTTGTAAACACTCGAAATTTCATTTTTTTTATTAACTATGTAAGAGGGTAAAAACGTCTTTTTCTATTCCAAATATAACCCTGGAATACCACAATATCAAATCCAACCCCGGAGACAGCATCATGGGACATCAAATCAACCTCGAAGATAACCCTGAGAAAAGACATATTCAACAGCAGTCAACCTTGGAGACAACCCCCGGAAGGGCAAAACGGTCATTTTAATAAGTTAACTTCAACAAACCTAATACAGTTGCAAATAGGGTCACAAAGAGCTATCAGATCACTTCCGAAAAGTAAACCATAAAATTTCAAATTAACGGATCGCCAAATGAATAATTCAAGATGTCATTTTGGTCATAAACCCATCTTCCCGAATTCGAAAAAAAAGCAAACCCTATGTCATTGCGTAGCTCTCAAAAGAGCTTTCCGGAACGGTATGACACGCCTCCATCGGACTTCCGGATTGAAAGTTATAAAGGTTCAAGAGGACATCGTGTTGGTCCGAGTGTACGTACTTCGAGACAATGAGATCTAAGGGGCCCGGGCAACCATGGCAACCGGTTGTCATGAATACTATTTGGCAACCAATATCTCTACCATTGATCAAGTTAATGAATGATTGAGATTTAAAAAAAAAAGAAAGAAAAGAAGCACTGTGAAACCCCAGATTTTATGAATAAAGAATTAATTTTCTCGAAATAATTTTTTTTATATTATGGTGTGAATTTGAGATAATGTTATAGTTGTGGGTAATATTTATAAATTTTGCAAAGTATGCAAGTTGTCATATTATATTTAGATTGGTCTGGGAATATTCATTTTAAATGTGAAATATTCGTATGACGAATAACAATCATTAGTGGACCCCACAATGTAATTATTGTCGGATTGAGAAAGCGACAAAAATACTTTATTGAAAATAACGACGGAAATTTTACTCGTTGATCTTGTTGAACTACTCAGTAGTAAAAAATACGAGAATCTGGCGTTGTTGCATAAGAAGACAATTTGTATTGATTATTGATATTTATGTGAGAAGTCATTCATTTTGTTCAATTATTGCTACAATAATTCTTCGCATAAGATCTCACATTATTTGATTCAATTATTGTTGATTTAGAAATTTTGTTTTATTCAGTATTATTAACGTAATAAAATAGAAACATCTTTTATATAAAATGAATACTTTATTTAAGTTATTCTATAAATAGAATATATTATATTCTATTACGATAGTAAATTTTTTTATATAAAATGAATACTTTATTAAAGTTATTCTATAAATAGAATATATTATATTTTATTATGCATAGTATTTGTATAGTGCCCAAGATAGTGTTTGCATAGTAAAAATCTTTTTATATAAATAGAATATATTATATTTTATTTAAAAGATTTTTTTTAAATATGGACCGTCGATTAAAGTAAATCAATCTGGACCGTTCATGGATTAGTTCTTATGCATTCCATTTTCCTATAAATAAAGCTCATTCCTTCATTATTTTCTTATTTAATTCATTTGAACTACAGAGAGAGAAACTATAGAGATAGAAGAAAAGTTTTCACATTACTTCACTACTCTTATATCAAGTATTATTTTACGGTAAGGGATATTATTCTTTTGTATTCAAGAAGCTCATTCCTTCATTATTTTCTTACGAATTCACTGAACTCTTGTTTTATTGAATTCTTATATCATTGTCATCATCCTCATGTTTATATTTTGTTGAAAGTCATACGTGGCCTATAGTGCATAGATGGACTTGGTATGATTATGACGAGGATTATTGATTGTAATCATAGTAGTAATATTACAAATGACGTGGTAAAAGTCTCGTTGGCGTAGTGCATTGATGGATGATTGTTGGCATGATCATGATAATTATTGAATACACAAATATTCTTGGCCCATAGTGCATGGATAATTGTGGTCGTGATACTAAAGAATATCCTTGGCCGTAGTGCACGGGTGATTCGATGATGTAGATTATTTATTAAACTGAGTCCCAGCGATAAAAGTGATGAAAAACCTTCTAAATCATAAAAGATAGTAGATTTTATTCTCTACTTGACTCTTTTAATGGATTGCTTGTTCCGCTGCAGTTAAACTTGATGGTTGTTATATTATATCAGTTTAACACTGTTGAAGGCTAACGATAATATATTCTGTGACGCCCCCAAAATTAGGTATACATTACCCATCTTGGGTAGTCAGATACATGGTACAGAATTTAAATACAACTTACTAATATAAGCTGTATGGGTATGCAATACGACATAAAGCGTGAGTTTGAATACAAATATTATCTACTAGATATTATACAAACTCAAAAGGAGTCCTCATTACAATTATTATCACACTATTTCACGTAATAGTGAGGACTACTAATGCTATCCTCCGGACCATTACTCCGCTCCCCGACTTCGTCTCAAACTATGTTCTCATTTCTGAAGAAGAGAACAAAGTGAAAGAAAGGGTGAGCTCAACTAGCCCAAAGAAGAAATATTATGACTAAGATAATGTAGAATAAATTATCATTAGCCTTTCAACAAAGTGTTAAACCGATAAAATATAATAAACATCAAGTTTAATCGCGGTAATGAACAAGCAATCCATTAAAAGAGTCAAGTAGAAAATAAAATCTACTATCTTTTATGATTTAAAAGGTTTTTCATCATTTATTATAATGAGACTCAAATTTTAATAAATAATCCACATCATCGAATCACCCCCGCACTACTGCCAAGGATATTCTTTAGTATCACGACCACAATTATTCATGCATTCACGCCAAGAATAGTTGTGTATTCATTAATGGTCATGATCATGCCAACAATCGGCCCATCAATGCACTACTACTAATCGAGGATTTTTACCACATCATTTGTAACATTACTACCATGATTACACCAATAGTCTCTCGGTCATAATCATACCAAGTCCATCTATGCACTACATGTGCCATGATGACTTTAAAAAAATATAAACATGAGGATGATGACAATGATATAAGAATTCAATAAAACAAGTTCAAGAATTATTTTATCCAGAATTATTAACGTCCAAATTGTCAACATGATCATGTTTTGTAGAGTAAAATTCAAGAATGATCGAGAAGAATATTTCCATGAAAAGATACTTGGATGAAACGCAAATATCAAAGATATTCTACTAACTTCATGGAGTATAGAAGTCAAAGTTTTAACCAATTTGGGTATAATAAAGAATGGAATAACAAAAGAAATCACCATGCATGCAGATTGGCAGATGACAAAGTTATTCCAGCAGAATAATAATAACGGAACCAAAGTCGGGTGAAATTCACACCCATTGAGGATGTTCCAATGAGAATAATAAAGATGGAACAAGATCCGGTGTAAAACACATGAGATAGGATATTCCAACAGAAGATAAAGATTTTAACCAGTCCGGTTTAAAACACATGCATGAGGATGTTCCAAATGCGAATAATAATAAAGAGCGGAACCGTGTCCGGTGTAAAACACATGCACAGGATGTTCCAGCAGAATAATAGAAGAATGTCACCAAGTATAGGGTAAACCACATATACAAAAGTTATTCCAGCAGAATAATAAGCAATGGAATAACAAATTCTCTTCATGAATTAAGAAAGAATAACACCCACTTACGAAAGTAACAAATAATATTCCCTACCTTGTAAGAACCGAATATTGGCAAAGTGAAGTAGCAGAATACTTTTTCTTCTTTTCTCTATAGTTTCTCTCTCAGAGTTTAATTGAATTGTAAGAAAATAATGAAGGAATGAGCTTCTATTTATAGGAAAATAGAATGCATAGTAATTAATCCATGAATCATCAGATTGATTTACTTTAATCAAGCGGTCCATATTTAAAGTAAAATCTTTAAATAAAATATAATATATTCTATTTATATAAAAACATTTTACTATGCAAACACTATGCAACACTATGCAAAACACTACGTAACACTATGCATAATAAAATATAATATATTTTATTTATGTAATAACTTTAATAAAGTATTACGCTTTTATATAAAAAGATGTTTCTATTTTATTACGTTAATAATGAGAATAAAACAAAACGTCATTATCGCTATAATAATTCATATTATTAATCGACAAAATGGAATCAAAATGAGTGACTTCTCACATAAGCATCAATAATCAATACTTAGCGCTACTATGCAACCACACGACATCTTGTACTTTTACTACCGAAAGTAGTTCAACAAGATCAACCAGTAAAACTTCCGTAGTTATTTCAATAAAATATTTTTGTCGTTTTCTCAATCCGACATAATAATTACATTGTAGGGTCCACTAATGATTGAGTAGTTGCATTTAATATTCCTGCTAAACCGAATATTCCCCACCAATCGAATAATAGAACCACTTGCATACTTTGCAAAATTTATAAATATTACCCACAACTATAACATTATATCAAATTTATTCCATAATATTCAAAATAATATTTATAGAAAATTCATCTTTATTTATAAAAGTCAGGGTCTTACAACCTCCCTTCTTATGAAATTTCGCCCTCGAAATTAGGGTATACGCACTGGTATGTCGAAGAGGTAAGGATACCTTGATTTCATTTGATTCTAACTCCCAAGTCATTTCCTCAACATCTTGGTTCCTCCACAAAACTTTGACTTGAGGTATAACCTTGGAGCATAGAATATGTTCCTTCTTATCCAAAATTTGAACAGAACCTCTTCATACGCCAAATCTTCCGCTATTTCGTCGATTCTAACTCAATAATATGGTTCGGTCTTTCACATATTTACGTAACATGGATATGTGAAAAACGTTATGAACATTTAGACATATTTGGCGCAGAAAGCAAGTCTATAGGCCACAGTTCCCTACCGATCGAGGATTAAAATGGACCGATGAATCGAGGATTAAGTTTTCCTCTCTTTCCAAATCTTGTAACTCCTTTCCATGGAGCAACTCTTAACAACACATGATCTCCTATATCGAATTCCACGCCCTTTTTCGATGAAGATCAAGATAACTCTTTATCGATTTTGTGAGGTTTTTATCGTTGTCGGATCGTTTGAATCTTTTTCGTAGTCATGCGTACCAACTCCGGTCCCAACAACGTTGTTTCACCCACCTCATCCCAAAGATACCGAGAACGACACTTTCTTCCATACAACGCTCGAATGGAGCCATGCCAATACTTGCTTTCGATAACTTTTATTGTAGGAAAACTCCACCAATGGTAAGAACTTGTCCCAACTCCTCAAATCAAGGACACGAGTCTTAATAGATCTTCAAGAGTTTGAATAGTCTCTCCATCGTCCGTCCGGTCTGCGAGGATGATATGCCGAAGCTAAATCGTAAGTCTCGTGCCCATAGCTTTTTTACAAACTAACCCAAAATCGTGAATTGAATCTTGGGTCTCGATCGAAACTATGGATCTGCAGATACCATGCGCCTCTTACAATCTCGCTTATGTACATCTGAGCAAGACGTTCAAGTGTATAAGTTTCGATATCGGTAAGAAATGAGTAGACTTGGTCAATCTATCAACAATGACCCAAATCGCATCAATGCCTTGAGAAACCTTAGGAAGACCCCAGAATCGAAATCCATGGTAATGTGCTCCCACTTCCATTTCGGAATTTCAAGTGGTTGCAATGGACCTTTTGGTACTTGATGCTCGCTTTAACTTGTTGACAAGTTAGACACCTTGAAATAAAGCAAGGCTATATCTCTCTTCATATTGCTCCACCAAAATGTATGATTTAATATCACGATACATTTGGTACTCCCAGATGGATTACAAATGGTGTGTGTGGCGCCTACATCATGATATTATACTTTAAATCGTGGTCGTTAGAAACACAAAGTCCGGAGTTGACTCAAGTATTCCTTCTTCATCGATTCTTGCTTCCTAAGATAGCACCTTCTTGTACTTTCTTCCTCATACGCATTAGCTCCCGTGTCCGTAGCTTAAGCGACTTTAACTTTATCGATTCAAGTCGGTTCTACTCAGATATTCGCTATCATCACACGCGTCCTGAGTCTTTAACTCTATCTCCATCCTTTGCAAGTCACACAAAATGGGCCTCATGCGTTGACAATAACGCACTCAGCATGCTTGCATATGATCTTCTACTCAATAGGTCACCTACCACGTTTGCTTTTCCGGGATGGTATTGGATGGTATGATCATAATCTTTCAGCAGATTCAAGCCAACGTCGTTGTCGCATGTTGAGTTCCTTTTGAGTGAAGAAATATTTGAGGCTTTTATGATCCGTAGAAGATTTCCACTTTTCTCCCATACAAGTAATGCTTCCAAATTTTAAGTGAAGATAAGCACCGCTAACTCCGGATCATGAGTAGGATAATTCCTCTCATATTCTTTGAGTTGTCGCGAGGCATAAGCTATAACTTTTCCATGTTGTATGAGAACACATCCCAACCTTTTGCTCAAGCATCATTTGTAGATGACAAATCCTCCGAGCCGATGGTATCAGCGTAACAGTCTTTGAAATAAGTCTCCTCTTTAGTTCTTGAAAACTCTTCTCACATTCTTCGCTCCAACCGAACTTTGTATCTTTTCGAGTCGGTGAGTCGATGGAGTAGCGATTCGAGAAAATCCTTCCACGAATCTCCGATAATAACCAACTAAACCGAGAAAGCTACGACTTTGGTCATCGATTTAGGTTGTTCCCACTTTGAATAGCTTCAATCTTTCTTTGGGTCAACAGATATTCCACGACTTGATACCACGTGCCCAAGGAATGCTACTTCTTCGCCGAACTCGCATTTCTTCAACTTCGCATAAATCTTATATTCACGAAGCTTTTGGAGTGTCAGCCTCAAGTGTTGCTCATGATCTTCACGGCTTTTGGAATAAATAAGGATGTTATCAATAAAGACGACCACAAAGTGATCTAAATATTCCTTGAATACTCGGTTCATCATATCCATGAAGGCAGCAGGAGCATTAGTCAATCCAAAGGACATGACTAGGAATTCATAATGCCCAGATCGAGTTTCAAAGCCGTCTTTGGAATGTCGTGATTCTAATCTTCAATTGGTGATATCCTAACGTAAGATCTATCTTTGAAAAAGAATTTGGCTCCTTGCAATTGGTCAAACAGTCATCAATACGTGGCAATGGATACCTATTTTGATGGTGACATGATTCAACTCCCGATAATCAATACAAAGTCGCATACTCCCATCTTTCTTCTTCACGAATAGTAGCAGGAGCACCCCATGAGGAGAAGTACTAGGACTAATAAAGCCAATGTCTAACAATTCACGTAGTTGGGTCTTTAACTCACGAAGTTCAATAGAGCCATTCGATATGGGGCTTTGGAAATAGGTTTTGTCACCAGGGTTCAAGGTCGATACAAAATTCAATTTCACGCTTCTGGGGTAGGCCAGAAGTTCTTGGGAATACGTCAGAAATTTATTAACAATAGAAATATCGTTCAAAAGCGGCGTATTTTTGTTTAAATCGTGATATGAGCTAAGAAAGCTCGACATCCGCTTTTTCAATAAACGAATAGCTTTATGGCTTGAGATGACCGTGATTGATTTTAATGGTTTTGTCGTTTGAATTCGCATAATAGGTTGATTAGGAAAATGAAAGCTAACAACCTTACGAAAACAATCAATTTTTTGCATGATAAGTAGTAACCAATCAATCCACAGAATCACGTCAAATGCAAGTATTTTTAATGAAATAATTCTCCGGAGTCAAATTTAATCGATGAGCGCAAGTAGGAGAAATAAAAGAATGGGTAGAACCGGTATCAAATAAAGTATAGACTTCATTAGAGTTTATGATAAGCTTACCCGTGATGACCTCATTCGGGTTCCTCGCAGGAGGAGGTCACAACAAACGCCTCCTCAGACTACCGGTTTTGACTTTTTCGGGACTACCTTTGGTGCCTCCATCCTAGTTGAATTTTCTTGATGAAACGACAAAATCAAGCTAAGTGACCTTTCTTCCACAATTATAACACGCTTTGGACGCTCGTGGCTAGATTTGAATCGATGTGTCCCTCTCCTCCGCATTTGAAGCATATGATAGGTGGTCTTTCTCCTTCCTTAACAACGAAAAGTCTTTGGTGCCGACGTCTTTCCATCATTGTTGAATCTTCGTTTCTTGAAATGTCCATTCTTATTGTTTTGGCCTCGATTACCACGAAGTGGTTACCATATCCGCCCGTTGATTCCCTCCACGCTTGTTGTCAACGCTTGATGACTACTCGCCGGTATTATAATTTTGCTTACCGCTCTCTTTTAGTTCGTTGACTCGTTATCGCGCTCCACTAATCGAGCCCTATTTACAACATCTCGAATACAAACACGCTTTATGAGAAATAAGATGTTGACGTATCTCGACTTCAAACCTCTTAAAAATATTCGCTACCATTCATTTTTTTCATTATCCACCAAGTGGGAATAAATCGTGATAACTCCGCAAATTTTGCCTCAGATTGCGATACTGGCCATATTATTTTGTTCTAACTTGATAAACTCCACCTCCTTCATGTGGCGTAATACTTTCGTGAAAGTATTTGTCGTTGAATGCCTCCCTCGAACTTCTCTCAAGATATCTTCAAGAAAGTTGAGTTGAGTGACGTTTTACCGATTCCCACCAATGTCGCCTCTCCGCATGCAACATAAAAGCGGAAAGGAACCTTTTGTTCCTCGGAGCATCCCAAGACATCAAATATCTTGTAATCTGCTTTATCCATGCTTCCGCCGAAGTGGTTTTTGGCTCTCCTTAAACTCCGGTGGTCCCAGCTCCTTGAATTGTTTAGCGGTGACCGCCGAGAGTTTTTCGTGTTTCCACCAACGTTTTGGATGAGAGTCGCCTCTTTCATTGTTGCATAAATCAGATAAAGCCTCCGAACATTTGATCATTCATCATTTGGTCAAGTGTTGTTGTTTGCATGAGGATTGTCGCCTTCGATGCACATTATCCCGATTATTGATATGTGGTGAATCAACGATCGCTCCCGTGACTCCATTGCTATTCTCAACATTCTCGGATGTCATTTTCGAGATCATCGCCACAAAACAAAAGGTTAATTGAAATGTAACAAATTATCCTATCTTCCCGACCAACCAATAAAATAAGACATAAACTTAGGTAAAGTCATACTTGTAAGACCCCAACTTTTATAAATAAAGATGAATTTTTCTATAAATATTTATTTTGAATATTATGGAATAAATTTGATATAATGTTATAGTTGTGGGTAATATTTATAAATTTTGCAAAGTATGCAAGTTGTTATAAAATATTCGTTTGGTGGGAATATTCTTTTGTTAGGGAATATTCGCACAATGGCTCAATCATTGGTGGACCCCATTAATGTAATTATCATTCGGATCGAGAAAAGCGATAAAAATATTTTTTTATAAAAATAACTACGGAGGTGTTACTGAATTAAAAGCTGTTGAACTACCCGTTGGTAAAAAGTACAAGAATACGCCAGAGTCGCATAAGAAGACACTGATTATTGATTATCGATGCTTACGTGAGAAGTCACTCGGCTATACGCTCAATTATTGCTACAAGATAATGCTTTGATCATATCTCTTATATTATTGATTCAATTATTGTCACAAGATCATCTCAGATATAATATGTTATAGTATTAAATCAATAATTGAGACGATAAGTTATAAATGATTAATAATTGTTGAAAGATTAAATATGTGTTGATGAAAAAAAAAATGATTTGTGGTAAGTTTGATTATTTTATGGGGGGCCTATATGTCATCATCTAAGAGTCTCTTCATCAATAAGTAATTACCCTTGTGAATAGTATTTACCTTCGTCAATAGTATTTACCTTCGTTAATAGTAATTACCTTTACCGACGTCGAACCACTTGTCGCTTCACATTACAAAAGCGCCGAACCACTTGTCGCTTCACATTACAGCTCCATTTGAATTTTGTATCTCTATGAGTCATTACACGTTAATGGAATAGCGATTCGAGAATATCCTTCAACGAATCTCGATAATAACCAACTAAGCTTAGAAAGCTACGTATTTCGATTACTCGACTTAGGTTGTTCTCAATCGTGACTCATATCTCAACCTTGGATAAGACGTCACAATGACACCTATCGCTTTACTATCGCATCTAATATGACGCCCCTACAGAGAGTCTCGGCAGGTGAATTCCACAAAGGAAGTCACAAGATAAAGGCTCATGTACCAAATTTATAGTTGAATTTTTAACTCCTCAAGTTCAATAGAGCCATTCGATATGAGATTTTAGAAATGAGTTTTGTATCAGGGTTCAAAGTCGATATAAAATTTAATATCGATCTTTGGGAGTAAGCCAATAAATTCTTCAGAAATACGTCAGAAAAATCAATAACAACAAGAATATTATTCAAATCTAACGTGTCTTTATTCAAATCCATAACATGGACTAAGAAAACTTGACATCCGTAATAAACGAATGACTTCATGGCTTGATATGAAAATGTTTGACTACAATGGTTTGATTGCTTGAGTTTGAATAACAAAGTTGTTTAGGAATATGAAAACTAACAACCTTACAAAAGCAATCAATTTTGGCATGATGAGTAGTTAACCTTAAAATCAACATCAAAAGCAAAGTATCTTTAAAGAGATAAGGTCAACAGTAAAGTAATGGTGCCAACTTGAATCAAACAAGATTTTTTAAACAACGGATGTAATGAAAGTTTCTCCTAACTGAGTCTCCATAAATAGGTCAAAGTCTAATTTCTCCGTAGTCAAGTTCAAACGCTTGAGCGCAAGCAAGAGAGATAAAAGAATGGGTAGAACCAGATATCAGTAAGGTATAAACTTCGCAAGAATTTATAATTAACTAACCCGCATAACTTCATTCGGGTTCCTCGATTTTGAATTTGGCCACGACAAACGCCTTCTTCCAGAATCGCTGACTTTGACTTTTCCGGGACATCCTTTTGAGTCACCATTCCTCACTGGACTGGTTTCGATATCGCATAATCTCGAGCGATATGTCCTTCCTTTCCACAATTATAGCATACCTTAAGTCGTTGTGGGCGGTTTGATGATATGTCCCTCTTCCCACATTTATAACATACGACCGATGGTCTTTCTCCTCCCTTAGAACTAGTTAGCTACATCGGGCGCCGACGCCTTCACATGGTCGTTGTTGAATCTCCTCTTTTAAAATCTCCTCCCACTCGCTTCTTCTATTTTCATGGTACGATTACCACCAGAGTGGTTACCGCTTTGTCCGTATTCTTCTTTCTCCACGCTGGTTATCGTTATTCGATGATCGCTATCTTTGAGATGATCCTCGGTTATGGTCCCTCGGTTGAACGTATCGTTATCTCGCTTCTAACAATCGAGCCTCATTGACAACATCTGAATAGAGAGAAAATTTATGAGAAATGAGATATCGACGTACGTTAGGGTTTCAAACCTCTCGTAAACATCCGCGTCATAACGCTCCTCATTCTCCACCAAATGAGGTGAAAACTCGATAACTCCGCAACTTCGCCAGATTGGGACACCGCCATGTTATTCTCGCTTCCAATCTAATAAACTCCACTTCCTTCATACGATTTAATACTTTGGAAGTACTTGTCATCGAACTGCTTCAAACGCGTCTCCCATGACATACGCCGAAAGGTATTGGATGGTACGCTTCACTGATTCCCACCAAGAATCTGTCTCGCCACGGAACATAAAAGTAGTGAATGGAACTTTCGTTCTTCGTGCATCCCAAGACATCGAATATCTTGGTAATTTGTTTGACCCACGTCTCCGCCTTAATCGGATCCGCTTTCCCTGCACTCGTGGTCCCAACTCTTTGAATTGCTTGGTTGTGACCACCCGTGAATCGCTATCATTTTCTCCTCGTATTTTGAACACGAAGTCTCCTCGTCTCGATTTTGCATGAATCGCAAAAAGCTTCTAAACATCCCTCGCTCATCATCGCTTTCGGTGGTGTTATTCAGGGGAGGAACATTGCCACTGTTGCAGACGTTCTCCTCGTTGGTGAGTACAGTGTGCATCTCCACGCCTCATTTACTCCACTCATTAATATTCTCACGACATTCTCAAACATCGCCATAAAATAAGGGTTAATTAAGGAAATCAATATATCACATAATATCCCTATATAATCGACCAACTAACAAATAAGCTTAGTAGACACACTAGCGAAGGATTTACTCGCCTCTCCTCCTAGTTCTATTCCCGATCTCCGCCAGAGATCATATCCCTAAGCTCGATACCAACCTGTGTGACGCCCCAAAATAGGTCCATTCCATCCAACCCATTCTCGAGTCGCCAATACATGGTACGTAAACAACTACAACTTTATTATTACAACATAGATAAACTCGAGTTTAAATACGATATTATCATCTAGATAATATCCACACGCAAATAAATCCCCATCATAATTATTGATACATTATTTTACAAAAATGGTGAGGACTACTAAACAACTCTCTCTGAACCTTCATTCCATACCCCACTAAGTACTCGCTACATTCTCGCCTCCCGAGAAGAAAAATGAAACAAAAAGGAAAAGGGTGAGCTCAACTAGCCCAAGAAAGAATGTTATGACTAAGATAATATACAACAAATTATCGTTAGTCTCCAACAGGAAAAATCGATGAATATAATGACAACAAGTTTCGAGATCAATATTCGCAGCCGGAAATAATAATTCATGTAAGAGTTACGTAGAGAATGAAATCTACTATAATCTATGAATTTAATACCCATCATCAATATTTTATCCTCAGTAACATCAATTAATATTCATCTCAAATCAAATATTCATCTTTGCACTATGTGCCAAAGATATTCATCAATCTGGCCATGTTCATCTCAACATCACACTGATATTCATCTTTGCACATTTAAAGGCCAAAGATATTCATCGATCGGTCATGTTCATTTAAACACCGCTCATCTTTTGCACTACAGCCAAAGATATTCATCGATCCCGGTCATGTTCATTTAAACACTCTTTCATCTTTGCACTATGTGCCAAAGATATTCTTCAGAAATCATTCATCTTTGCACTAAAAGCCAAAGATATTCAATAATATCATCATTTAAGACCGAGAATGATGAAAAATATTTTTAAAGAACTAATCCAAAGGAAACAAAATGACAAGGATTAAGGATTAAGGATTCGTACTTGGTTTTATCCACGCCCAAAAATACCTCAAAAATAATCATAGTGGTGTAAAATTCAAGAATGATCTAAAACATGGATACAATCAAAGCTAGTATCCAAAATAGATATTTTAGATTTAAAAGAAAAATTTTCATTTTTCTATGAATAAGGCCATATTCGTGAATAAGGTCAGATATCGTGAATAAGGCCAGATACGTGAATAAGAATCTCGACACCAAAAGATAAAAATTCCAAAAAAAACATCTTCACGCTCGTGAATAAGAACTCGTGAATAGTAACTCATGAATAAGAACTCATGAATAAGAACCCATACATGAAAAAGTTCCAAATTTGATAAAAACTTCAGATCAATATTTCAAAGATAATGATATCAAGAAATAATATCATTACGAAAAAATAATATCCCTTACCTCAAAGAATCAAGATTTCTTAAAAGGAAAGGCTCAAGTGATGTTGAATGAAACTTGTATTTAACAAAGAACTCTCAAAGTATCTAAATACTCACAAAATACGCTCAATAATATAGAGAGAGAGAGAAATCTTTGTTTCGTGTGATTTTCAATTCTAACTTAAATTCTCATTTATAGGAAAATGTTAGCTACCAACAAGCAAGATTTTGACCTGCTACACCGATGGCTTTTACCGCTACTATTGCCACCCACCACATTTGAAATAAAATTCAGCACATTTTTCACCAACCACAAGTGGGGCCCACTCAATTCTAGAATTTTCCACCAAAATCATTTATAACCTAATTTCTCAATCAACACCTCTTAAAATTCATAATAAATTATACGCTCATTTTTAATCGGCTCAAAATTTGTGGACATATACTCAACTTATATATGTATAACATATCCAAAAATTACAACGATCCAACCCATTTCGGATTAAATATTATAACTCACACAATAAAGTTGTAATAACACCGATTTGATCTTTTAATACCTCCAATCCGATAAAATACCGATAAAACACCTCAACATTAATTACTTCATTGATAACACATAAATAAATCCATCATTTATATTCATATAAAATAAATATTTCCTTATCATATGAATCAATAATTAATTATTCACAAATAATATTATGTAATCACATTTATGACAACCAGTGCTGCTCCCAGAGAAAGAGGGCTTTCCAATAAGGATCTCTCCATCATGGCGCAATTAGGTGACCAAACCTCTCCTTAGATGTAACTTTCTAGACATTGCCAATAATGTTATCTAATAATATTATTCAAATAATATGAATTATTGATCCGATAATGGAAAATATCATGTGCAGACAATTATCGAACAACAATAATATAAAATATCAACGCAAAGAATTATTGAATCAATAAAATAAAATATTGAACAAAGAATTCATCGTGGAAAATTATTGAAGTAGTGCCATCTTACGTAAGGATCAATAATTCAACAATATCGTAATACCGTAGTGCATTTCAACCACGCCAGACATCAGATTTTAACCACGGGTATTCCAATGCCTTAATTCAGAATAACTACGCTGCTATTTTTAACCAACTTATATTTGTCGCTTTCTTCATCCAATCGCTTTCAAGTTATGGGGCTACACACGGTCATACTGGCCGTCGCATTTAATATTCTCGACAAAGATTTAATATTCCACGACCAAACTAATATTCCCCGACAACAATGAATATTTTATCACCACTTGCTTATTTAAAATATTTGCGCATTTTACCCATAACTAACCACATTAATCAAATCCAACCTTTACTATTTCAAAATAATAAATAAAGGAAATTCCTTTTTTATTTAAAAAAAAAAAAATTTCGGTCTTATGAAATTTATATCAGGTGTTTCATGAAAAAACAAAATAATCTTAATCTTTCGAGGTAAGGGATATTATTTTTTTTGTAATGATATTATTTCTTCAATATCATTATACTTTCAAATATTGATCTCAAGTTTTTATCAAATTTGGAACTTTTTCATGTCTGGGTTCTTATTCATGAGTTCTTATTCACGAAGTTCTTATTCACGATATCCAAGTTCTTTATTCACGAGATTCTATTCACTAAAAGTCAACTATTCATAAAGCGTGAAGATGTTTTTGTGGAATTTCTATCTTTGGTGTACCGATGAGTTACTATTCACGATACTATCTACTTTTCATGTAAGACCCAGGTTTTATAAATAAAGATGAATTTTCTATAAATATTATTTTTTGAATATTATGGAATAATTTGATATAATGTTATAGTTGTGGGTAATATTTATAAATTTTGCAAAGTATACAAGTGGTTATATTATATCGATCGGGTTAGGGAATATTCTGGCTTAGCGAGGAATATTCGCATAACTACTCAATCATTGGTGGACCCCACAATGTAATTATCATTTGATCGAGAAAAAGACAAAAATATTTTATTTAAATAACGGCGGAAGTTTTACCGTTGACATCGTTGAACTACTCTCAGAGTAAAAGTAAAAAAGAATACGTGGTGGCATAAGAGTAAGACACCAGATTGATTATTGATGCTTATGTGAGAAGTCACTTAGTTTGATTCCATTATTGTCGATTAATAATATGAATTATTATAATGATAATGACGCTTTTGTTTTATTCAGTATTATTAACGTAATAAAATGTAAACATCTTTTTATATAAAATGTAATACTTTATTAAAGTTATTTTATAAATAAAATATATTATATTTTATTACGCATAATAGTGTGTATTATAGTTTCAGTAGTGTTTCAGATAAGTAAAATGTTTTTATATAAATAGAATATATTATATTTTATTTAAAAGATTTTTTTTAAATATGGACCGCCGATTAAAGTAAATCAATCTGGACCGCTCATGGATTAGTTACTACGCATTCCATTTTCCTATAAATAGAAGCTCATTCTTCATTATTTTCATTTAATTCATCAAACTCTGTAGTAGAAAATTATATAGAGGTTTACAGAGAAAGTTATAGAAAAGAAGAAGAGTATTTCGCTACTTCATTACTTCTATATTCAGCTTTTTTTTTGTAAGGGTGTTATTCTTTCTTCTTGAAGAGAACTTCATTATTCCATTCACTATTATTCATATTGAATAACGTAAAAGTAAAAGTGGCATACCCTATACATAACCTATACATAACTGTATACATCGCAGATACCCTATACTTGGTGAAATCCTTATGTTATTCCATTGCTTATTTATTCTCGTTGGAATAACTCAGATAACGCTGTTTTACCCTATACTTGGTGACATTCTTTTATTATTATTCGCTGGAACATCCCGTCTCGTGTGTGTTTTACACCCGACTCGGTTCCGCTTTTTTATTATTCTCCGCTGAACATCCTCGTCGGTGTGTTTTACACCGACCCGGTTCGCTCTTTATCATTCTCGTTGAATATCCTATCTCGTGTGTTTTACACCGGATCCGGGTTCCATCTTTATTATTCTGTTGAACATCCCGCTTGGTGTGAATTTCACCGACCGTTCCGTTATTATTATTCTCGTTGAATAACTCGTCTGCATCAAGCACCGCATGCACGGTGATTTCTTTTGTTATTCCATTCTTTATTATACCCAAATTGGTTAAAACTTTGACTTCTATATACTCCATGAAATTAGTAGAATATCCTCGATATTTGCGTTTCATCCAAAGATCTTTTCACGGAAATATTCTTCCGATCATTCTTGAATTTTACTCTACAAAGCAAAGATCATGTCGACAATTTTGACGTTAATAATTCCTCGGATAAAATAATTCTTGAACTTGTTTTATTGAATTTTATATCATTGTCATCATCCTCATGTTTATATTTTTTTTTAAAGTCATCTCGGGCTGTAGAGTATGGATGGACTTGGTATGATTACGACCGTGGATTATTCTTATGTAATCATGACCGTAATGTTACAAATGATGTGATAAAAAAATCCTCAAAGGGTCGTAGAAGTGCATCGATGGATGCTTGTTGGTATGATCACGACTATTAATGAATACACAACTATTCTCGCCCGTAGTGCAAGTGAATAATTGTGATCGTGATACTAAAGAATATCCTCGTCAGTAGTGTGGGTGATTCGATGATGTGGATTATTTATTAAAGCCGAGTCTCTATTATAAAAGTTGATGAAAACCTTTAAAAAATCATAAAAGATAGTAGATTTTATTTTCTACTTGACTCTTTTTAATGGATCGCATATTCACCGCAGCTTAAACCGGTTGTTTATTGTATTTTATCGCTTTAACATTGTCAAGACTATTGATAATTTATTTTGCATTATCTTAGTCATAATATTTCTTATCGGGCTAGTTGAGCTCACCCTTTCTTTCACCGTTTTCTTCGTGAAATGAGAATATAATTTGGGACTTAGTCTGGGAAACGAGTGATGGTCCCCAAGATAAGATTAGTAGTCCTCACTATATTCGTGAAATAGTGTGATAATAATTGTAATGAGGACTTTTGTTTGAGTTTGTATAATATCTAGTAGATTTATATTTGTATTTAAACTCACAGCTTTATGTCGATTGCATACCACGCTAGTTATGTTAATAAGTCAGATTTAAATTCAGATCACGTAAGTGGCGACCCAAGATGGGTGATGTATACCTAATTTTGGGGGCGCCACAACAGTATCAAAGCTAAGGATATGATCCCTGCTAAGATGTGAGAAAAGTACTAGAGGGAGAGACGGGAATACCTTCGCTAGTATATGACCTACCTAAGTTTTTGTATATTTTATTGGTTTCCGTAATATAAAGATAATTGTTAAATGTCAATTAATCTTTTGTTTTTGTGGCAAGATTCGAAAATGACATCCGAGAATGTTGAGAATAAAGAATGGAGCACAAAGCGATCGCTGATTCACCACATATCAATAATCGTGATAATGTGCATCGTGAAGGCGCATAATCCTCACGCAAACAACAACACCGACCAAATGATGAATGATCAAATGTTCAGAGGCTTTATGCAATTTATGCAACAAAGAAAGTAGAAATACTCGCCCAAAACGTAGGTGGAAACACGGAAACTCTCAAGCGGTCACCGCTAAACAATTCAAGGAGCCGGGACCACCGGAGTTTAAGGGAGAGCCAAAACCACTTCAAGCGGAAGCATGGATAAAGCAGATTACCAAGATATTTGATGTCTTGGGATGCTCCGAGGAGCAAAAGGTTCCCTTCCTTTCACGCTTTTTATGTGCGCGGAGAGGCAGACATCGGGTGGGGATTCCAGAAACTTACTCAACTCGCCAGATCAAGATATCTTGGGAGAAGTTCCAGAGTCGTTTCAACGACAAATACTTTCCGAAAAGTATTCGCCATACATGAAGGAGGTGGAGTTTATCAAGTTGAACAAAACAATATGACCGTGTCGCAATACGAGGCAAAATTTATGAGTTATCACGGGCCAAGGCCCCACTGGTGGATAATGAAGAGAGAATGGCGCTAATGTTTTTAAGAGGTTTGAAGTCGGGAGATACGCCAACATCTTATTTCTCATAAACCGTGTTTGTATATTCAGATGTTGTAAATAGGGCTCGCATTAGTGGAGCGATAACGAGTCAACGCAACTAAAAGAGAGAGCAATTTAAGAAAGTTATAATACCAGCGAGAGTAGTCATCGGTTATGACAACAAGCGTGGAGGGAATCAAAGTGCAGATATGGTAACCACTTTGGTGGTAATCGTAAGGCCAAAACAATAAGAATGGACATTTCAAGAAACGGAGATTCAACAATGATGGAAAGACGTCAAGACCAAAGACCCGTTGTTAAGGAAGGAGAAAGACCACCCATCATATGCTTCAAATGCGGAGAAGAGGGACACATCATCCGAATCGCGCTACGCCATCCAAAGCATGTTATAATTGTGGAAGAGAAGGTCACTTAGCTCGATTTTTGTCGCCATCAAGACAAATTCAACTAGGATGGAGGCACCAAAGGTCATCCCGTAAAAGTCAAAACCAAGAAGGTGCAAGGGAGAGCGTTTGTTGTGACCTCCCAGAGAGCAAGGAACCCGAATGAGGTCATCACGGTAAGCTTATCATAAACTCTAATGAAGTCTACACTTTATTTGATACCTGTTTCTACCCATTCTTTTATTTCTCCTACTTGCGCCATCGATTAAATTTGACCGAGAAATTAGACTTTGACTTATCTCGTGGAAACTCCGTTGGGAGAAACCTTCATTACATCCATCGCTTATAAGTCTTGTTTGGTTCAAATCGCAGACCTCACATTACCTCGTCGATCTTATTTCATTAAAAATACTTGCATTTGACGTGATTCTGTGGATTGATTGGTTAACTACTTATCATGCAAAAATTGATTGTTTTCGTAAGCGTCATAGCTTTCATATTCCTAATCAACCTATTATGCTAATTCAAACGACTCAAACCATTAAAATCAATCACTACTCATCTCAAGCCATAAAGCTATTCGCTTATTGAAAAAATGGATGTCAAGCTTTCTTAGCTCATGTCATGATTTAAAAAAAAAATACGCCGCTTTTGAGCGATATTTCTATTGTTAATAAATTTCCGACGATTTCTCAAGAACTTCCCGGCCTACCCCCGTGAGCGTGAAATTGAATTTTGTATCGACTTGAACCCGGTACAAAACCTATTTCCAAAGCCCCATATCGAATGGCTCTATTGAACTTCGTGAGTTAAAGACCCAACCGCAGGAATTGTTAGACATCGGGCTTTATTCGACCCAAGACTTCTCCTCGGGGTGCTCCCTGCTCTATTCGTGAAGAAGAAAGATGGGAGTACGCGATTTCAGATTGATTATCTGGAGTCAATCATGTCACCATCAAAAATAGGTATCCATTGCCACGTATTGATGACCTGTTTGACCAACAGCAAGGAGCCAAATTCTTTTCAAAGATCGATTCGCGTTCCGGATATCACCAATTGAAGATTAGAAATCACACGACATTCCAAAGACGGCCGTAACTCCTGCAGACGGCATTATGAATTCCTAGTCATGTCCTTTCGATCGACTAATGCCCCGCCGCCTTCATGGATATGATGAACCGAGTATTCAAGGAATATTTAGATCACTTTGTGGTCGCCTTTATTGATGACATCCTTATTTATTCCAAAAGCCGTGAAGATCATGAGCAACACTTGAGGTCGACACTCCAAAAGCTTCGTGAATATAAGCTTTATGCCAAGTCAAGAAATGCGAAGTTCGGTCAAGAAGTAGCATTCCTTGGGCACGGGTATCAAGTCATGGAATATCCGCTGACCCAAGAAAGATCAAGCTATTCAAAGTCGGGAACAACCTAAATCAAGGATCAAGACGTAGCTTTTTGCTTAGAATGGTTATTATCGGAGATTCGTGGAAGGATTTTTCTAATCGCTACTCCATCGACTCACCGACTCGAAAAGATACAAAGTTCTATTGAGCGAAGAATGTGAGAAGAGTTTTCAAGAACTCAAGAAGAGACTTATTTCAAAGACTGTTCGACAATACCATTCGCCTCTGAGGATTTGTCATCTACAAAGTGATGCTTCGAGCAAAGGGTTGGGATGTGTTCTTACGCAACATGGAAAAGTTATAGCTTTATGCCTCTCGCGATAACTCAAAGAATATGAGAGGAATTATCCTACTCATGATCCGGAGTCGGCAAAACCGTTGTCTTTGCACTTAAAATTTGGAGGCATTACTTCAGATGGGGAGAAAGGAGATCTTTACGGATCATAAAAGCCTCAAATATTTCTTCACTCAAAAGGAACTCAACACGCGACAACGACGTTGGCTTGAATCGTTGAAAGATTATGATCATACCATCCAATACCATCCCGAAAAGTTTAACGTGGTATGATGATCGAGAGTAAGATCGTATGCAAGCACGAAAAGCGTTATTGTCAACACAAAGGCCCATTTTTTGTGTGACTTGCAAAGGATGGAGATAGAGTTAAAGACCCAGGACGCATGTGATGATAGCAAATATATGAGTAGAACCGATTTTAATCGATAAAGTTAAAGTCGCCAAGCTACAGAATGCTGGAGCCGATGCGTATGAAAAAGAAAGTGCAAGAGAGGTGCTGCGCCTAAGCAAGAATCGATGAAGAAGGAATACTTGAGTCAACTCTGCATTTTTGGTCCTAACGACCTCGATTTAAAGTATAATATCATGATGGAGGCGCACAACACACCATTTGCAATCCATCTCGGGAGTACCAAATGTATCACGATATTCGCCATACATTTTGGTGGAGCAATACGAGAGAGAGAGATAATACTGCTTATCTCAAGGTGTCTAACTTGTCAACGAAAGTTAAAGCGAGCATCAAGTACCAAAAGGTCCATCAGAACCACTTGAAATTCCGTAATGGAAGTGGGAGCACATTACCATGGATTTCGCTACACGGCCTTCCTAAGGTTTCTCAAGGCATGATGCGATTTGGGTCATTGTTGATAGATCGACCAAGTCCGCTCATTTCTTACCGACACGAGAAACTTATACACTTGAACGCCTTCGTCAGATGTACATAAACGAGATTGTAAGATCGCATGGTATGCCTAAGATCCATAGTTTCGATCGAGACCCAAGATTCACTTCAAGATTTTGGGTTAGTTTGCAAAAAGCTATGGGCACGACTTCGACGATTTAGCTTAAAGATATCATCCTCGAACCAGATTTTGGACGGACAAAATGAGAGAGGACTATTCAAAACTCAAGATCTATTAAGACTCGTGGTTCTTGATTTCAAGGAGTTGGGACAAGTTTTTACCATTGGTGGAGTTTTCCTACAACAAACAAGCTTATCGTTAGTATCGCGTGGCATGGCTCCATTCAAGCGCCAGATGGAAGAAAGTGTCGCTCTCCAAAGATGCTGGACGAGGTGGGTGAAGCAACGTTGTTGGGACCGAGAGTTGGTACGTATGACTACTTTTAAAAGATTCAAACGATCCAACGATAAAAACCTCACAAAATCGATAAAAGAGTTATGCTGCCGATCTTCATCGAAAAGACGGTGGAATTCAATATAGAGATCATGTTGTTAAAAGTTGTTTCCATGGAAAGGTTACAAGATTTGGAAAAAGAGAGGAAACTTAATCCTCGATTCATCTGGCCCATTTTAATCCTCGATCGAGTAGGAATCGTGGCCTATAGACTCGCTTTTACCGCCAAATATGTCTCGTGTTCATAACGCTTTTCACATATCCATGTTACGTAAATATGTGAAAGACCCGAACCATATTATTGAAGTTAGAACCGGATTTAAATAGCGGAAGATTTGACGTATGAAGAGGTTCCTGCTCAAATTTTGATAAGAAGGAACATATTCTACGCTCCAAGGTTATACCTCAAGTCAAAGTTTTTTGTGGAGGAACCACGATGTTGAGGAAATGACTGGGAGTTAGAATCAAATGAAATCAAGGTATCCTTACCTCTTCGACATACCAGTACGCACTCTAATTTCGAGGGCTTAAATTTCATAAGAAGGGAGGTCAGAAGACCCAGCTTTTATAAATAAAGATGAATTTTCTATAAATATTATTTTGAATATTATGGAATAATTTGATATAATGTTATAGTTGTGGGTAATATTTATAAATTTTGCAAAAGTACAAGTTGGTTATATTATATTCGATTGGTCTGGGGAATATTCTTGGTTTAGCAGGAATATTCGCATAACTACTCAATCATCGTGGACCCCACAATGTAATTATCATTTGATCGAGAAAAAAGACAAAAATATTTTATTGAAATAACTACGGAAGTTTTACCGTTGATATCGTTGAACTACTCTAAGAGTAAAAGTAAAAGAATACGTGTGGTCGCACAAGAAAGACACACTGTATCGATTATCGATGCTTATGAGAAGTCACTTAGTTTGATTCCATTATCACGATTAATAATATGAATTATTATAATAGCGATAATGACGCTTTTGTTTTATTCAGTATTATTAACGTAATAAAATGTAAACATCTTTTTATATAAAATGTAATACTTTATTAAAGTTATTTTATAAATAAAATATATTATATTTTATTATGCATGTTGTTTGCATATAGTCAGACAAGGTTTCAGATAGTAAAATGTTTTTATATAAATAGAATATATTATATTTTATTTAAAAGATTTTTCTTTAAATATGGACCGGCCGATTAAAGTAAATCAACTGGACTGCTCATTCATGGATTAGTTATTACGCATTCCATTTTCCTATAAATAGAAGCTCATTCCTTCATTATTTTCTTATTTAATTCATTGAAACTCTGAGAGAAAATTATAGTAGGTTATAGAGAAAGTTATAGAAAGAAGAAGAGTATTCTCGCTACTTCATTACTTCTATATTCATTCTTTTTACTAGTAGTGGGTGTTATTCTTCTTCTTAAAGAGAACTTATTATTCCATTCACTATTATTCTCGTTGAATAACTCCGTAAAAGTGGGTATATACTATATACATAACTCGACACGCAGATACCCTATACTTGGTGAAATCCTTATGTTATTCCATCGCTTATTTATTCATTGGAATAACTCAGATATCTGGCTATTACCCTATACTTGGTGACATTCTTTTATTATTATTCGTTGGAACATCCTGTCATCGTGTGTTTTACACCGACGGGTTCCGCTTTTTATTATTATTCGTTGGAACATCCGTCTGCAGTGTTTTACACCGACCGGTTCCGCTTTATTATCATTCTGCTGGAATATCCTATCTGTGTGTTTTACACCGGATCCGGTTCCATCTTTATTATTCTGTTGGAACATCCCGCTTGTGTGAATTCCACCGACGACCGTTCCGTTATTATTATTCGTTGAATAACTCGCCTATGCGGCAAGCACCGCATGCATGGTGATTTCTTTTGTTATTCCATTCTTTATTATACCCAAATTGGTTAAAACTTTGACTTCTATACTCCATGAAATTAGTAGAATATCCTCGATATTTTGCGTTTCATCCAAAGATCTTTCACGGAAATATTCTTCCGATCATTCTTGAATTTTACTCTACAAAGCAAAGATCATGTCGATAATTGACGTTAATAATTCCCTCGGATAAAATAATTTTGAACTTGTTTTATTGAATTCTTATATCATTGTCATCATCCTCATGTTTATATTTTTTTTAAAGTCATCCGTATTCGTAGAGCATGGATGGACTTGGTATGATTATGACTGTGGATTATTCTTGTAATCACGATCGTAATGTTACAAATGATGTGATTAAAAATCCTCGTGGTCAGTAGTGCATTGATGGATGATTGTGGCATGATCATCACTTAATTATTAATGAATACACAACTATTCTTGGCCCGTAAAGTGTGAATAATTGTGATCGTGATACTAAAGAATATCCTCGCCAGAAGAAGGGGGGTGATTCGATGATGTGGATTATTTATTAAAGTCGAGTCTCAAACTATAACAATGATGATGAAAACCTTTTAAAATCATAAAAGATAGTAGATTTTATTTTCTACTGACTTTTTAATGGATCGATATTCACCGCAGCTTAAACCGGTTGTCTATCAGTATTTTATCGCTTAATATTGTTGAAGACTATTGATAATTTATTTTGCATTATCTTAGTCATAATATTTTTCATCGGGCTAGTTGAGCTCACCCTTTCTTTTTCACCGTTTTCGTGAAATGAGAATATAATGGGATTTAGCTCTGGGAAACGAGTGATGGTCCCAAGATAAGATTAGTAGTCCTCACTATTCTCGTGAAATAAGGTGATAATAATTGTAATGAGGACTTTTTGTTTGAGTTTGTATAATATCTAGTAGATTTATATTTGTATTTAAACTCACGCTTTATGTCGTATTGCATACAGCGCTTATGTTAATAAGTGTATTTAAATTTCAGATCACGTAAGTGGCTACCCAAGATGGGTGATGTATACCTAATTTTGGGGCCATAATCATACAATTCACGATACGACACTATTCACGATACCGCACTATTCATCGAAAAAAATAAAATTTCTTCTTTTTGTCCAAAATATCTATTCGGATACTAACTCGATTGTATCCATGTTTTGATCACGATACTACATTATTCACGTATACAGCACTATTCACGATATGACGACACTATTCACGATACATTAGACTATTCACCTAGAAAAATAAAATTTCTTCTTTTTGTCCAAAATATCTATTCGGATACTAACTCGATTGTATCCATGTTTTGATCATTCTTGAATTTTACACCACTATGATTATTTTTGAGGTATTTTTGACGTGGATAAAACCAAGTATGAATCCTTAATCCTTAATCCTTGTCATTTTGTTTCAATCGGATTCGTTTCTTTAAAATATTTTTCATCATCCTCGCCTTAAATGATGATATTATTGAATATCTTTGGCCCAGTAGTGCAAAGATGAATGATTTCTGAAGAATATCTTTGGCCCTGTAGTAGTAAAGATGAGCAGTGTTAGGATTGAACATGCTAACCAATCGATGAATATCTTTGGCTTTGTAGGTGCAAAGATGAATATTTGATTCGAGATGTATATTGATTGATGTTACGGGATAAAATATTAATGATGGACTATTAAATTCATAGATTATAGTAGATTTCATTCTCTACGTAACTCTTACATGAATTATTATTTTAACTGCGAATATTGATCCGAAACTTGTTTCTATTGTATTCTATCGTATTTTTTCCTGTTGAAGACTAACGATAATTTGTTGTATATTATCTTAGTCATAATATTCTTTCTTCGGGCTAGTTGAGCTCACCCTTTTCCTTGTTGTTCCATTTTTCTTCTCGTGAGGCGAGAATGTAATGCAATCTTAGTGAGGGGGTATGGAATGAAGGTTCTAGAGAGTTGTTTAGTAGTCCTCACCATTTTGTAAAATAATGAATCAATAATTATGATGGGGATTTATTTGCATGTGGATATTGTCTGAAGACAATATTATATTTAAACTCATTGGTATATATTGTCGTATTTCACACGACATTTGTATTATTGAAGTTGTAGTTTGCTTCTTGTACCATGTATTTGGCGACTCAGAATGGGTGTTGTGTATACCTATTTTGGGGGTGTCACATAAAACACATACGACATGTGATGTTCCAATGTAATAATAATAAAGATTTTAACCAGTCCGATGTAAAACACCACAGACAGTATGTTCCAAATGTAATAATAAAAGAATGTCACCAAGTATAGGTAAACCACGATACAAAAAGTTATTCCAATGTAATAATAAGCAATGGAATAACAACGCTTTTCTTCATGAATTAAGAAAGAATAACACTCCTTACGAAGTACAACAAATAATATTCCTACCTTAAGAAATGAATATCGACAAAGTGAAGTAGCGAGAATACTTTTCTTCTTCTCTCTATAGGTTTTTCTCTCAGAGTTTCAAATTGAATTGTAAGAAAATAATGAAGGAATGAGCTTCTATTTATAGGAAAATAGAATGCATAGTAATTAATCCATGAACTATCCAGATTGATTTACTTTAATCGATTTAAAGCAAAATATTTAAATAAAAATCTATTTAAATAAAATATAATATATTCTATTTATATAAAAATATTTTACTATGCAAAACACAATGCAACACTATGCAAAAACACTATATATAAAAAAAACACTACGTTAACACTAAATAGGTATACACAACACCCATTCTCGAGTCGCCAAATACATGGTACAAGAAGCAAAACAACAACTTCAATAATACAAATGTCGTGTGAAATAAATACAATATATATATCGTGAGTTTAAATATAATATTGTCTTCTAGACAATATCCACACGCAAATAAATCCCCATCATAATTATTGATACATTATTTTACAAAAATGGTGAGGACTACTAAACAACTCTCTAGTAACCTTCATTCCATACCCCGACTAAGACTCGCTACATTCTCGCCTCCCGAGAAGAAAAATGGAACAACAAGGAAAAGGGTGAGCTCAACTAGCCCAAGAGAAGAATATTACGACTAAGATAATATACAACAAATTATCGTTAGTCTCCAACAGGAAAAAAATCTGATAGAATACAATAGACAACAAGTTTCAGATCAATATTCGCAATGAAATAATAATTCATGTAAGAGTTACGTAGAGAATGAAATCTACTATAATCTATGAATTTAATACCATCATCAATATTTTATCCTCGTAACATCAATCAATATTCATCTCAAATCAAATATTCATCTTTGCACTATGTGCCAAAGATATTCATCAATCTCCCATGTTCATCTCAACACTGCTCATCTTTGCACTAAAGGCCAAAGATATTCATCACTTTGGCCATGTTCATTTAAACACTGCTCATCTTTGCACTACAAAGCCAAAGATATTCTTCAGAAATCATTCATCTTTGCACTATGTGCCAAAGATATTCAATAATATCATCATTTAAGACCGAGGATGATGAAAAATATTTTTAAAGAAAACTAATCCAAAGGAAACAAAAGAACAAGGATTAAGGATTATGGATTCAGACTTTAAACAATCCGAGTTCACAAATACTTCATAAATAATCATATCAAGTAAAATTCAAGAATGATCAAAACATGGATACAATCAAAGCTAGTATCCGTAATAGATATTTTGGACTAAAAGAAGAAATTTTATTTTTCGATGAATAAGGCCAGATACGTGAATAGGTCAGATACGTGAATAAGGCCAGATACGTGAATAATAACTCGACACCAAAAGATAGAAATTCCACAAAAACATCTTCACGCTTCATTAATAGTACTCGTGAATAAGAATCGTGAATAAGAACTCATGAATAAGAACTCGTGAATAAGAACTCATGAATAAGAACTCGTGAATAAGAACTCATGAATAGTAACCCCACATGAAAAAGTTCCAAATTTGATAAAACTTCAGATCAATATTTCAAAGATAATGATATCAAGAAATAATATCATTATTTAAAAAAATAATATCCCTTACCTCAAAGAATCAAGATTTCTAAGGAAAGGTCGAAAGTGATGCCGAATGAAACTTCAGATCAACAAAGAACTCTCAAAGTATCTAAATACTCACAAAATACGCCAATAATATAGAGAGAAAGAGAGAAAACTTTGTTTTCGTGTGATTTTCAATTCTAACTTAGCCCTCTATTTATAGAAAATGTTAAGACGCCAAGGCATTTGACCTCGCACCGATGGCTTTTACTCGCTACTATTGCCACCCACCACATTTGAAATAAAATTCAGCACATTTTTTCACCAACCAAAAGTGGGGCCCACCAATTCTAGAATTTTCCACCAAAATCATTTATAACCTAATTTTCAATCACCACCTCTTAAAATTCATAATAAATTATACGCTCATTTTTAATCTGCTCAAAATTTGTGGACATATACTCAACTTATATATGTATAACATATCCAAAAATTACAACGATCCAACTATTTGATTAAATATTATAACTCACACAATAAAGTCAGTAATAACACCGATTTGATCTTTTAATACCTCCAATCCGACAAAATACAAATAAAACATCTCAAAGATTAATTCCTTCATTAATAACCACATAAATAAATCCATCATTTATATTCATATAAAATAAATATTTCTTATCATATGAATCAATAATTAATTATTCACAAATAATATTACGTAATCACATTTACGACAAACCAGTCGCTCCTCAGAAAGAGGGGCTTTCCAATAAGGATCTCTCCTCATCGGGCGCCGCAATTAGGTGACCAAACCTCTCCTTAGATGTAACTTTCTAGACATTGCCAATAATGTTATCTAATAATATTATTCAAATAATATGAATTATCGATCCGATAATGGAAAAATATCAGGCGTTGACAATTATCAAACAACAATAATATAAAATACCAACGCAAAGAATTATTGAATCAATAAAATAAAAAATACTAAAAAGAATTCATCGTGAATAATTATCGAGTAAGGCCTTCACGTAAGGATCAATAATTCGATGCAATACCGCGTGCCATCGCTCAACAACGCCAGACATGTGTTTTAACCACCGGTATTCCAACAGCCTTAATTCAGAATAACTACGCTACTGCTATTTATAACCACCCAAACTTTGTCGCTTTTTCATCCAATCGCTTATCCGCCATGGGCCCACACACATGGTCTACCTGGTCGCATTTAATATTCCCCGACAAAGCATTTAATATTCCACCACCAAACTAATATTCCCCGACAACAATGAATATTTTATAACCACTGCTTATTTTGAAATATTTATGATTTAACCCTTAACTATCCACATTAATCAAATCAACCCTTACTATTTCAAAATAATAAATAAAGGAAATTCCTTTTTATTTAAAAAAAATTTTGGTCTTACAACCTCCCTCCTTATGAAATTTCGCCCCTAAATCGACGACGCACTGTGTTTCAAAAGGTGAGGATACCTCGCTTTCATTTCCGCTTCCAATTCCCTGTGTCATTTCTCTATAAGATGATTCCTCCACAAAACTTTAACTTCTTGTGGTATGACCTTTCAAGGCAGTAGGACATGCTCCTTCCTATCCAAAATTCGACAGTACCTCCTCACACGCTAAGTCTTCTGGCTATCTCGTCCTGCTCTAACTCTATAACGTGGTTCGGTCTTTCACATATTTATTTAAGCACCGATATGTGAAACACATTATGAACACGAGACATACTTAGAGGTAACGCAAGTCTATAGCTACATTTCCTACCTGGCCAAGAATTTGAAATGGACCGATAAATCGTGGATCGAGCTTTTTCTCTTCCTAAATCTTGTAACTCCCTTCCATGGAGCAACTCGCAATAATACATGATCCCCTACACTAAATTCCACGCCCTTTCGATGAAGATCCGTGATAACTCTTTTGTCGATCTTGTGCCGCTTTGTATACGCGCTGTTAATCATTGGATCTTTTCTAGTCAGTCATACGCATTAACTCGGGTCCCAACAATGTTGCTTCACCCACTTCATCCCAACATATCGAGAACTACATTTTCGGCCCATATAATGCTTCAATGGAGCCACACCTATACTTGCTCGATAATCGTTGTCAGTAGGAGAATTCCACCAATGGTAAATACTTATCCCAACTACCCTTGAAGTCTCAGGACACGTAGTCTTAATATATCTTCAAGAGTTTGAATAGTCCTCTCGATTGTCTCGTCCGCTTGGGGATGGTATGTCAACTAAATCGCAAACTGCGCTCCATAGCTTTTTGCAAGCTAACCCAAAATCTTGAAGTGAATCTTGGGTCACGATCCCAAACTATGGATACAGCATGCCATGCAACCTCACAATCTCATTTACGTATATACTAGCAAGACGCTCAAGTGAATAAGTCTCCCAGATTCGGCAAGAAATGAGCAGATTTGGTTAATCTATCAACAATAACCCAAATAAGATTGATGCCTTGAGAAACCGTAGGAAGACCCAGAACTAAATCCATGGTAATGTGTTCCCACTTCCATTCCTAATCTCAAGTGGTTGCAACGGACCCTTAGGTACTAGATGCTCCGCCTTTACACGCCGACAAGTTAAACACATCGAGATAAACTTTGCAATCTCTCTCTTCATATTATTCCACCAAAATGTATGTCAAGATCACGATACATTTTAGTACTTCCGTGATGGATTGCAAATGGTGTTGTGTGCCTCCATCATAATCTCAGACTTCAAATCGTAGTCGTTAGAACACAAAGTCTAGAGAGGACTCAAGTATTCCTTCTTCATCAATTCTCGCCCAAATAACTCCTTCAGTACTTTCTTCTTCATACGATCGCCCCTGCCCTGGCTCGAGTGGCTCGAGCAACCTTAACGATTTTTTCTATTAAAGTCAGGTTTTCATCTCCATCTCTAGATATTTGACATCATCGCACTCGCTGACAATATCGATCAGATATGATCTTCTACTCAACACGCCACCTACCACGCTCGCTTTTCCAGATGGCATGGTCGTAACACGTGTTAAATGAGTCTCCTCTCGAGTTCTTCAAGCTCTTCCCACATTCCTCGCTCCATTCGAATTTTGTATCTCTACGAGTCACCGATAATGGAATAGCGATTCGAGAATATCCTTCAACTAATCTCCGATAATAACCAACTAAGCTTCTAGAAAGCTACGATTTCGACATCGACTTAGGTTGTTCTCAATCGCGACTCATATCCCAATCTCGATAAAGACGTCACAATGACACCTATCGCTTTACTATCGCATCTAATACGACGCCCCCACAGAGAGTCTCGCTTAGTGAATTCCACAAAGGAAGTCACAAGATAAAGGCTCGTGTACCAAATTTATAGTTGAATTTTTAACTCCTCAAGTTCAATAGAGCCATTCGATATGAGATTTTAGAAATGAGTTTTGTATCGGGTTCAAAGTCGATACAAAATTTAATATCGTGCTTTGGGAGTAAGCCAAGAAATTCTTCGTAAAATACGTCAGAAAAATCAATAACAACAAGAATATTATTCAAATCGACGTGTCTTTATTCAAATCCATAACATGGACTAAGAAAACTCGACATCCGTAATAAACGAACGACTTCATGGCTTGATATGAAAATGTTTGATTACAATGGTTTGATTGCTTGAAATCAATAACAAAAGTTACTTAGAATATGAAACCTAACAACCTTACAAAAGCAATCAATTTGGCATGATGAGTAGTTAACCTTAAAATCACATCAAAAGCAAATATCTCTATAGAAATAAGGTTAATGTGTAATGTGATAGTGCCAACCCGAATCAAGCAAGATTTCTAAACAACTGATGTAATGAAAGTTTTTCCTAACTGAGTCTCCATAAAAAGTCAAAGTCTAATTTCTCCGTAGTCAAGTTCAAACGCTGAGCGCAAAAAAGCAAGAGAGATAAAAGAATGGGTAGAACCCAGATTCAGTAAGGTATAAACTTCGCAAGAATTTATAATTAACTAACCTGCTAACTTCGTCGTTCCTCAGATTTTGACCGGCCACGACAAACGCCTTCCAAGAACCGCTGACTTTGATTTTTTTTCGGGACATCCTTTCGAGTCACCATTCTCGCCGGATCGGGTTTCATATCGCATAATCTCGAGCGATATGTCCTTCTTTTCCACAATTATAGCATACCTTAAACTGCTCAGGGCTCGCCAATGATATGTCCCTCTTCCCGTGCATTTGTAAGATACGACCGGTGGTCGCTTCTCTCCCTTAGAACCAGCTTGTCATCAAGACCGCCGCCTTCACATGGTCGTTGTTAAATCTCCTTTAAAATCTCCTCCCGACTCGCTTCTTCTATTTTCACGACCATGATTACCACCGTAGTGGTTACCATTTCGTCCGTATTCGCTTTTCTCCGCAGTTATCATTATTTCGCTGATCGCTATCTCTCAGTACGATCCTCGTTATGGTCCTCATTGAACGCATTTCGTTATCTCTCGCCTAACAACCGAGCCCTCGCTGACAACATCCGAATAGAGAGAAAATTTATGAGAAATGAGATATCGACGACGCCGGGTTTCAAACCTCTAAGAAACATCCGCGCCATAATGCTCCTCATTCTCCACCAAATGAGGTGCAAACTCGATAACTCCGCTAACTTCGCCAGATCGGGACACCGCCATGTTATTTCGCTTCTAGTCTAATAAACTCCACTTCCTTCATACGATTTAATACTTTCGTGGAAGTATTTGTCATTGAACTGCTTTCAAATGTCTCCCACGATACGCCGAAAAGTACCGGATGGGTACGCTTCACGCACTCCCACCAAAGAGTCCGCTTCGCCATTTTAACATAAAGTAGCGAATGGAACTTCTTCGTTCTCTCCGCATCCCAAGACATCGAATATCTTCGTAATTTGTTTGACCCATGTTTCCGCCATGATCGGATCCGCTTTCCTTAAATTTCGTGGTCCCAACTTCGAATCGCTTGGTCGTGACAACCCGTGAATTGCTATCATTTCTCCTCAGATTTTGAACACGAAGTCTCCTCGCCTCGATTTTGCATGAATCGCAAAAACTTCTAAACATCCCCTCGCTCTCATCTCTCAAAGGGTGTTGTTCATGTGGAGGAACATTGCCAACTGTCAGACGCTCTCCTCGCTGGTGAAAGACAGCATCTCCACTGGCCTCATTTACTCCACTATTAATATTCTCAACGACATTCTCAAATACCGCCATAAAATAAGGGTTAATTAAGGAAATCAATATATCACATAATATCCCTATATATCGACCAACTAACAAATAAGCTTAGTAGACACACTAACAAGGATTTACTCTGCCTCCCTCCTAGTTCTATTCCCCGATCTCCGCCAGAGATCATATCCCTAAGCTCGATATTAACCGTGACGCCCCAAAATAGTATACACAACACCCATTCTCGAGTCGCCAAATACATGGTACAAGAAGCAAACTACAACTTCAATAATACAAATGTCGTGGTGAAATATTTATAATATATATCGTGAGTTTAAATATAATATTGTCTTCTAGACAATATCCACACGCAAATAAATCCCCATCATAATTATATGATACATTATTTTACAAAATGGTGAGGACTACTAAACAACTCTCTCTGTAACCTTCATTCCATACCCCGACTAAGACTCGCTACATTCTCGCCTCCCGAGAAGAAAAATGGAACAACAAGGAAAAGGGTGAGCTCAACTAGCCCAAGAAGAATATTACGACTAAGATAATATACAACAAATTATCGTTAGTCTCCAACAGAAAAAATCTGATAGAATACAATAGACAACAAGTTTCGATCAATATTCGCAATGGAAATAATAATTCATGTAAGAGTTACGTAGAGAATGAAATCTACTATAATCTATGAATTTAATAATACCATCATCAATATTTTATCCCTCGTAACATCAATCAATATTCATCTCAAATCAAATATTCATCTTTGCACCATGTGCCAAAGATATTCATCAATCTGGCCATGTTCATCTCAACACTGCTCATCTTTGCACTAAAGGCCAAAGATATTCATCGCCTGGCCATGTTCATTTAAACACTGCTCATTTTGCACCAAAGAAAGCCAAAGATATTCTTCAGAAATCATTCATCTTTGCACTATCATGTGCCAAAGATATTCAATAATATCATCATTTAAGACCGAGGATGATGAAAATATTTTTAAAGAAAACTAATCCAAAGGAAACAAAAAGACAAACAAGGATTATGGATTCGATTTGTTTTAAACAATCCGAAGTTCACAAATACTTCATAAATAATCATAATCAAGTAAAATTCAAGAATGATCAAAACATGGATACAATCAAAGCTAGTATCCGTAATAGATATTTTGGACTAAAAGAAGAAATTTTATTTTTCGATGAATAAGGTCAGATACGTGAATAAAGTGTCAGATACGTGAATAAGGCCAGATACGTGAATAGAACTCCGACACCAAAAGATAGAAATTCCACAAAAAACATCTTCACGCTTCATTAATAGTATCGTGAATAAGAATCGTGAATAAGAACTCATGAATAAGAACTCGTGAATAAGAACTCATGAATAAGAACTCGTGAATAAGAACTCATGAATAGTAACCCGACATGAAAAAGTTCCAAATTTGATAAAAACTTCAGATCAATATTTCAAAGATAATGATATCAAGAAATAATATCATTATTTAAAAAAAATAATATCCCTTACCTCAAAGAATCAAGATTTCTAAGGAAAGGTCGAAAAGTGATGTCGAATGAAACTTCAGATCAATAAAGAACTCTCAAAGTATCTAAATACTCACAAAATACGCCAATAATATATAGAGAGAGAGAGAGAAAACTTTGTTTCGTGTGATTTTCAATTCTAACTTAGCCTCTATTTATAGAAAATGTTAATTACCAAGGCATTTTGACTCGCCACACCGATGGCTTTTACTCGCTACTATTGCCACCCACCACATTTGAAATAAAATTCAAGACATTTTTTCACCAACCAAAAGTGGGGCCCACCAATTCTAGAATTTTCCACCAAAATCATTTATAACCTAATTTTCAATCACCACCTCTTAAAATTCATAATAAATTATACGCTCATTTTAATCTGCTCAAAATTTGTGGACATATACTCAACTTATATATGTATAATATATCCAAAAATTACAACGATCCAACTATTTGATTAAATATTATAACTCACACAATAAAGTCAGTAATAACACCGATTGATCTTTTAATACCTCCAATCCGACAAAAAATACAAATAAAACATCTCAAAGATTAATTCCTTCATTAATAACCACATAAATAAATCCATCATTTATATTCATATAAAATAAATATTTCCTTATCATATGAATCAATAATTAATTATTCACAAATAATATTACGTAATCACATTTATGACAACCAGTCGCTCCTGTGAAAGAGGGGCTTCCAATAAGGATCTCTCCTCATCGGCGCAATTAGTGACCAAACCTCTCCTTAGATGTAACTTTCTAGACATCGCCAATAATGTTATCTAATAATATTATTCAAATAATATGAATTATCGATCCGATAATGGGAAATATCTGCAAAGGACAATTATCAAACAACAATAATATAAAATACCAACGCAAAGAATTATGAATCAATAAAATAAAATATAAACAAGAATTATCGTGAATAATTATCGAGTAAAGGCCTTACGTAAGGATCAATAATTGATGCAATACCGCGTGCCATCGCTCAACAACGCCAGACATCAGTGTTTTAACCACCGGTATTCCAATGCCTTAATCTGAATAACTACGCCGCTATTTATAACCACCCAAACTTTTTGCTGCTTTCTTCATCCAATCGCTTATCCGTTATGGGGCCCACACATGGTCGCAATAATACCGTCGCATTTAATATTCCCCGACAAAGATTTAATATTCCACACCACCAAACTAATATTCCCCCACAACAATGAATATTTTATAACCACTGCTTATTTTGAAATATTCACATGATTTAACCCTTAACTATCCACATTAATCAAATCAACCCTTACTATTTCAAAATAATAAATAAAGGAAATTCCTTTTATTTAAAAAAATTTCGGTCTTACCATTTTATTCTAACCATTCGGCTTTCAATTGCAGTCATTGGGGGTTTTAAGAGTTATACTAGTACTTACTTGCTATAAAGGTGATTAAAGAGGTTCACTAAACATTCATGAAGCTTGATGGATTTTATCAAAAGTCGCTTTTACTGCAGTCAATGATTTGGTCAGGTGATTATATCAAGCGAGATTAACCGGCTGGATTACCTGTTTGACTTAAATCAACGGGACCACTTTGACTGGTTTACATTTTTCTAAAACTACCCATAGTTCCATACATCTTCTATCTAATGGTATGGTGTATTTCTTCGTATGAAGTCAAAAGATCCCAGACAAAACTACCGTTAATAGTAGTAAAAGGCTCTTTCTTTCTTTCTTCATTTGCATGTTGTTGTTCTTAACCTACACGTATTGCTTTCCTACACAAATTTTCAAGAGAATCTGATTGACGGTTACATACACAAAGAAAGGTGAGTTTTTCTGCCCAACTTTTTGATTTCTGTGTTCTAAGTTCAAACCCTAGAATTTTTACTACCAATTCACCCTTAGAAATTATGGGTCTTTCAGAATTTGGCCTAAAGGAGTATATACTTGTTTATTTTCTATGTTTTGTGTCTGTAAAAGTCATATTTAATGAAAAATGGGATTTTTTTTTGTAGCGGGAATTTTTCTTGGTTTTGGGGGAAAGTTTGATGTTGATGAGTTTAACTTTTAACAGATTGTAGTATTATTTTGTAATTGGTTCTGTAGAATTATGGGTTGATCTGGAGTTGTTGAAAAGTATATCAATTGGATTCTGTGCTTGATTGATCATTGATTCTATGAAATGCTGTTGATGAGCTGGGCTGTTTTGCTATTTGTGATAATAAAAAAATCGTTTCTTCTTTCGTGACTTTTGAGTTTCTCTTAAATGCCAAGTGTAATTCAGTTTCAATATACAATATTTTATTAGTAAATAGCAAACTTCTTACTATTGCTGCTGTTGTTTCAAAAGCTAGTGGATTAAAAAGGAAAAGATAGCCCTAACCTTGAATTTGTGATATTATGGTTTAAATCTGAATTGAATGCACTCATTTGCCTCTTGTTTTGTCTGTTTTAGTCCTTTCTTAAATGAACGGCAGAGTGTTTAGTCCTTATTTATCCCTTAAAAAATGCAACCAAGGCAGAAGCTTACTGTTAGGTAAAATTAAAGAGTGCTGTTGAGGATGAAGAGATTTAAATATGGTTTTTGATTGTAAATTTGGATTTAGTCAGACGATACTTAGCACTTCAACTTTTTTTATGTCAAACATGCATTGTTCTATATGTAGGATCAGGATAGGAACTTAGATTTAGCCTAGAAGTGTTGCTTTACATGCATCTACATATATTAAACTATTTACTTTTTATATCTTTTAGTGGTGATGCATATAATGCCTACTTTCTTAGAAGCATACATTTGTTATGTTTCTAGAAAAATTAGAATTAGAGGAAATAGGAAAGTCAACGTTCATCATAAAATTGTGATGCACTCTGGTATTGCTGGGTGATGAGGCTTATTTACTCATCTTATTTGTATATAGCATCTTCTGTGTACGGTTTTGTGTTGCAACTGTAACTATTTAGGGATAAAACCTCGCTCTAAAATTGCTAGCTAATTTCATTTCTTAATTCATTCTCCAGTCTTCATTTCAAGGTAAAAAAACAATGAGCTGCTTCAGCTGTTGCTCAGAAGATGATATGCAAAAGGCTTCTGATAATGGACCATTTACGGTGAATCACTCAGCAGGTGATTCTTTATGTTGGGCTGTAGTTTTTTTTAGATCACTTGCAATGAACCCTACTTGAAATTGTTGAGACTCTTTGGTATAACCAATTCGGAGATTATGCATACTAATATTTAGAAACAAAGCCTTGAGTTTGTAGTCCAAGTCGGTTGTTACAACTTCGTATTTTTGGCACTCTGCCATCGCTATCTCATTAAGGCTTTTTTGCTTTATCAAATTGTGACTTATTTAAATAATGTGTAGGTAATAATGGTGGTTATCATGCCACAGAGACAGCACCAAGGGATACGCAAACTATAAATGTTCAACCTATTAATGTCCCTGCACTCCAAGTGGATGAGTTGAAAGATATTACAGATAACTTTGGTACAAAAGCTTTGATTGGTGAGGGATCATATGGGAGAGTATATCATGGTGTCTTGAAAAGTGGGAAGGCTTCAGCAATTAAAAAATTAGACTCCAGTAAGCAACCAGACCAAGAGTTTTTAGCACAGGTTGGCCCAATCACAATCCGTTATGTTAACAATCCTACATCAAATGCAACTGATTTATTCTGATCTAATTTTCTGTTTTTTGGCTCATTTCATTACAGATTTCTATGGTATCGAGACTTAAACACGATAATGTTGTCGAGCTGCTTGGTTATTGCGTGGATGGTGGCCTTCGTCTCCTTGCCTATGAGTATGCTTCAAATGGATCTCTTCATGATATTCTTCATGGTAAGTAGTGTTAAGTTTTCCTTCTTAGACCTTTGTGAAGTTGAGTCTTATTCCTAACCACTGCTACTGATAAAAAATGCATGAATTTCTTTAAACCTTAAAATGACCACTGAACATCTTTTGGTACCTCGTAAGTAGTTGAGCTTCATACCATTGGACAATTTGTAACGACTTCTATGTGGAGAAATTAAGAGTTTGATTTCACCCAGATGATTTTAACATTTAAGCTTATTTGGGAGAAACGTCTTTATAGCTGATGCACATATTATCCGCTACATATATTACCTCATAACTTTTAGACAGAACCTAAAAGCATTGGAGGGAACTTGTCAACTTGCAGGTAACATTGCCTCCACATGATTGGAGCTCAATTTACTGTCTTAATTGATCGAGTATCCTCTCTCATATATACCTCATTATATATAGCCAGAGTGGTTGCACAATATCTCGATCGACATGTAATGTGCTGTCATAAGTCTCTTTTTACTGTACTTTTCCATCTTCTTGGCTGACCACGAGTTTATCAGTAGCAAATATTGTTCATATTCTTGGTAATTCACACAATATTTGCCACTATGTTCTTGTAGGAAGAAAAGGTGTCAAAGGTGCACAACCAGGTCCAGTTTTATCTTGGTCCCAAAGAGTTAAGATTGCCGTTGGGGCGGCAAAGGGACTCGAGTATCTACATGAAAAGGCACAACCTCATATTATCCATCGGGATATTAAGTCCAGCAATGTTTTACTATTTGATGACGATGTGGCTAAAGTTGCTGATTTTGATCTGTCGAATCAAGCACCTGACAATGCAGCACGCCTTCATTCAACTCGTGTTCTTGGAACTTTTGGTTATCATGCCCCTGAGTAAGCTCTTTTTTGGATGTCACTTCTGTCTAGTTTTTGTTAAAGAAACCCCATATTCTAGTCAGATTGTCCATCCAGTGTTTGTCAACCATAAAGTGGATACTTAACAGGAAGCAATTTTGGCTTTTAAGAAATCTTTCATACATGATATAGCTAATCGATTTTTAATCAAAATAGAAAGAATTAAAGGAGCTGAAATTACCCTGCAGAAACTATATATATAGGGGGCAGATCAATGGCATTAAGTTTTTAACACAAGTCACTATTAATGGCTAAGATTAAAACTGATTTTTAATTTATAACTTAATAAAAATAAAAACAAAGATTATGGTAGCATACTAGAGATATGTGAGTTAGATGATACATCTTGGGCTTCCTCCATCATGGTGACAGTTTAACAGCTTCAGGTTGAAGTTTTAGACGTGAAAAAGATAAAGATGAAAAGTTCCAGGTTTTGTTTTTATTTTTATTTAGTCATAAATTAAAAATCAGCTTTAATCTTTTAGCCATTAAGAGTGTTCAAATCCAAGAGTCAAAGAATTGTGTAAAAAACTTAGTGCCATTGATCCGCCCCCATATATATATACACACACATAAAAGCATTGGATGGTTCAAGGGAAGTAAGACAACCAGTTAGTGAGATCTACTTGTTGACTACAAATATCAGTTGTTTGGCCCAGCACTTAGCATACCTTTTATGTAATTTAGTTCTTGGTCTTTGTGATCCATTTATTTGCTAATAAAGATCAAGGTAACCAGGCTGCACTGGGAAGGGTGGAGCTGGACTTGGAGCAAGAACACAATATTTTTGATATTTCAACAGTGTAAGGTTTAGGGCAAAATATGGTCGAAGAATGTCAGATTCTGAATTTAAAATGTGATCTTCTAAGATCACCCGTCACAGCATCTAGGTCATATAATTTCTCAATTTCTCTCATGTCTAACTTGGGTTGGTGTCTAAACCTTTTATCCCCTTTGTTTTTTCATGTGTAAATTAAGAGTAAAAATCACACACATGATCTCATTGAAACCTGGAGTAACTACCTAACAAGGTGCCGGAATGTAAAACCTGATATGCATACGTCAATATGTTGCCTCCTTGAACTGTAAACTGATCTGAGTTTTCTGATTTTGAATGGCAGATATGCAATGACTGGACAACTGAGTTCAAAGAGTGATGTTTACAGTTTTGGAGTGGTTCTATTGGAACTCTTAACTGGGCGTAAACCTGTTGATCATACATTGCCGCGAGGACAGCAGAGTCTGGTGACATGGGTACTATTTTATCTTGGTCTTGACTCTTTAAGAGAGTGTTTGTGTACTTTATTTTGGACTTATTATTTATTTCCATATATTTCCATCTAAGCTGATTCTTCAGTTGTGGCTTGTATTAGGCAACTCCAAAACTCAGTGAAGACAAGGTGAAGCAGTGTGTTGACACTAGACTTAGTGGAGAATACCCTCCAAAGGCCGTTGCTAAGGTAATCTAGAGTACATTTTAGAGTGGATCACTTTTTGCTCAGAATTTGCAACATTATGTTGCCTTTCCATTTAAAACTAAAAGTCCACATTCAAATTAGAATATCTATCGGAAATGATAGATAACTTTATAGTTTAGTTAATTTTGAATTCTCTTTTCTGCTATTATTGTATCTTGCTGGGAACAGATGGCCGCCGTTGCTGCTTTGTGTGTGCAATATGAAGCTGATTTTCGGCCAAACATGAGTATTGTAGTGAAGGCTCTCCAACCTTTATTAAATGCTCGATCTGGACCTACCAGCGAATCACATCACTAGTGAATTCCACCGCTCTCCTTGATCTGCCCTGCTAAAACTGTGATTTGGATTTGTTTTGTTGTAGGTGGTTGTAATCGTGTATTACTTGATTTGTTTCTTCTTTTTTTCTTGTAATGCACGGAAGCATTATACATGTGAACTGAGGAAGGAAGTGGTATTGCTGTTAACTTTCTTTTCCCTTTTTCTTTTTGGTTGTATTAAAGGGTTGAATTTTTACACCTACCAGGTTGTGTTTGATATTCTTTCATTTGGATTGGCTGTTAACATGCGGAAGAAAAGGTCAGATAGATAAGAAAGAATTGTAGATTATTCAGCAGATATGATTTTGGAACTACTCCCTCTGTTCACACAACTTTTTATCATAATTTTATTATCATGTCATCACTACTATCCAACTGCTTATGATTTTTAGGGTTGAACTTATGAAACAAATTATATCCTTAATATTTGCAAAGTTTGTAATGAGATTATTTATGTGGAATTGAGGGAGTATTTTAGTTGTCAATGCTTGCTTTCTGACTTGCCAAATGTTGCAAATTTCATGAATTGTTTATAGGGGTTGCCTTGTTCGAGTTCCGACATAGAAAGTCAGAGCCAAAGGTATCTTCACCACACACACACACACACACACACACACACACATATAGGGGTTAGGGTTCCACACAAAGAACACACACAATGAAACACACTGACACAAAGAATATATATATATACTATATATATATATATATATATATATATATATATATATATATAAGAAGAAGAAGAAGAAGAAAGAGAATGGTTCTTCTTGGTTAGTTGATGGTTGACACTCATAGTCAGTCACACTTCGTTGTCTTAATACATGAACTGATTTCTATATAACTGAGAATCCAAGTAGTTGAATATTCTAGTATTAATTAATAATAATTATTTGCCTCAAGTAATTGTTAATTATGAAGAGAGTCCACTGAATAAACAAAGGATTGGGCTTTCATTTTAGTTGGAGGGAGTACATGCTGCTTAAGTAATCCACATGCAAATCAGAGGTCAATACATTCCACAAAACGAATCTCATCTCATCTCATCTCATCTCATTTACAGATCATACAAAGTTATCCGAGTACATTTTGCCTGTCGCTTGTAATTCAAAGTTTCATCCAATATACAGAAATAGGGATGAAAGACGAAGCAAGTAGATGTGTGATTCTTTAAAAGCAAATTGCAAACACCCAAAACTCTTTTTATCTTCTCATTGCGCAAAAAACAAAAACAAAAACAGGACTCCTATAATCTTCACAAAGAAGAAAGTACATTCTTAATTCCCAAATGAACTAATTAAAACCTAAAATGGGAGTACTAAAAATACCTAAAAGCATCTGCACACCACCAATTGCAGGGCATACTACAATATACTTATGATCTTATGCACGTAATAATTAATAGTCTTGCCAGAATCTACCAGTAGAAAATAAGAAACCAAAAGGCAGATTATATATCCGCTGCCTGCACTTATGACAACTGAGGCAGAGCCGAATCATTAGGAAGGTCGAAAGAATGTATGACTTACATTTTTGCATATGTAGCTGAATTTTATAACTTCATCCGCGCTGGTCATCTCTGCTCTCTGACCTCAAGTCTGGAACTTTAACTCTGTGTCAGTGCTATCCCTCCTGGACTCGGCTTCCCACCACCAGCTTGATTTCTTTGATGTCTTCGACCCTGAATGTCAAACCATGTTACAGCTTTTATTTTTGGTTGTCCACAAGGTTACAGTTTAAGAGTTACTAATTTCAACACTGCATGTTCAATTAAAAGAAACTACTACACATTTGTTCTTACTCGATCTTTTAAAGAATCTGCAAACACAAGACTGACGCCCACAAACATCACCAGTAATTTGGGGAAAAAAATATACTAAATTTCCCTTTCACAGTAGAGGCAGCATATTTTCTAAAAAGTTAAAGTTATTCAGTGTTTCTCTAATACAAATACATTAGTAAAGAAAAGAAGTGGCAAGCTATTGTGGTTTCCAAACCAGTTCAACCTAAACTTACAAAATGAAAATATATATATAGTTGTGGGTCGGAACAGAGGGTCTTAGCATCTGGAAAGTGTTATTAATCCAGGGCATGACTATTTTCTGCAAGTTACATGCATTGTTTTTGTTAAGGTATGTTTTTCAAACAATATCAAACTCATAATCATGCTGATTTTGTTCTAGAATTCAAATCATACCTCTCGTGATAATGGATATTCCTCTGATTCAAGCATGCGCACAACTTCACCCATTGTTAGTCTCTTTTCAGAATCTGGGTCAACACACCTCAAAGCAGTCAATAGGGCTCGTTTAAGAGCAGTTCTAGATGGCTTCGTCTCCATTGTTGGATCGACAACTTCTTCTGACCGCCTACTCCCAACCATCATTTTGAGCCAGTCAACCATATTTACCTGAAGGGACCATGATATTATGACAAATAAACGAGAAACACTTGTGTAGGCCCAATTAAATTTATTTTTTTGTAGTAAGTTAAATTGACTTGTACTTTACTAAAAATATGTCATCCCAGTCTTTGCTTATCACAACAGCAGTGCTTAAATTTTCCAACAATGTTTGTTAATCTCTATTTTCAAACCATAATCTTAATTTGCATGTGTTTGAAAGTTTTACCGATCCATATGAACTTGGGAAAAGTTTTTTAGTGATAAATGAAGGACTACAGACTTCAGAACATGGTAACATCTATGTAATTCCGCAACATACAATCCATATTCAAGAATCAGGCATCTAAAAATTTACCTCATCTTGCGGACGTCCATAATCCACTGGATCTCTTCCGGTTATAGCTTCCAATAGCACAACCCCAAAACTATAAACATCACTCTTCTCATTCAGAAGGCCACTATTTGCATATTCTGGAGCAACATATCTGTGGATTTTGGGAAAGAAGACAAGCAGAAATAAGAATTTTTATACACACACATACATGTATATAAATACTTGTTAGAAGAGAAAGAGAATCAACCAGGAGACTGAATCATTAGGTAACTATTAGAAAAGATGCTCACCCAAAGGTACCCATAACTCTGGTGGTAATGTGACTCTCACCGGCACCCAACAACTTGGCCAGACCAAAATCAGATATTTTAGCATTAAACTCATCATCTAGTAGTATATTGCTTGACTTAATGTCTCGATGCACCACTTTTGGTTCAATGGCCTCATGCAAGTATGCAAGCCTGCAATGAGTGTATCAAGTCAAAATTGGAAACGATACCAATCATACATATAAACTAGAACATACTATAGATGAACTTACGCCTTAGCAGTGCCAAGAATAACTTTCATGCGAGCTTCCCAAGTAAGATATCCATGTTGACGCATAGCTCCATGAAGCCACTGGTCTAAATTGCCATTGTTGACGTACTCATAAACCAACATCCTAGATTTAATAGAAATATTTAAGAAACAAATAAGATAATCTTTGTCTAGTAGGGGAGATACATTTCCATGGCTCGATTCATTCTCAAAGAACTTTCATTAGGAAGAGAATTTATTTAAATAAGAAATTTATATAGGTATCTCAACTTCAAGAAGCATCTAAAGGGAGTAATAATACTATTTGCTTTTAACATAGATAAGAGATGAGAGAGAAATATAATGCATAATTAATGAGAAGTAGGATAAAAAGAGAAGAGCAAGAACCTAACCTCGCTAGGAATTTGTAGAAATACATAAAAGCACAAGCTTTTAAAAAAAAATATTACTCATCCCTCCAAAAAGTAAATCTTACAATTCTATTTATAAAAAGGACTAGAAATCCAACTCTTACTACGACAATTAATTTCGTTTAAGCCCCGATTTGGGGATGCAATACAAGTACAATGAAATCTCATAATCAAAGTACACAAAAGCACAAGACACCTAGATTCAAGAGCTCATGAACCAAAAGTATGAGACAACTCAATTCAACCTAAGGTGTAGTAAAGGAAACATTATAGAATTTTCAGTTAAATTCGTAACAATAAACTAATGCATCATGCTTTACTTGGAAATAATGAGAAGTAATCAATAATACTCCATTCATTGGTTGTATTCCTCATTTGATATAAAGGGGTTATCTAATTTATTTGAATGGATGCACAAAGAGTGAACTTAAAGAAACATTTTACCTTTGGGTACCTTCAATGCAGTAACCCAAAAGTCTAACTAAGTTTTTATGCCGCACATGGCCAATAGCCTCAACTTCAACCTTGAAATCCTTCTCTGCTTGTCCTCTACACAAAATATTTTAGAATATTACATCAACTTAAGCTATAGAATATCTAATGGGAATTATAAGGGGAAAATTGTGTGTCAACGGAAAGAAATCTGTCTTGAGTAACTTACAGATTGTTGAAAAGCTTCTTAACAGCTATTGAAGATCCATTAGCCAGATGACCCTGATAAACAACTCCATATCCCCCCTCACCAATAACATTGTCCTTTGAAAACCGATTCGTTGCAACTTCCAGATCCCTTAATGTAAACCAATGACCCCAACCAAGTTGAGAGAACTCGGGCAAACCAGATAGAGGGGAAGGAGCAGTTAAAGGATGTGAAGAAGGTCGATAGACATTATTTTTACAGTTACTCCCTTTTTCTCCCGATCCAGAACAAGAACCACCTTTCTCTAAATTATTAAATGATCCAGATTGACTGCTATTATCAGCATTCTTTGTCTGCTCATTTTTCAAATGCACCAAAAGCTTATCAGAATCTTTGTCACTGTACTTTCCCTCTGAGAGGGCAGAATCCCCATCATAGCCACCAAAGGTGTTTGCTGAATTTTGATCAACTCTTATCTCTTTTATTTCACTTGATACAGTTTTGTTCTGGCTAATAGGAAGTTTTTCAGTAGCCCTTTTGGATTTTTTTCTTGAAATACAAAATGGAAGCACCAATAGGATTAGAGGCACTGCCCCAAAAATTACAACTAACACCCACACCGGAAGATGGAAGATTGGAGTTTTCTTTGTCAGGTCATCGGTAAGACCCATTTCTGTTGATGCCAAGAAGTCTACAAATTAGAAAATAAAATAATTGAAATATCATCAATGAATTTTATGCATCTATTGCTAAACTTCGTAAATCAGTCATACATATCCCAAAATTTATAATTTCTTTTGAAATTCAAAGGAACAGGCCAAATAAAGAAATGTTAAATTTTATCACAAACATTATTAAGAAATGGGGATATTGCCGAAGATTAACATTCAAAAGTGAAAGTGAAAGTGAAAGAAAGTAAAAGCAGCAGGGGTAGCTGGATAGAAAGAAAAGCAGGAATAATAAAAATAAATTCTATAAGCTTGTCCACTCCCAGACTTTAAAAAACTAAATCACCACTTTTTCTAATCTTAATTCACAAAAAAAATAAGCACAATATATCGCATGCAATGTATCATAAAGTAATAATCTTGAATGTATACGTTACAAGTACACACGCATACATTCATATACCTGTATGAATGAGATTTAGAAGAATCAGTTCACACTCAAACAATGAACCACACTTAAACCCTAGATCTCTTATAGAAGAAGCTGTGAAATCCAATTGGAAATGAAGCTGTTCCAGCTTGCACAAATCAATTTCATTGTCAATATATATATATATATATATATATATATATATATATATATATATATATATAACAAACCCAGATATACAGGCGGCTTTGTAATATTTCCTTTGTGGTTCTTATGAATTGCCCAAATGGGTATCTAAATCAATCAAGAAACTTTGAAAATGGGCTTAATTTAAGGATTTGACAAAAGAAATCCTCTATTTGAAGTTGAAGGGAATTTCAGGGAACACAAAACAAAGCACATGGAATTCTGGGATGAGCGATAGTGGTGGGGATAATATGAAGGCACGGACTTATCAGCGGTAGGTAATGCCTTACATATAGTAAAACAGAAGCATGGGGAATTTTCCAAAAGAAAAAGAAGAAAAAGAATCGAACTTTTGCAATTTCAAAAATCGACTCTTGAAGGGGACTATGATTGATTACCAGAATCTCAATTTAAAATAGACCTTTATACACTAGCTTTATAAATAAGCAGGCGTTTTATGAGCGGGTAATATCCTAGAAAGATTTTATTTTGTTTAGCACTAATCTTGTAAATCCAATTCTTGATTGTTATTAGTCAAACTTTAAACATCATAATTGAAGGGATTACAGAAAAGTTAGAAGTAATTATGATTATAGGGAAAAAGCAGTGTGATTTAAAGAAGATTTTTAATTTTAATTGCAAATCAGTGTGGGGTGGGAAGGTGAAATGAATAGACTGGACACCATTTTAGCCTAAACCAATGTTTTAGGATCTCCTCATTTATGGGGATTTTGAAATTACATGGAAAATTGTAATCTTGAGTTTTGTGAATTTCATTTTCTAAAATAATTGTACTTCTGATAAAGATATGTAGGAGTAATTTATAGTCACAGAGACTGACTGGACGCCACACCAGTTCTGTGTTGGACTTATATACCCTTTTACTTTCTCTGAAAATTGCGGCTACGCCCTTCATGTCATGACTCTCAACAATAGTGCCGACCAAAGACACCATACCACAAAAAGTGCTGAAATCTTCTGAGATCCTTTTAAATTTTCAACAGCGGCCAACCATGGCATGATTTTCTTGCAATAATTGTATTGAGTTGAAGAATGATGACTATAAGGTTGGGGGGGGTTATTGGTTTTAGGAAGCAACAAATATCCATATGAGTTCTTGAAACAGAAAAACATGCACAAAATGATGAAATCGATGGATATGTTTCCATCTTACTTCCCCTGAAAAGAAATGCTTTGAGTTATTGTAGATGATGATGGTGTTTTTGTTTAGTTTAAAAATAAAGAATGTTTGTCCTCGTTAGTCATTTTCATTATTATTGAGGTGAATATATATATATATATATATATATATATATATATATATATATATATTCAGCTTGATTTCATCTTTCAAGTTATCTGACCTTAAAACTTCTAATTCAAATCATTCTTCAAAGTTTCAAAAATTCCCGCAAATATTCATTTATTTTAAGATTGGTTAGTAATTTTCTTTTTATCTCAATGTAATTGCACAAGATCAATATATTTCTTATAATAATTGTTGATGATTTTTACATTATATTGAAATTGCTCTCTCATTTTCTGAAACTCATGCTTTTGTAATTGAAACTATTCAAAAATAAATAAAAAATAAGGAAAAAAAGTATGGAAGTGGGATATGGATGGTTTTATCTAATATAGATACATGTCCATTAGGCATTAGCCCCACCAAAATTTGTCTGAGATCTGACCCTCACTGTATTTTGTGCATGGCAGCCCAAAGGTAGGAAAAATGAGACACCAAAAGCAATGTAATAAGTAAGCTGATCTAATTATGTATTTGGACAACATGCCATTTTTTAAAGGATTTGAAAGGATTAAGTTCTTGGCTTTTCTAATCTGTTTAGTGATCAAAAAGCATTTCATCAAGCCCACCATAAAGGAAACACCACAAGTTAAGAAGGATTAGAAAGGGTAGGGTGGAGGGGGTGGGGGGACCTTGTTTTTAATACATGCTTAAAGCTAAAAAAGCAAGTTCAAAGTGGAGATTAGTTGTCTAATTATGGCAAAGCACATCGAATCCAAAGGATATTAGACTAGTTGGTTCTTTACTTTTGCTAAATAAAGCAAATTGTCTCCTAATAATACCCTTCTTTCTTTCTCCTATACAAATTTCTTACTCTCAAGTCTCTTTTTTTAATATTGCTTACACGTAACGTATATTAAAGTTTGTCTCTGACATATATAATTAGACAACGTATTTTGATTAGTTATCTTCAATATTATCATTAAAAGATTTTTTGGTTGTGTCTAACTTTATATCTTATTTTTTCAATAAATTTTAAGATATAAAAAGAAAAAAAAATCATAGGCAACCCTCATTTTTAAAAGAAAAGATTAAGAAAATTGATATTTTCACATAAAAAGTATCGCTATAGATGTATAGCGACTGTGAAAACCGTTGTCATAGAATTTATAGCGATAATTTTCATGTGAAAATATCCAAAAGTCACGTGGAAATATTTCAAAAGATTAATACCTATCTATCCATTCTAAGGAATACGGAAATTGGCTTTTAATTACTGGAAAGAGGTGCAAAATGTAAATGGGGAAAATCAATGCCATTAGGTCCTGGATCATTGTAGTAACTCAACAAGTGAGCTTAGCATATTATGGGAAGTCATCATGAAATGTAGGAGCATAAGATGAAAATATTATACTAAAACCAATGAGTCAAAGCAAGAAAAGTGGTCTAAATTCCCCCCCCCCCACCAAAAAAAAAAAAAAGAGCCAAATTAATTAATCAAAACAATATGGTGACAAGATATGTAGAGAATTTTATTAATTAACCGACAACCCTATGGCACATTCGGTGTCGGTTGGAGTATATAATAGTAAAATTTCCAACCACCAAATGAAATTAAGTTATTTCAAAGTTTAAAAAAAGATTATTATTATTTATGAATCACTTTAACCAAAGTAACACCATTAAATTAAAAATATTTAATCTTAAGAAACAAAAATGGCAGCAGAAAGTAAAGTTATATTAAAATCATGTGTTAGATTCCATCTTCTGCCAAGGGACCTCAAGTGCCTTCTGTTTCCATGGCAAATGGGACCAAAATTTAACACTCAAAAGTGACTCGAAAAAAGAGACAATTAGCTCAAATTATTTGGTTGGTTCTACTCTACTAGACACACTTATAATTGGATTATTATTTGCTACTGGCAAAGATTTGGCTTCTATTAATCATTCTTTGAGTCAAATGAGCTGGAATTTTCGACATTTTTGGAAGTTAGGAAAATGTAAGTGAATTATTTGGTTAATTAATACTAGTAGTTATCAGAACCGTCCACGTGACATCATTTGTGTGCTTAGTAAGTACTACTCCATAATACTCCTACTAACCGAATTTGTGGTTAAACTGCATTAGTTATCGTAATTGGTGCAGTTGATGGGTTGCATCAGAATGATGTTCCAAAATTTCAACTCCTCATTTATTTTCTTTTCTTGTGGTTTAGCATCTGATCATGGAGTTATATAAGCCTTACATTCTTGCACCTAATCTTACTTCTTGTCTGATTAATGATATGTAGGGCAGTGGATATCATATGATAACCATGAATTAGTATTATTTAATTATTGAGTGATTAAAATATATTTTTTTATATTTTCATATAAAAAAGTGTCGCTATAGATGTATAACGACGGTGAAAAATTTACCAATTTCTGTCATAAATTTATCCGTTTTCAAAATTTATTTATACGTGATGAATTGAATTGTATACATAATTTTAGGTTGAGGCAACACAATAATGTTTAGTTTGATTAAAAAAACTAAAACGCACCGAACATTCGTGCTGACTATCCTTTTGGATGTAGCCGGCTTGGCTTATAACTAATAAGCAAAACATGGAAATATTAAACCACTCAAAAAAGAATATTTTCCAATCTTATACACAAAGAAATAAAATATTTAAAGTAATTGATATAAAGCATCTATCTAAACAAAGGGTGATTGATTTTTAATTTTTCTTCTTCTATATATAAAATGAGAATGGCGTGTTTTATTTTTGATCAATTCATCTGTGGCTGTATCCGTATATCATAACAATTACAATCATTAACCGATCAAATCTTAGCTTAATAGTTAAGAGAAGATATTGTGACTTTTAGGTGTCATCAATTCTTTTTAAAGTTTATTTGTTTTTTCTTTCATACAGTCTTTTGTTGATATATTTGATTATGAAATTATATTACATTATCCAAAAAAAAATGGGCTTCCAAATTAAGATAACAAATGTGTGTGTAATAATTTTGGATAATAATAGCTAAATTAATTGAAAAATATGATAATAATTAATGATGAGTATGACTCATTTTCCATAAATAAATTTGATTGATAACTCGCTATAACTAACTAACTAACGAGTGAAGAGAAATACGGTAGGTAACAATTATTCGTCAAAGCTTTAATTAGTAGTACTACTGGAATGGAGTAGTACTTTTCTGTATCACCTTGGGCTCAGCCATCAAAGCCCATTGTTCAAATATGTCTGTATGACATATAATCCCATTTAACCATTGGCCCATGAAGCTATCATATACAATTATTTTTTAATGAACATTTTAAATTCATATTTTTTATATATTAACAAAATATAAAAATAAATGAGAAGAGTGTCAAGCACTAATACCATGCAAATGCATAAAATATAACAAATATAAAAAAATATATCATCACTTAAATTTCTTCGTATAAACTCAAACTTGTTCTTTTTCGCACTCGGTATATGACTCAACCCCTAAAATATTTATCTAGTAAATCATAGATTTATCTATTTATATAATACTAACATTTTATTTAATTAAATATATAATATGTATACGTATATATTATAATGATAATAAAAATATTAGATATTATTGATAATAATATAAATTTTTATATAAAGTTCTAACGAAATAAAAAATATATAAAAACAAAATTATGGTAACGTAATTATTATTGTCGAAGAATACATCTAGAAATAATTTGAAAGTCGATAAAATGATTAAAAGAAGTGAATCTTTCTTTGATTTTTTTTCAGATGAAATAATTAAAACAAAATGTTATTCTGCGTTTAATTATATACTATTTTTTTCTAAAAACTCATGTTAAAAGACCAAAAAAATTATTCTTGAACGGAGGTAGTCAATAGGCGTTATTGTTAATCTTCTACTATTAAAATGAAAAATAATTTTTTAAAAAATAAATTATTATTTTCATATGTATTTTAAATAATTTTTTTAATATTGATACATATTTTTTCTCATACGAATAGTGAGGAAAGTCCTATTTTTATTTTTTATGTAAAGAGACTCATGTGAAAATATCATTTTAACATATAAAAAATATCAGTTTTCTTTTTATATTTTCATATGATCTCTTTGGCATTAACATAAAGTGGGTTTCATACCACGGTTTAATATGTGAAAATAAAAAATTATATATGGATTTTAATTAGATACGATTGCTCCTATTTATATTTAGACTCAATAAAAATAAAATAAAAATTATAAAAAATTTACAAATTATAACGTAGAATATTTATGTGAAAATATAAAAACAAATCAAAAACTACTATATATGATCGTGAAAATTAGACAGAAAAATTGAACCTGAATATATTTGAAGTTTATATATTTATATTTTTATTCTTTATTAAGATTCAAAATATAAATAAATGAAATTTAAATACATTATGAAATACACAGAGAGAGACTTAATTAGATACGGAGGGGTCCACACGAACGAAAATAGGATCGATTTTCCTTGCTGTGGAAAACTATAGACGGTCTGATGTTCTGATCTTTATTCTTCTTCTTCCCTTCCATCTCACCGCCAGACATTTACTTATGTTATATTAATGTACACTTTCTCTCTCTACAATTACTGCTAATTATTTTCTTTCTCTCTCTAAAACATATACTGAATCAGTCATTCTCCCTCCTCGATCTCTCTCCAATGTGCTCTGCTCATTGAATCACTGAGAGTAGAGATCCGGCTGAAGTAAGCCGTTGGCTATATAATTGTTAGTCTAGATTCGGAGTTTTTCGATTGGTTTTACCATTTCCAAACAATCTAGAGGTAAAGCTTTTTGTGTATTTTTACTAGTACTTAATTCAATTTTTCTGCTCAAGTTAATAGATCCTGTTATACGTTTGCAATGCACTTGTTGTATTAGTATTTACTGTTCAGTGTGATTTGAGATCAGCAAATCCATTATCAATTTGGCTATAACTTGATTTATTTACTGCTATTAGTTTATATGTAATAGATCGAGTGTAATATATTCATATATGTACTAGTCAAATAGTGATGATTGCTTACTGTTTATGCCTGGCAATTGTTCTTTGAATACAATGCTTGACTAATAAACTTTTATTTTATGACTCTTATGTCCTTGATTTATTCTGACTTATGAGGAACCTCTGGCATAAACAGTAAAATTTTGTACTTAGCGTATTTTGTTTCATATTTTGCATGCTTTTGTTTGATTATTAATAACTGAGGTTGAACTTTTACCAACGTTTTGTTGAAGGAGAGCTTGAAAATGTTATACTTCCTAAAAATAAACAGGATGCAGTTGATTTTTTTAATTTAACAATAACACTAAACATGCTCTAAATCCAAAAGAGAAAATATTCATAATTTTTTTTTCCTCTTCAACTAGTAAAGTGTTTATGGTCTCATTATTAAAGAAAGGAAAAAAGAAAAAAAGAAGGCAAAACCCAATAAAAAAAGGAGGGAAGGATACAAAGATTATGAAACAAGAACAAATCCTATTAATTAAAAGAAAAGATCAGGAAAATCCCCTAATAAGGGGACATAACCCACATGTCCTCCCAAAGACGAATTCCTCTCCCATCGGCCATCACCATGACTATTATGAGCAAAAATGAGAAAAGGAGTTTGTGTTTTCCATTTTATTTATCGTCCTGATGTTCTTATGACTCTTATCAATCTGTTATTTTCCAGATTTTGGCAAATTTTGATGAATATAATTGTTAAGTGACTTGGAAACAAGGTTCCACTTTGGATTTAGGTAACTGCATGAAATTCCTGGTGACACATACCAGGTATCACTAGTGTCTGGCCTTTGGCGGGAAGCTCATTCAAATGGTGTAGAAGAATTCAGAAATTGATACAGAAAGCCTTTCTTGTGAAAGACATCAACAGGAGAAATGATCAACAAGTCACTTTTTTTGACCTATCTATACCTACTAATCTACATTCTGCTCTCATCTGGAGTTATATTGTACAACAAGGTAATTCACTTATGTTTTCAATGTTAAATCTTAGCTCCTATAATTGTTTGTCATTTTTTGTTTGGACTATGAAATGTATGTACGCTTCTAAGGAAGATGCTGTTCTTCACGAATAGGTGTTTTGGACTTTGAAAGCCACATAATACACAAGCTTGTTAATGTGAAAAAATATGTTAAGACATGGATATACAATAATTATTTCATACCTATTAATCTTCTTTTGATAAGAAGGAAATATTGGGATTGATTATTCTCTCATTAATCTAAATCTAGAGAAATCATTTGTAGATTTGACCTCTCTTTTACTTGCTTTAATATTTGCATGAAATCATGACCTATCTTTACAAGAATACAGTGCTCTAGGACTGGAAAGAATGAAATGAAAGACCAGTTAAAACAAAGTAAATCAAAACAGCAGTGTTTTCTATTTTTAGCGAATCAGCAATAATCTGTAATCTGCAACTTTTGTATTATGGGTTTCCTACTTTCAGCAAGAATTTTTTTTGCGCCTTTTGCAAAGACATAATAGGAAGAGCAGAATGCTGAACATAATTTTTTTGGTTCAACTATGGAGTTGATTAACTCCTGACTTCTTAAACTATTGTTATTTTACATCCATGGTTGTTATGCTCCCCATTGATTCTTGTCAGGATCTCACAGCGATCCACATTGGGACCAGTAAATCCTTCTATACCTGACATGATTGCATATGGTCCTGGAATCTTGGTTGTTAAATGTCTCATTTCTCCTATGCCATTAGCATACCATATTTGCATGCACTGTTAAATCCTGCAGAATGAGTATTCATTAAGATATTTTCTTTACAATTGCCACATGCTCTTTCATGACTAATTTGGATTTTAAAGCAGATCTTTTCTTTGTGATTTGAAGTCTAGTGTCCAGTATTTTATGATCGAATGAATTTTAATTGCAGTGGGTTCTCTCTCCAAAGTACTTCAATTTTCCGTTTCCTATAACACTTACCATGATTCATATGGGGTTTTCTGGAGCGGTAGCATTCTTTCTTGTTCGTGTTTTTAAGGTATGTCTATGTACATAATATCAACAATCTCACTTTTGCATGTGTTTTCTCTTTGCTAATTTGCCAATAGATTTTTTTTTCTTTCTTTTTGGGTTAAACCTCATTGAACCGGACAAGCAGACATGCAATAACTCTTCCGTCCTTCCCTCACAATTATTTGCAGTTTCCTTCCTCCCTAAACAATTGATATGTAACAGAGTTAGAATTAATGCCTTGAATAGTTTGTCAGCATTCCCTAAAATGCAATGTATATCAGATGGATCTAAACTATTAAAGTGATATGACGAAAATGCATTATGCAATCTCTTTTTGTGTGTTGTTCCTTGTTATCTTAAAATCACTATGGAATTTGTAGTTATTTTATTTGATTGTAATATTTCCTCTAATTTATTTGACAGGTGGTTTCTCCCGTCAAAATGACATTTGAAATGTAAGATATCTAATTTTATTTGAAAGGACCTATTTCTTTATTTAATATTCTTTCAAAGTCACTGTTCTTTTAGGTAACAAATAATTATTTCTGTTATTTTAATTATTTATGGCAGATATGGAACGTGTGTAATTCCAATAAGTGCCTTCTTTGCATCAAGTCTTTGGTAAGTCTTGTCAACAATCATTTTTTTAGTTCCATTCCTTACTCAAGCAGTTACATAGATCCCATAAAATCGATTTACGTGTTTCGTTCATTATGCAGACTTGGATAAATTAATGTTTGTTGATAATGCTCAACATTCTATGCTAATAGTGGTAACTAATCTTTGGTGTATAGGTGTAAATGGACAATGACTACCATTGTCATTAGAACTCTAGAGAATATATATCTAACATTTTGTTTATGCTTAACTTAGGACAAATACAAGTATAGACTCAACTCTCAAGGTTTACATATGCTATAGTTTCAATCACTTGATTTCCCATTTTAATAAATTTTGGAAAAATACCTGTGATATCGGGATAAATACTTTTGCTGTTTTAAATGTAACCTTCGAATACATATACAAGGCCCTTGGCTAAAACCTTTATCACGGCAACCTACCTTGAACCCAACAAAATTACCATATTATGTATTATATCTAGTTCATAACAAACTCTTATAAATTAAAATACTGGAATGTGACTATTAAATTTTAGAAATAAATTTTGCAACGCTGAGAAAGTTTCCTGCTGAGAAATTGAGCATTTTCCCATAACTTGAATTCCTTTATTTTCTCTTTCATGATCCTCTCGTGGACTGCATCTTACTTCTTTGCACATGCCAGCAAATGCACATGCCCAGCAAAACGCACAATAGTCTATAGTCTATTGTTTGCTGAGAAATTTACTTCTTTGTTCCTGTTCAAATGCACATGCCAGCAGATGGGTATGAGAGCACTGTGTGCTTGTGTAATAAAAGGCAATACTGTTTAATGCTAGGTGTTTTGATTTTCAACTTCCTGCTTGAACTCAATATTTTGATCCTCAGGCGGTTTCAGAACTCACAATAGACCTGATACAATGTTCCACTTTTTTCAAAAACACAAGAAACATCGAGTTTCCGTGGGATGAATACAAACTATCTAAAGGGGGGGAAAGAACTTCGTTTTTATTAAAGTAGATAATACTTCTTCTAATAAGTTCATACATAATTAAGAACTTTAACCTTTTATTATTTGAGTCGCTTTTTATTACGTGCTTATTGAAGAGAACTTTATGGCCAAGTAGTTTGCTTCGATCAAAATTTCTTCACCACTACTATACATTCTATACTTAATTATTAAGATACGTCTCCCGAGAGAGGAGACCCCTAATTGGTAGCAACTGGAAAGATGATTACAAAGTCTTGCTTTGTATTTGAAAAGCCTTTTTAATTTCAACTTTACACACACCATCTATATTTCAAATGATAACATCCACTTCTACTTGTTTTCTTGCCACAGGTTTGGCAACACTGCTTATTTGCATATATCGGTGGCCTTCATTCAGATGCTTAAAGCCCTAAGTATGTCACAATAAAGTTATATATTCTTCTTGCGTACTCACTAAATTTGATGAAGAGCTGCTTACTTCCTATTTCTGGATGTTACAGTGCCTGTGGCGACATTTCTTATGGCTGTTTTGTGTGCCACTGACAAATTAAGATGGGATGTGTTCTTGAATATGGTGCTGGTCAGTGTTGGTGTTGTCGTTTCTTCATATGGGGAAATCCATTTTAATGTAATTGGTACAGCTTACCAGGTCACAGGCATATTTGCAGAAGCTCTGAGGCTAGTTTTAACTCAAGTTCTTCTGCAGAAGAAAGGCTTGACTCTGAATCCTATTACAAGCTTATATTACATAGCTCCATGCAGGTATCAGATTTGATGCTTTTTGACAATTTTCTTTGGTTGCTATAGATGGACAAGTTTGTGCCCTTACACTGAATTTATGGGATGAAATCATGAAATTTAATTTCTAGGGTATTTCTGGTCTCAGCATTATTAATTACCAAAAAGAAAAGTAGACAGCATTATTGACATGTTTTGTTTTCACTAACCACTTCATTAATTACTTTAGGTTTGGTGTTCTTTATACACTTAGCGATATTACTAAATGAAGCAAACATTGCTACTATACAGCTTTTTTCATGATTTTTCTAATTCCATGACCCTAACATGCTCTCGTTTTACTATGTTCTTGCTTTTAGGTGGCTTGTATATATTGCATTTGCTTAATCTTTATATGCAAACTGGCTGAACTCTTGTGCTACTGCAATTCTTTTTGGTGGTTAAAAATTGACGCATCACATTTCATATATTTTTCCTGTGCAGTTTCGCATTTTTGTTTGTACCTTGGTACTTCTTGGAGCAGCCTGGGATGGAAGTTTCACAGATTCAGTTCAATTTTTGGATCTTTTTCTCCAATGCTATATGTGCTTTAGCATTAAATTTTTCAATTTTCTTAGTGATTGGTAGAACTGGAGCAGTGACCATTCGAGTTGCTGGTGTTCTGAAAGATTGGATACTAATTGCCCTTTCAACTGTAATATTTCCGGAGTCTATTATTACTGGACTGAACATTACTGGCTACGCAATAGGTATCTCATCTATTCATTGGAATTGCTGAAAGTTCTCAGTTTAGTAACATTTTTTTTATTTAGAACTTTTATACAGCACTATATGTAACTATCTCATCTATTCGTTGAAAATGCTAAAAAGTTGTCAAGCATAGTAACATTTTTTTTATTACTTTTCTGCAGCTCTATGTGGTGTAGTCATCTACAACTACATAAAAGTTAAGGATGTTCGCTCATCTCAACTTCCTCCTGAAAGTATTCCAGAAAGAATGACAAAGGTCAGTTTTTGTAATAATTATTGTTATCTTTGGGCTAATTAGTATATTACTAATCTTCCTTAATTATGTCAAAGATTCATTTATTTGAAGTGTTTTCTACATAAGACTCTTGATTGCACTTGTATATATATATATATATATATATATATATATATATATGCACAAACTTATAAGCCCCATGGAGATGTTTGAATTACAAAACATTATGGTGTTTTATAAGCATATCGTCTGAGATAGTGTAGTAAAATCAGCCTTTGATTTTGAAAGGTAAAAGGTTGCATATGTTTTTTTAGAAATTACTCTACACAGGTCAAAGACAAAAGTCCCTTTCTTTTCCATTAGATCTTTTTCAAATTTACCAACATGTTTGCTGTTCAAGTATGTGGTAAAAACTTGCTATTGAATTAAAATTTGGGATTTGATCATCAGGAGTGGAAGTTGGAGAAAAAGTCATCTGATGTATTCACACCCGATAATAGTGATGATTATGATGGAAGAAATAACAGAGGGATCAGTTCGGTCTCTGATTTGAATGTTGATGAAGAGGCACCTCTAATTCCTTCGTCAAGGATTTCTCATATTGGACGTTCACAGCTCAGTAGCAGAGATGCATAATTATGAACAGCGCATATGTTGATTAACATCAGAGAACCCTCAACTTGCTAAAGTGAAAGAAGAGGAGGATGCAAATGGATTCCTCTATCGTATCAAGTAAATATCCAATTTTTTGTAGGGAATATATAATTACACCGGAAGCAACGGATATCTTTTATAACGTTTTTCCAAAATCCATGCACACAATTTATTTCAGTTTTTTTTGGGGGTTTAGATACTTAAGTGCGTCTTAGCTGGATGTAATTAGGTGACTTAATTGAGGCCGTAGCTTACAGGCTACAGACACTTACACTCATTAAAAGAAAATATTCATACTTCAAAATGTCAGTGAATATACTCTTATTAATTTTCGAAATTTCATTGCAAAGTAGTTCATTCTAGTCAATTTTCCTCAGTCCGGTCATTGTTTTTACTATGTACGCAATAAACGTCATTTATTTGTGCATTTTTGTGTTATTTGCCCAGTGAAGCTTTCTGATATCTGAACTTTTAAGTATACCATTCTGTAGTATATATAGGAAACTGATATTTTACAGAATAAAAGTGATTTTGACAAGGTACCCTCAAATAAATACTAAATGAGTTCCTCGTCAGAGACTTAGTCACTTAGAAGATAGGCCATGAATTTAACTGGAAAAATATATATTTTTCAAAAATTTAGTGCTCTGTTTTATCAAGTGAGTCCACCATAAAGTGGGAGAGGAATCTATTCAATTTGAACATCTAACGTTATGGAGCAGTTCAGTAGAACAATGAATTGTGAATAACGATCAAATTTCATTTTGAATATGAGAGAGGGATATAAATACAAATTCAGTAAATGAGAGTATTTTAAATTAAAAAAAAAGAAAAGAGTAATACCCTATTTCTAGCACTATACTTACCATTTTTCGTGAAGGTTTACAAAGAGAACAATGGTTTTCAAATCAACGCAAGATCAAGTGTAGAAACAAACCTCACAATGATTTACACACAAGAAATCACAATTACGATATGCACATCTCAGCAGGTAACATAAAAAATCAACAGATGACCACAAACATCATTTCTCCCATCTCTACAGTCTTATTGCAATGTTAATAATCATAGCAATAGGCTGGAAAAATAACTCTCTTATGAATAATTTACTCAATAATCTACAGCCTTCATATACAATAGCCTCCTTGCCGTTGGTGCTGGAGGAGCTAATCCGGGGATGTCCCTGATGCTTTTGTTGTTGGGATTTACAATCTATGAGTTTACATATTACAGTTAGAAGACAAGAGTGAGCACAATATGAGGGTACAAAGAAGCAAAACAGCTTTATAAATACTTAAAACACTACAACATGAAACATAAGCAACTGCTAGTTACTTGATTAATCACTGAAAATATCAAGCCTACAAAAAGATAATAGTAAGACATGCAAAAATTGGGGAATTCACCTTCACAATGATTATGGCGATCACGCCACATACAATTAGAAAAAGAAACAGCATGATGCATTTATCTGTTGCCACCTGGAAACATCTGCGTGTTAATACATCAAAAAGCGATCAGATCTGTTGGAGAAGAACTAGCTTACCTGCCTACCGATCTCTTTCACAAGCTGCGAGGCCTTCTTGATAGAGAACTGAATTGTATCCAGTTCATTAACAATACGGCCCATTTGATCAGTCTGCACAAATTCAAAATAAGGGATTAGACCCACCCCATAAATAAAATCATAAAAAAACAAAGGCAACGAAAATTGTAGATGATTAGTTATGCATACTCACTTGTCCCTTCAAGGTAACAGCTGTTTGTGTTCCCACTTCAACTGTTTGTTGAACAACCTACAGTCAGTTGCAAGTTTAGAGTAAAAGTAGTAATACCACCTGTAGACATTTCTAAGTTGACAATTCACCTGTTTTGAATGTTCAATGGCCTGATCAGTCTCGTCCATTGTCTTATGCCCAGCATTAATAAGTTTCTGATTTGACATCGCTAGAAACAACTAATGCAAATGAGACACAGTGACTAGATCTATATAATGAATTAAAAATGAACCTAAGATGTCGATTCATAGTAATAACAAATGGTGATTTTCTCATACATGTATGTTTTATTTGGTTCAACAATATCAAGCCACACAATGAGTTCTGTCGAGATATGAGCTGAAAGAAAATAATAAGATACTAAAGACATGAGCAACAAAGAGATCCTGATCTTAACAGTCGAGTGAGACAAGAATCACATGTTCTCTCTTTCAATCTTCTCTAGTTTCTTCTTCCTCTCTCCTACATGTCAATGTATCTATCACTGACTTCCGCAGTGTTCTATACGAACATATACTATGATACAAAGCTACTAATTACTGTTACTTAATAGTTCGAACAAAAAAAATGTAATGAAGTTGATTTCTCAACCTTTTAGAGTAGTTATTAATGATTCTAGAGGGTTGTGCAAAATATATAAAGTTGAAGGCTTTTAAAAGTAAATACCAGGAATTTGAGTAAACTAAGGCTATATTTGTTTGGAAGGATTATAATCCCAAGACTATTAATCCTAGGATTATAATCCCGGGATTATAATTATAATCTCAAAACTATTAAGTCATTTTATAATCCTAAACTAATAGTCCCAAGTTTAAATTTGAAAACAAACAACACATTTGGGATTAATAATCCTATCCCAAGTATAATTCTTGCAAACAAACATAGCCTAAGTGAAATGAACACAAAAAACAGTTTGAAACCAAGTTTAACTCGGAATTTATTTATTTATTTTTTTAAAAAGAAAATAAAAGATAAAGGAAAAAGAAGATGATCTTATTGATGAAGAGAAGAAATTACAAATTCTCCTCCCAAAAAAAAACAAAAGAAAACAAAGAAAATGAGGGGAAAAACATCAATGCATTGGTGAAGCACTGCCTGCCAATCCCTGTGAAAATCTGACAAAGAAATTTCTCAAAAAGCTTCAATGCATGAACCAAAGTGAAGCCAAAAAAAAAGACCCTCTGTCCCAATGACAAGTGTAGACTCATATTATACAAGGAGATGGAAAAATTTAAATGAACATGCACAAAAGGATGGCTTCGATGCCAAGCTAAGATTCATAATATAGAAGAAAACTACAATACTAAATTGAGTGAGAGCTATCAAATGACTACTGCAGAACTAAGAAGTCAAAGAGATTAATTTGAGATGCACGTCTATAACATTCTTATACAATAATTCTCCATAAAGTAATAAATAAAAACAAAAAAACATTTCTTCTCTCCCTTTTTTAGGTTGATTAGTAAATAAAGTTTTAAAAACCCTCCTTACAGCCAGGGAAAGAAATGACCAATACATTTATGGATTTTAACTTCTCTTCAGAAATCCACCTATATATAGGTCTCAAAATTGTAATAAATGGGCTCACTTTAAGGCAGCTAAACTATTTCTTACAGATGAGAGATGACTCCTACCACCTAAAAAAACAGGCCTCATCCGATATGTAGTGTGCTGACATCTAATCCTGCCATCATACACTCCGTAAAAGCATCGCACACTCACTAATAACAACTGAAATTAAATATAAAGAATAAAACCAGGAAGATTTTTAGTAATTGGAGTTGAACAACAATCAACCTTGTCATTGCCAATATTGAGGAAATTAATTAAAAAATGTATTTTCAGAAAGTGAGATTCATAAAGGGATGATAGAGATAATCATTCGAGTGTTCTGTATTTATTTTCCATCAGAAATGATCTGCACCATAACATATTGGCATACTTTTCATCAAAAAAGAAAAAAGAATTGTCTATCCAAGAAATTAAAGTTCAGTTATATGTAGAAGACAACTGATCTTACCTGATGCCACTTGAACATTGTCTTCAGCTGTAGGTTCAATAGCAACTGCTCCCATATCAAAAAGTTCAACTTTCTTATTTCCAAGACTACTCATATACCTGAAGTGCAACCACAAGGGACAGAAAAATTATGTGAATGCATAGAAACCCAGAAGATGAAGGAAATAGATCTATTCTAAAAATAATGCCCTATCACTTGGCATAAACGGAAAGAAACATTGACTCTAAATTCTGCACCATAACGTACTGGCATAATTCAAGTGACATTTTAAAACAATAATTGACTCCAGACAGTATGGCCACTCAACTTATTTTCTTAAAGAATAATAAACTCAACATATGGACTTAAGTTTTTCTCAAGGCAACATATGAATTCAGCTCCTTGATCTACAAAAGTAAGGGAACAAAAGAAAACAGAGATAGGTCAGAAAACAAAGGGCTCAATTAATCACAGAAGACTCGTGTGAGTCTGCCACAGTGAAAGTTATTGATTCTGTAATTGATCATCATTCTCTTTAGATAAAGAAGACATTTTATTAGAAAAAAAAACAGATAGACTCTATATTTACCCACTGTACACTGAATACTTTCTTGTTTTTCACTATACACCTTCCATGACATTAAAAAAGTGCAGCATTAGCTTGCGACAATATAAAATTTGCCATCCGAGAATACAAATTTGTGCTACATCTTCTTGCAATGATGTCCTAAGCTTTTAGGCGCGTTTAGCAAGGATTTTAGACATGTTAATAACACATTTCTACATTACATCTTCTATTTATTTTTATATTTCAACATTGTATAGTAGCAATTCAACAGTACTAGAGAAAATAAAAAATATATAATACAATTTTTAAATGTATTTCCTGCAGCTTTTAAAATATGAGCTGAACAAACCCAAAAACTTACAAAATCCTTTGCAAGATGTTGGGGGTAGTTAATATTACAACACAGAAAACAAAATATATAAATCCAGTTCCTTCATATAAACATTTAAGAGCCAAGTTTCCTTAAAATTATGAAGGATCCTGGTACAAGTGGATTACCTAGAATGAGAATCCTAGATAAATGACCGTAAACATATCACCTATCAGCTGCTTAAATTTATCAACCATTAAAATTATCAGCACTAAGAGAATGTTGGTGCTAATCATTTTTTATGCAAGTATTGGTGCTAAATATAAGACATGCCAAAACCATATAACTCTGTTCACTAAATCAACTGAAGTTTTGAATAGGACATATTAACAATAGAAAATGCATTCAGGTGAAATTTGTTCTCTTAAAAACATAAAATTTCCTTTCATAGTTATTCTCTGAGAGTGATCCCGTGCATATTTTATCTATGGCTAAGCCGTAAGCTTTCTTTTAGCATTTTAGTTTCCATGTTGTTATCAATATAATTCTTTCTTCCTAAGAAAGAAGTGAAAAATAAGAAAATACAATCAACATTAAGCGACCCGAAATAATATAAAACCTTAAATATGATAATTTTACCGAACGTAACAAATTAAGTTACACTTCGGCTCACAACACAGTTCAGAGTTCCTCTTTTGTTTTCTTCCTTTTTTGGAAAAAATATTAAGAGGCGCAATTTAGCCTGATGTAGGTTGCTTTTAGGGTATAGCAGATGTGTGGATCATGGGCATCCACATGTATCAAGAATATTTCATGATTTAAATAGGTTTATAATGAACTTACCATCGATTGCTTCTCATCATTGAGTTGTTTGTTAACCTCGGGAGGATTTCGACCCTCCTCATCTTTAATTTCGCGATCAAACTCTTTAATTAACCTGAAATGCAAGTCTACATGTAAGATTGACAGTATGAAGTCCTTGAGAAGCAGTATAACAAGTTGTCTCGAGTCTTGACAGCCATCGAGGACAAAACTCATGCACACATAACATGAAAATTTCTCTCAGACTATAAGGATATGATTCTTGTCTTGTATATGAACCGAGGAGATGCCCCATACATGTGCCATGCTGTCAACTTTTACATTGTTCAAATTGTATAAAGCTTTCAAAGACACTATATAATTAAATTCCTATCTGCTGAATCACAAGCTATCTAGTTCATATTAATATTGTATTCAAAATTGCCAATGCAAAGAGTTGATATTGCCTGATAAACATAAGAAATCAGTCATTTAGAATACTGAAGTGCAGACAGACCACAATAATCCTAGGTTTTCCTTGCTTTCCTCCTACGAGGAGAAAAGCTTTGTTTTCACAAGAAACTACCATAATGGCTTCAAAGCTTAAAGGCCCTTGAAAACATATAAAAGGAATCAAAAACAGAGAAGTGCTTACCTTTTACACTCCCTCATCTTTCCTGTAAGTTCTTCCAGCTGCTTGCTTTGTCTATTGGAGTCTTTAATCTTATCCAGCTTCTGGAAGCCATTTCTATATCCATAAAATAAAATGACAACGAGGAAGTCAATTGTCTTAATCACTCTATACATCTATTGCATTAGTGTTAATAAACAAAAAAAAATGTTACGCAGAACCATAACAGATAAGACTAACTTCTAGCGTTAAGTAACACTCACAACTAGACTAAGGATAGCATAAAGAGTTCTAAAAGGTATATGAAATTCAAAGAAGAAAAAAACATGATTATCTCCCATTGCAGACATCATATTCCAAGGTACCGCAGAAAACTTGGTCAAAATAAGTGACAATAATTTGTAATTGACTTGAGGAATCACGAAGTCAATTGCTACAAACACTGAAGGACACTCTGTCCATAATGCAAAGTAGAATTAGAAGCACAATAGTCCATATTCTGTTAACTTAACCGTTCATAGGTGAAGGCAAACAACAAAATCCTTGCTAATTGATAACTCCTTGTATTAATCCATATCATATCAAATAGTGATGTCTTCCTTCATCCATCAAATGCGGAATACATAAAATTGAGCTTAGGTTATTGCATTGTCAAACATGTAGGGTCCAGGCCATTAATGTTGATACAATTCCAAATAAAGTATTTATTTTGCCTATTTTTACAATGTTAGAATTAGTTGAGTTTTTAATTTTTTTTTAGTTCAGTGACATAAAGTGGAGTACATTTTTAACAAGTCTATAGATTCCAATACACAAAATACATACATACAAGGAGAGATGATAACGAGATGTTTAAATACATATTTATACACAGAGTAATATAGTAAACATACGCGAGGGCACGAAAATTGTCCCGAATTTCACCATGGATCTGCTCCAACTGAGGGCTCATCTGAAAATCCGAACTGCCCATTGCTCTTTCTTCTCTGTTGTCGGTTAGAATCCGAGAAGAAATTCCTCACCGGCTAATTCAAATCAAACTTTTCTTATAATTTGAATTACAAAACTCATGACATTGCTTGGAATCGCATAAACCCAAAAGAAAAACTACGAATTCAAATCCGTAGCTTTTAGAACTACTAATGAAGCAAAGTAACGCTAACCGTGTGTGCGAATAAGTTTAATTTAATTCTCAAACAAAAACGAAAATATCAAATCAAACTCAAATGTATAAGTATAACTAGGGTTCCTATGAGAGGAAGGGGGTAAACGTGGAAGAAGAAAGAGGGCGGGGGTGAGGAAGCTGTTTTACTTGATTATAAGCAACTGATGATTACAGGTTGTCTAATGTTTTGGTGCAGATCTTTTGGAAAATCATGAAAAAACTAATCAAATGAGAGATTGAGAAATGAATTCTAACGTGACAAATAACAAATAATTTTAATTTTCAGTTAATAATTTAATTATATTAACTCAAAAAAACATTCCTATACCCTTTAGATTCTAATTCTAAAAATTAGATGTCTAAATATTATAAATTATTCAAAAATAATACTATTAAACATGATAAAAGAATATCATTATTTCTTGAATTACTTTTAAATTTATATACAATATATGTGTCACGATATAAAAAATTTAAAATGTTAAACTTAAATTATTTGATGAACGTTATGTTATTGTATTTATAGCAATGGAAAATTAACGTCTTACCAAATTAAATTAAATAAAAAATAAGTAGATTATTTAGACATATGGTAAACAAATTGCACACTATAATTGCACGTGATATAATTGTCTTATTCAATAATTTCTTTATCAAAAAATATTTTTTTCATTAATTTTGTAAGTCTTGAGATGAAACAGAGCGAGTGATATATATATATATTGTAAAAGTTTTTATTTAAATTATTTATAATAAATTTAAGTTAAATTATAATTATAAAATTTATAAATCAATCTTGTATATAAATACAAAGAAAATTTATCTTTTGAAATCAATTTCAAATCAATTTGATATCTTTTCAAATCAATTTACACCACAAGCAATTGATTTCAATCAATTGAAATCAATTTCAATCAAATCAATTTCATGCCTATCTTCCGAATCAATTTTAATCAATTTCAATCAAATCAATTAATTAATCTTTTAATCAATTGAATTCAAATCAATCTTATATTAATTTTTGTCTCTTCCTCTTCTTCTACTCACTTCAGTTTCTTCTTCCACCCCTCTTCCTCTTCCACTTCCACTTCCCCTTCTCCTTCTTCCACTTATATATATATATATATATATATATAGGGATTTCATCCACAAGAATCTAGGTTGTTGTGAAAGAACTTTTACAGCCTGGCCTCTACAACTGTATAATTTACTTACACAATTTTATTTTTTTATAAGTCACTTTCTGAGGTTGTGGCGGGGCTAAAAAGGATCGCTTCCAACAACCGATCAATTATGGATGATATATATATATATATACTCACCGACGCACTATTTAATCTCACCAGCTTCCATATTTTGTAATCAATCACTTGATCCAATCAATTACTATCAAACTCGGTCACTCGACCTTTTTATTCTGATGATCACATCTTATTCACATAATTCTTCACATTCAAATAGACCTCAATAATTCGTTGAGTCTTTATTTTTTTTTTTATAACGTATTGACTTGAGTTTAATATATATAATAATGGATGGATGTTGATGGAAGTAAGCGTGTGTTTCAAAGATTAGGGTCATCGAATTGAATGCAAACAACAATAAACTACTGAAGTTTTGTTTCCATTGGAGGCGTGCAAGTGTAGCAGATATACATGTCTCGACTTAAACAGAGAATTGTTTCGCTGCCATTGAAGAAGAATCGCAGAAGAAACAACAACGATTGCATATGGACAATGGTATGCCGCCCGCATCTTCAAAGCGGCCACATGGATTTGTAGATGATCATTCGAATATGCCAAGGAGGAATTCCAATTTGAACAACAAGCGGGGGCGAGGTCCGGGCGGAGGAAGTGGTGGTGGAGTTGTGAGGAAGGCTGAGATAGTTTGCAACTTTTGGGTACAGAGAAATTGTAAATATGGGAAAAAGTGTAGATATCTACATGGTTGGTGTACTGGCGACTTTTCTCCATCTGTAAATATGGAGCTATTTATAATATGGTATATACGTGATATTGAAGAATCAAATAATCTTATAATACGCATTTGGACCCTCTTTTCTAATTAATAAACTCTGCAACTATGTTTATTTTAATTATATTGATGTTGTTTCAATTGTGACTGGATATATGCAGGAGTCGCTTGATTCTGTTGTTTTTGTGAAGGTTTATATTATAGGTTCTTTTTGTAGGCTTCAATTTTTTATCTATGTCAGTGTATTTTATTTTATTTTTGCTAGATTATTTTATCTATGTCAATTGTTCCTTGGCTGTAAATAAATATGATTTTATTAATACATGTCAAATGGATTATACCAAATTATTTTTCTCACAATTTACTTTTTAAAACATGCATTGTTTTGGAATGAGAAAGCTTAGAAACTTGCAGCTTATGGTAAACATTGTTTATTGTATTTCTTAGATTTCCATCTCAAAAGTAGTTTTGAAGAAAAGGAAAAGCAATGAAGATTGGACAATTAGAAGGAAACAACAGCTCTAAGTGGATAGTTTCGTTATCAAGAAGCCCGAACAATTCGTCAGAGAGTAAATTTATATTTTTGTTGTTGAATTATTGGGCATGAAATTAGTCCGTGATTTTAGTCGCTTAAATTTGTTTGGTTCCTCTAAAATTGTTAATACTTTTGATGTTTGAAACTATCTAAATTTATTTTAACAGGTTAAGTTAAATGGTATTTCTTTTGGTTACTTATTTATGATTTTTTTCTAATACTTGGTAAGTCTCACACTCTCACTTACAATATTGATACTTGAATGGTCTTTTTAAGTTTATTTGTTGATGAGTATAGGAGATAGTAGATTGTATTGTTGTGCATCAGAGTGTTGGGACTTAGATTATGGGTTTCGAGCCGGACTTAGATTAGTTAGTTTTTTTGTGAAGGAAGATAGCAATTTGTCTATGATCGACTTTGAGCAATTGAATGTTGTTGAATGTTTGTTTCTCATGTCATGTAAAAATATATTGAAAAATTTATATAAAAATAACTTATTATAAAAAAACATTTTTCTCATTGTAATTTTAATAAATTATATAACCCGTTATTCAAACTAACTCGTGCATTGCACGGGCTATCAACTAGTACGTATAAATTATAGAAAGAGCAGAGGACTCCGCTTATTATATATTTATTCAAAAAAATGATAAATAAAATTTATAATTAAAAATTTTACATAAATATTCGTAATATATATTATTTTATTATATAATATACGTAAGAATTAATAATTATTATGTTAAAATTTTGTCATATATCTATCTATCTATTTAATAAAATATAAATAATTTTAAATTTTTTATTATATAAATCATGTAGAATTCAAAGTTTGAGATAAATCCCACCATCCATCTATCTAATAAAAAAATGATTTTGTCAATAAATTAAATTGCTCAAAGTTTGAGATAAATCGTCAAATTTATATATATATAACAAAATACAAATTTTGAATTTTCACCACCTTAATAATTCATATATGCCAAAAATTGAGATAAATATATATATATATTTGTGGTAGACATAACTAGTATATATATATATATATATATATATATATATATATTTGTGGATGTATATTACTTTTTTAATATAATTAAGCCTACAAAGATGATCCATTACAAAATTTCTCTTTCAAAACAGGAAAAAGAAGTAATCTAGTACTTATGTGATGCGAGTGTGGGGCCTGGCCGCCTGGGGGAGGGAAATAGTGAAATGTCAGTTTCTTGCATGTGGTTCTATTTTACGAGTATAATCCTAGTACTAGTACTAGTCTAAAAACGACTCTTCTTTCATGTCCACCTCATCATCGCCATGGCGGCCAAGAAGCTGAACGAATCCTTCTCAAAGAGCCTGATTGGTGAGGCGCATCGATGGGGTTGCATGAAGCAGACCGCCGTCAGCCTCCGCTACATGATGGAATTTGGGTCCACACCCACAGACCGCAATTTGCTCATTTCTGCTCAGTTTCTTCACAGAGAGCTTCCAATTAGGATTGCTCGCAGAGCTACTGAGCTCGAGTCCCTTCCGCATGGCTTATCCGACAAACCTGCCGTTGGAAAGGTGATAATGGGTTTTGTTATTTGATTTGATTCGATTCTGATTTGGGTTTTTCGTTTTAAATTTTTCATCCGAAGATGGGATGTTGGGAATTGAGCAAAATCTGTTTTATGGTTCGTTTCTGACTTTGGGGTTTTGATTCCCTCACCCAATTATTCTTTTTATTGTGCAATTATGGAAATGGGATTTATTTATTTTTGATTCTTGGGAGTTTAGTGGGTGTTGTGCCAAAGCTTGTTGGTATAAGAGGGAGCATGAGTGGGTACAAAAATAAGCTAAAGGTAATATTTTATTTGATTTTCTTTTGGAAACTGATTCTGTGAATCTGCTGCAGTTGGGGGTTTCACTTGTCAATTTGTTATTCTGAACCAGAAGATAATTGCTATGTGGATATTTTATCTTGTATGAAGGGGTTAATCTTATATTGAGCAACATTTTTGCTCTTTTATAGGTGAGGTATTCAATTTTTTTCCATACATATAAATAATTTTTTTGGGTGGTGTGGTTTTTAGCTTAGCTCCGTGGACACTCAGAATACATGGCTTGTTATTCCCTTGTGAATGTACTCTGTTTATTTTCAAGAAGTACTCTTGCATTAAAAGAACTGCCCCAGGGGCCGACACATAAGGAACCCAAGCAAAACTGCCTAAAATGCGTGCTCATCCTAAAAAAATCCTCAATACACTCCAAAAGGTGCTTAGAATGGACTTTACTTATTAAGTTTGAAGCTTTGAATTTGTTAGAACTTGGTTTGTTTCTTTCCAGTGCTTCAGTTAGTACTATGGGTGTGTTGATTACTTGATTAGTCCGTGGTTTCTAAATGAGTAAACTGGCAATTTTAATGACTGAGGTAGGTAATGATTTCATCCTTTTTCCTTTTACTTGCAAGGTGCGGGATTGGTATTTGGATTCTTTCCAAGACCTTAGATCCTTCCCTGACATCAAGGATAAGAATGATGAGTTGGAATTCACAAAAATGATTAAGATGATCAAGGTGAGACACAATGATGTTGTCCCCACGATAGCCTTAGGAGTCCAACAGTTGAAGAAAGCTCTCCAACCCAAGATTGATTATCAGTGTCTGGATGAAATTCATCAGTTTCTAGATCGGTTTTATATGTCCAGGATTGGGATTCGTATGCTTATTGGTTAGTCCACTATTTCTTTAGAAGCTTATCATCCAAGATTTGTAGCTGTATGATCTTTTTATGAATGTTTTGTAGTATATTGAAAAATAAATACTAATATTGTTTAAAATTTCACATTTGGGTGAAACTCAGGGCAACACGTGGAATTGCACAATCCCAACCCTCCTCCTTTTATTGTAGGTTACATACATACAAAAATGTCTCCTTTAAATGTAGTAAGAAGTGCTAGTGAAGATGCCCGCAGCATTTGTCTACGAGAGTATGGCAGTGCACCAGAAGTTAATATCTGTGGGGATCCTAATTTTACTTTCCCGTTAGTATTCATTTCTCCTAATTAATGACCATGTCTCCTGTTCTTTTGAAAGCCTCTTTCTTTTACTTTTTTCCTGATATTATTATATATGTACTTTTCTTATAAATGTTTTGTTCAACTCCTTTATTTTCTAGTTCTCCTGACACTAGTGCCTTCATTTGGACTACTTTACTTCTACATCCACACATCCACACTTTGAGATTAGGATTGGTTGTCTTGGAATCTTGATATTAGTTTATCAAGTCATTTCAATCAAAGAATAGTGAATAAGGAATCGAAAGTTGTGAACCCCAAGTAGTTTTTTGTGAAAGATAAATTGTGTTTTCTTTTTATGCTTGGTATTTACTTTGTTTACTCTTGTGACAGTTATGTACCAACACACTTGCATATGATGGTTTTTGAGTTGGTTAAGAACTCTTTGCGAGCAGTACAAGAGCGGTTTATGGACTCAGACAAAGTTGCACCTCCTATTCGAATAATAGTTGCAGATCGATTAGAGGATGTTACTATTAAGGTTTGATCATTAGAAAATTGTATCCTGAATCTTTTATATATCTGTTTCACGAGTTCGATGAAAAAGATTTGCTATTGCCAAGTAACTAGAGTATCCTTCTGGTATATAGGTTTCTGATGAAGGGGGTGGAATAGCAAGAAGTGGTCTCCCTAAGATCTTTACATATCTTTACAGCACTGCGATAGACCCGCTGGTTGAGCAGCCGGATCTTGAAACAGCTAATGTGGCAACAATGGCTGGTTATGGATATGGGCTTCCAATTTGCCGCTTGTATGCTCAGTATTTTGGAGGAGATCTGAAAATTGTCCCCATGGAAGGATATGGTAAGTTGAAACTATAAATGAATCTAGGTCTACATGGAATGTGAACCTAGTATTGCACATATATCTTATATTACAAATAATTGTCTGGTACGCTCCTTTATTCCATCACAATTTTACTGCAACTATGCTTGGTGTGGGAGTTCCATGACTGAAGTTACAGTTGTCAGTTGTCAGCTAAGAGCAATCCATGACTAGAAGTTAAGGTGGGAGTGATTTGCTTAAGAATGAAAGTGTTTTTTGTTTCTACATCTACTTTAAACCAGAACCAAGCTGGAGGGTATAGTTCCTACTCGAACTGATAACAAAATTTGTTTAGTGTCTTCTACAGATTGCTAGGGATCTTACTACCTTATTTGCATGGAGTAGGGAACCATAATTTAATTTGCCAAAAGGATCTTTGATATAACTACCAAACCAAGGTTTTACACAAGATATGAACAATGATGTTTAAAGTGAAGCTACTTTAGATATATTGTTAGGTTGAAAACTTAAGTGGTGCCAAGCATACAGCTTTCACTATCTGTAGTAAAGTCATGCATATATCAACTTAGACAAATCATTGCAAATATTTCATAAGATTCTGTTCTGTAGTCTCAACATTATCCTGTGTTTATTTTTTGGAAGCGTGATGAATTTAAGAAAATTGTGCCTCTGGTCCATTAAGAAATTGTGCAGTAGTTTTGTTGCATTTCTTGATCCCGTAATACTATGAATGGGGTAGATGGAGATACAAACATATTGAATATTATTAACTGACGGGAATTTGACTTTATGCAATTTTACTCCACTTGATAATCTACTCTTTTATTGGTTCATTGTACTGATATTCCTATTTGTTGCATGTTGTTCCTTCTTGAATTACATATTCAGGCATTCAATTTCTGTGTAGTTCTCCCCATATATTTCCTAACATGTTTGTGTATTTGGGTTACAATTATACAGGGACAGATGCTTATCTTCATTTGTCTTGTCTGGGAGATTCTCAAGAGCCCCTTCCATAATACTGTGGCTATGAACTCGCAATGCGCGCAACAAGCTAATTGTAGTAGACCTGTGTAAATACTTGAATATATAAATATTGGTGGTTATGATTGTGAGGTTGGGTATTGATGTTGCTTAGTTTAGAAGTTGTGGTTAATGTCTTTCAGTATTAGTGGTTAGGATTGCCGGAAGCAAGTGTTTCGCCTCACTCGATGAGAAGTGTGGTAGTGTTGGCTGCCTGTTTTCTTATATGTATTGTTTTTATGTACTATTTACTGATGAAATGAAGTTCTTACCTTTTGCCAAGCCAGTCCACTGAGTTTTGCAGTTCATGTTATATTCTTGGTGTTTCTATTTTACCCTGTGGATAACTGAAATTCAGGGACTTATTTATTTGTTGTCAATGATTTTCCAGCAGGCTTCAGATGGCACAATTGCAACAAATGTAGTTTCCAGTGGTGCTAGAGGTTGAAAAACTTTTCTTAGCTAACAATAATGGATGGTGCTAGGAGTCTCAAATTTATAAATTGTTTCTGAAAAGGTATAGAAGTATCTATGGAAAACCCAGACCCTCAAAATCTTAAATAGAAACTCAGATTCCCTGAAAAACTTAAAAACCGTCATCTTGAGATACATTAAGAATTTAAATCCAACTACTTGTTAGTTTGCATACCTGAATCTCAGATATATCAGAACCTGTTTGTTTTAGAATTTTATTATATGAGCTGAGCTGCTTCGGTTTGGATATCATTAAATCCAACTACTTGTTAGTTTGCATACCTGAATCTCAGATATATCAGAACCTGTTTGTTTTAGAATTTTATTATATGAGCTGAGCTGCTTCGGTTTGGATATCATTATCCAGTATTCGTTTTTGATCAATGGCCGGCCAGTATATAACTAGAGCCGACAAAATATGGTTATGGGTTGATTTTAGTTTGTAAAATATGATTATGGGTTGGTTAAGTTTTAAGATATCATCTGAGCCATACAACCAATTCCGTGTACACAATAAAGCTTCTGCATTCTCAGGGGTGATTGAGCTACGATACTTGGTTATAATATGCCCTCCAATGCTAAAAGACGACTCCGAAGTAACAGAAGTAATCGGAATACTCAGAATGTCTCGTGCCATAATTGATAGCACTGAGTATCTAGTTCTATTTGCTTTCCTAGATGCAACTTTCGGTTAAGACTACTCTATTCTAAATAAGATTCCAATTGCGACTTACTTCGATCAGAACCATATTTTTGACTTAGAAAATAGTCAAACTCCTACATAATTTTCACAATAGGTAAAATTAAACAAGTAAGCATATGTATGTAGATATATAAACATATATAATCTTCATAACAAAATAAACAATATATACATCCATATCATCTTCATTATCTCCACAAAAGTTAGACAAGCTGAACCGGATGTAGAAGAATAAGTTGAAAAACCAAAATAATCTTTATAAAGGTCACTCAATTTATCACGAACATATTTCACCCTTTCATTGTATGTCCCTGGATATAGTTTCTTAAAAACAAATTCGACAAACTCCAACTTGAAACGAGGATCCAAGATGCCCGCAAATGACAACACCAAACTATAGCACTCCCAATATTTTTGAAACTTTGTATTCATTTCACTGGCCATATAATATAAAACACTACTTGGATTATCCATCTCTAACAAGGGATTGTTTCTTTCATACCCCATGAAAATAAAGATTAGATGTAGGGTATTGAGTTCATGAAAAAAAGGATAGTGATATCATGGAATGGTTTCAAAAATTTAACTATCTTTTCAACCGTTTTTCATTCTTTCTCTGTTGCACAATCCTTGAAATTTGAGTCAACTAATCGTAACTGATAAAATGCAAGTTTGTATGTCAAAGCACTATCAAGCATTAAGTAAGTTGAATTCCATCTTGTTGGAATATCTTGGCAAAGTTTCTTATTACACTTCAATGAGAGTAGAGCAACACATTCAACAAATTTTATCAATCTTTCTTTTGTCCCTTTCACATATTTCACATTTTCTCTAATTTTGTTAACACATTTTTCAATCACCTTCATACCACTTTGAAGAATTAAGTTCAAAATATGTGTACCACAACGCACATGAAAAAATTCCCCTTCGCAGAGTAATGTACCGGTCAAATTCAAATGGCTCTTCACAACATCTACCAAGTCATTATATGCCGATGCATTATCTAGAGTAATGGTGAGCACTTTTCTCTCAATCCCCTACTCTCTTAACAAACTAATTACCTTCTCTGCTAATAAAAGTCCACTATGAGGAGGAGCCATGAACCTTAAATTTAAAACTGAATGTTAATAGATAGGATGTTAAACATATTCTAAGGCATACTTAAGTTTTTCCTTTTCTTTCTTATTTATGCAAGCATACTAGTAGTACCATGTTCACGTGCATAAATTTGACCACAATCTTTTAATTTTTCATTAATGATAACTTTTTTAAATTGGTCCCAAACTAAAGAGGAGCATCTCTTAAAACGTTTTATACCTGTACTTTGTTCTTCCATGAGAGAATACTATATTGGTACTTGCACTAGTAAAAATGAATATCATGTATTATTTATCCTCCACGATTACAACAGTTCAGGGGCTTCTTGCATTTTGGTACAAAGAGACTACTAAGTCTGGATTTGATGAACCTCTCAACTGAAAAACTCCAATAAAAAACATGACAATGATGTGCAGGGATACATCCTACCATCAGTGTCTTCTTTGCTTTGCACGTTTCAATGATTGGTGACCTTTTATCTTCCATTTATCAACCCCACCTGGTTGCCTTTGTTCCTCTATCTCTCGAACCTTCCGTTTCCTACAAAACAAAGACATATCAGAAGACAATGAGCAGAAGGAATAGAGCCAAAAAGGAAAAACGATAAAACAAATTTTTTCTTTTTCTTGCTCTTCTTTTAGAGGGCTGGAGATATTATGGGTGTCAAGAGTCGCTCCTTAAGGTAAAAACAGGTCAGTATTTTCTCAAGAGTGTTAAGTCTCGGTGTCTCACGAAACCATTTTACTTGTCGTAAAAGGAATAATCTAACTACAATATGCACTTCCATCATTTTCCTTTATCTTTTCTTGTTGGGGATCTTGGCCATATGAACAATGAAATGAGAATTGTAGCTTTTTCACATAAATAAATCACCTGTAATCCCCCAAGGAATGATCAACAAGTAGCTCATCAGCAAGGGTTGCCTTCCTTTCCTTCTTAGTAAGTCTTCCTGTGAAGAATTCTGATGCTGACTCTACAACCGTGCCAACCTGATCAATTTTCAAAAAACCAAAAAAACTACCAATCAATCATGCAGCAATGTAGACGTACACATAGTTTAATACTGAAAGTACAAAAGAAAGCTAATATGCTCAGTAATCAAATCATTATTATATGTGTGAGTATATATATACATATATGTATATATAAATATGCATATTATGTAATCTACTATGGACTTGCCTGGAAGTACTTGGGAAGTGATTTTGAATCACCCTTTTTGTAGTGCCTCTTTGGATCCATTACAGTCCTCAACTACACCCATAAGAAAGATTACAAATGCACGTCAGCCAATATAATCCTAAAAGAAATGAAATCATCAAGATGCAGTCATCAAAGTAAAACTCTAAGGTCGTCAAACATTTTTTTATGTTAATTGCACATCTAGTCATACATTTGCACAGTTTACATAAACTATTATGTTAACCAAGTAACGAAAATGGATTATCATGGGGAATTAAAATGTCTCTCTATGAATTCACTAACATACTACAGTCTCTAACTTACAGTTTCTACTTTCTAGTCGGTGTCCAGTTCAATAAATATTGCTTCGAACTTGTCTTAAAGATGGAAATAATGTGCTATGAGTAGACTGATGACAATGACAATCTACTCAAAACTAGATTTATAGCTCAAGAGAAACAGATTACAGATCTCTAGGAGTTAGCTCAAGTGGAAGTGAGCATAGTGAGAGTTTAATACTCCACAAAGCAATGACGTCCTTGGAGTCACCCACACACCCGGTGTTAATGGTTGGTGGGATTGTGTGCACCCGGTGGTGGTTTATCCAGCAAACAGCCTAAGGACTAGGTTACAGGTTCCAACATTGTCATGGAACAACAAAACTAAAAAAAATTTAATATCGACTTTCTAGATATTTGCTGGCGCCAATTAATCATAATACAAGACCATATCAATCACAACTGATTGATGCAAGGTTACTGAAGTTGCAAAAAAAAGGGAAATTGGTTGATACAAGATAAAACTTGTCACATCCATTACTATGAGAATTTTTGTATACGCAAGCCACGATAATGTTCATATAAGACTAAAATCGGGATAATACACTTTTTTGGTCACTGTATTAGAGTCCGATTTTCATTGTGATTATCGAAACTTTTTTTGTTACAATCGAATAACTGTACTCTCAAAAATTACAAAATGGTCATTATTTTTAATTTCCGTCCGAAAAAACGGACGGAATGCTGACTGTGCATAATTACCAAACGGAAGTTAGTTTTGACAGGTGGCAGAATAATGCTTATCTGTTAAAAAAAATCATTTTATAATTATTTAAATTATTTTATTAAGTTAAGAGGGCTTAAATATAATAAAACATTACATTTTAAAATTTAAAGATCATCTGTCCTCCTCCAAAATGATTAGAAGCCCTCTGCAAATTCTCTCACCGACAACTTTCCTTCCAAAATGACGCACCACCATTATCACCGCCTCTAGTTCTTCACTTCTTCATCCCATGATTTTCTCCTATATTCTCTCTCCTCCAAAATGGCCTCACACCTACACGACGGCATCAAAAATCCCATCCTTCCCTTCATCACCCCGTCGGAACTCGAATCGGAGTTCTCCCACCACGACCCTACCTATCAACAACGACAGCTTCGGCTCCTGCCCAACTTCCGTACTTAAACGCCCAACAACACCATCAGCTCCAATTTCTCCGGAAACCCAACCACTGCTACTTCAAAACCCCCATTTCATTTCTCTCTCTAATTTAAAAACCCTTTTATTTCTCTATCCAAAATCGAAACCCAATTTGATTCTATATCTATTTGTAGTAGATAGATTTGAGATGGAGAAAATCTTTAGCCACCTTCGAGGAGCGGAGGCGGCCTTTTTCTTCAGGTAGTGGACCACAGGCTCTTCGTCCGTGGGGTGGAATCGGAACCCCGGTGGGAGCTGATGCTGAGACCTCGTTGATGAATCCGTACTCTCCATTACCCGGATGGATCCACTTGATAGATAGACAAATTATATATAATAATAATTACTTGGCTTGCACTAACAATTTTGTTTTTTGAGATTTCACCCCCACGGACGAAGCCACCATCGACGACAAAATATTTTTGTAATTTGTATACAAACACTAGTAGCAGAAAAAAAAGAAATTATTATTTTTATTATTATTTAAAAATTATTATTATTATTATTTAAAATTTGTTATTATTATTATTATTTCAAAATTATTATTATTATTATTATTTTGAAATTATTATTATTTTGTAATTATAATAATTTTTACAAATGTATTTATATAAAATTAATGAATTTATATTATTATTTAAAAATTATTATTATTACTATTATTATTTTGAAAATATTATTATTATTATGATTATTATTATTATTAGTAATTTTATTTATTTATTATTATTATTATTTTGAAATTATAATAATAATAATTTTAAATAATAATAATAATAATTTTTAAATAATAATAATAAAATATAATAATAATAATAATAAGTAACCTATTTTGAACCTGAACCTAAATTCGGTATTAGTGAGTAATAATAATAATATTCTTAATATTATTATTATTATTACTATTATTATTATTTTGAAATTATTAATATTATTATTATTATTATTTTAAAATTATTATTACTATTTTGAAATTATTATTATTATTATTATTTTGAACCAACTAAATCTATGCAGGGACGATTATACGATTATTTATATAAAATATTTTATAATTTATATAATTTTTTAAAAATTTAAAATTTAAAATTATTATTATTATTAGTATTATTTTAAAATTATTATTATTAGTTTTGGAAATTATTCACTTTTAATTACTAATAGTTTTGGAATTATGATTATTATTATTACACATACATGAAAATAATAAAAATATTTTTTAAATACACATCAGTTTCATATATTAATATTTTTATAATTTATACAATCTTTTTCTAAATTTTAAATTTTTAAAAAATATTATTATTGTTATTATTATTATTTTGAAATTATTATTATTATTAATATTTTTATTATTATTTCAAAATTATTATGACTATTATTATTATTTTGAAATTATTATTAATATTATTATTATTATTTAAAGATAATAAATTTTACAACTCCACTTTGTTTAAAGATAACAAAGAAGAGAAGTGATATAGCAAAGCTGTGCTCCACGTAAGCAAAAAAGTCTGGTCAACTTGCACAGTCAGCATTCCGTCCGGTTTTTAGGACAGAAATCTTAAGTAATGACTATTTTATAATTTTTGAGAGTACAGTTATTCAATTGTAACAAAAAAAAATTCGGTAACCACAATGAAAATCGGACCCTAGTACAGTAACCAAAAAGTGTATTATCCAACTAAAATCTTATATAAATGGGCAAAAAACAATACTTGGTAACAAAAAAAAAAGACTTTAACCTTCAGCAGCTGGAGATCTTTTTTTAACTCGGTCGTCATTGTAGGGGTAGGCATATCAAACCTATACAACATTTTTTTTTACAAATCAACCCAAATGTAATTCAAAAGACCGTCAGTGACCCAGAAAATTAAATGCACAAGTTAAATAAAAATGGTACGTACCAATTCTTTCCGGTGGTATCTTTGATTTGTTTTTTGAGCAATTTGTTCAACTTTCTGGGATTATTAGGTGGAACAAAGAGGCCATCGATGAGCTCGGAATTGGGTTTATAGATTGCACTTCTTTCTGGCGAAATTTGGGTCTTTGTACTCTTATTATTGCTAGCGCCAACTAAAAAGGTTGTTGGTAGCTTTGGTTCCCATGATAAGCCGATCACTGCCTTGCTCTCCGGCATTCTGATTTCACATACAGAAATAAATAATCAAATGAATCGTCAATATATCATTCCACATACAATTGTATAATCATATATACACATATTTACATAATCAATCTTACGCAGAGAGAAACATACAATATGTATACTATACTGGTGAATCGAGAAGAAATAGGAAAACCCTTCAGTTTTTGAGAATTAGGGTCTGTTCGGGAATGACTTATTTTAAAATGACTTATAAGTAGACCTGACAATATAGTTGGTTAACTGTCAGGTCAACCCATATTAATTGGATCCAAATGGATTGGTTAACTGTTTTTATTTATTTGGGTTGGTTAAAGTTTGGAACCATATTTAAAAAAAAAAATATAGTTCCAACCCGGTTAACCATTTTTCGACCCATATTTTATTCCAAATTTAAATCAAAAGTTCTTTCCATCCATATTTACATATTCAAGAAGCTCAACCCCCCACCCCCCTACCCCCACCCCTACCCCCACCCCCACGCCACCAAAAAAAAAACATATTATATGATTATGTATACACCTCTTACCCCACCCCACCCCACCCCACCCCCACCCCCCCCCCTCCCTCCCTCCCCCCCTCCCCAAACCCAAATAATATTATGTGATTATGTATACACCTTACCACCACCCCCGCCCCCACCCCACCCCACCCCACCCCACCCCACCCCCACTCCATCCCCAAAAAAATAATATTATATGATTATGTATACACCCTTTACCCCACCCCACCCCCTCACCCCCCACCCCCCCACCCCCACCCCGAAAATATATTATGTGATTATGTATACACCCCACCCCACCCCACCCCACCCCACCCACCCACCCACCCACCCACCAAAAAATAATATTATGTGATTATGTATACACCCCTTACACCACCCCAACCCCACCAAAAAAAAAATATGTGATTATGTATACACCCCTTACCCACCCACCCACCCACCCACCCACCCACCCACCCTCCCCTCACTCCCACTCCCACCCTACAAAAAAAAAATAATATTATGTGATTATGTATACACCCCTTATCCCCACTCCCCGTCCCCACCTAAAAAAATAATATTATGTGATTATGTATACACCCTTACCCCCACCCCCACCCCCCCCCCACCAACACTCGCACTCAAAAAATAATATTATGTGATTATGTATACACCCTTACCACCCCACCCCACTCCTCACTCCACCCCCACTCAACCCCCACCCCCACTCACTCCCCACACCCCAGCCCCCACCACCACCCCCACCACCACCACCACTTCCTCCCAAAAAAAATTAATATTAACACAAACCCACCCTCTGCCCACACCCACACCCCACCCCACCCCACCCCACCCATGACTGTATGTACTAGACCTATTTCTTTAATGACTACATTGTGTTGTCAGAAATCTTACAAGCATCATGTTTCAAATGTTGTATCATTTTAAGTTCTGCCTTTGTACTGATTTACCCAAGGAATTCAAGTATTTGTGTGCCACATAGGACTTGAAATTAGTTCTTTGTTCTTGATAGCTTGAACTCTCTACGTTTGCTAAACATAGTTCATGTTTTTAAACCATTTCTAAATAACCATCAGAAGGAACACACACTGAGTTATATACCACCACATGTTCAAGATTTATCAATTCATGGGACAGCAAAGTTAATGTCCATGTCAGCTAAGACCAATCTATGCAATAAAGAAATTTTTTGATAGCCTCAATAACTTTCAGTCGCATATAGACCTTTTAATAAATAAAAAAATGTAACCTAATACAGAAAACCTACATTTTGAGTCGCTACATTATGGTGGCCTAACTCCTCACAAGAGAGAACCTTAAGGGGCATGAGAGTTTACTCATTTCAATTCAATGACAACCTTTGCCTAATTCCCTTGCAGTGCTTGATGAGGCTAAATTGTACACTTTTGCAAACATAGGTATTCAACTTGACAATATCAATTCTATTATTTTCAAAAGGAATGAATCGTTAGGCCAACAGGTCAACTCACGATGATAGGCCAGATCATACAAAAGTCAATACTTAATGCCTCGACCATTGTTTTGAAGAAGATAACTTCAAACATCCAATTAATTGTTTTATGAAGGCAAGATTGTTTCAGTTAACTCAGTCTAGGCATAAAGTTTACCACTGCAAGCCATAACCTATTAGAGGAAACACTCTTTTTTTCGTGACTACGACTCTCTGATGTCCTTCATACTTCATAGTCAGTCCTGTAATAGATTAGAATTCATGTGCTCAATACTATCTCATCAAAACTATTAGATTTTATTACATTTTACAGCGTGCTATCAATGTATACAATTCTCTGAATGAAAATATTACAATGCTCATTCCTTTTACTGACTTCACCTTCAAAGCATTATACGTTCTCGGTTCTTCTCTCACATCCCTAAGCTGGCTGCATTTTCCATCACTCTAATCAGCTCAAGACCAATCTAACCTATAGTTGTGCTTAAGAAAATAATTATTAATAGGTTACCCATGAATTATTAATCCCCATTCTTGTTGATTCCTCCAGGCTCCAATGGACTTCAAGGCTTGGTCTAATGTTTACTTTTAGAGATAACGTCATTATTGGACAGTATAAGGCCGCAGGCATCTGTCATTGACTTTAATTTCCCAATATCCTACCATCAGGTAATTACCATTCATTATGCTCCACATTTGTGGTGTCTCCCAACATAATATTGGTTTAACAAGCAGCAGCAACAAAACTTGTTATACTTGAAAAGTTATTATAGCATATGTATAACATTGTTCCTAAATAAAAGAGGATCTCAAATATGAAAATCCTAAAACCCCAATTAACAAATACAATGACCACTCATCCAGTCATCCAAGATTAAATCTTTCAACCAATATTATAAGAACTGGGTAAATTATTTGTTTAGCCACTTCTAGTAGCAGTGTAGCACCATGCAGGCTATGAAGCAAATCTAACATTGTAAATAAAAATCTTAACTTTCTCTTCCTAATCTCCCCAGCTCTGTAGTTGAAACTTGAAACCCATCTGCTACCTTTAAGACGTGTATATATACAATTAACAACAAATGGAATTGAATCGAAACCCATATGCTCTGAAACTACAGTCAAAATTGAAAAGGTAAAGAAGAAAGAAAAACCACATGTCAAAGATTCAAACATAACATAATACCACACACACATATATATATATATCAAATACTTGGTCTAGGGTTTGGTACCTAACAACAATCGAAGGAGTAACAGCAATTGACGGAGTAAAATGAGTAACAGCCGCGGACTGAAGGAAGGAGAAGCCAAAAAAACTGACGGATCGAGCGTAGATCAGAGATCAGAGCTTGGCCGCTGTGAAGAAAATGTTTACGTGAGAAGATAAGGGAAGCTTTTTAGGTTAGTAGGGACAGAGATGTAATTTATCAAGATAGATTGGGGCAAAATAAACATTGCATTGGATCAAAATAACTTATTAAAAATAACTTATAGATCATTTTTTTTATAAGTTACAAATTATAATTTACTAATAATAAATAAAATTAATTGTTCGGTTTTCGAATTTTTAAAAGTCAAATCGACCATTTTAAAACTAATCTTTTTTTATTTTTGCTAAAATATAGGTGAAGAGATTATAACGAAAAAAAAAAATTATATACAATTTATTACTAATCCTAATTTTTATAATTTTAGAAATATATTTATATATGCTTAATTATTAATTATAAGAATAGTCAATTTGATTTTAAAAAAACTTATAGAAATTTATTATTAATTTGGACGGAGGAGTAATATTTTTGACTTATAAGTAAAAAAATATGTCATAATTTAAGTCATTTACGGAAGAGGAACGGGAGACTTCAGAATGATATTTTTTTTTAATAAGTCTATTATTATATAAAATTAGTCACATGCCCACGTTGACGATTAAAATATATATGTGCGTGTGTGAGCGGTTTGCAGGTGACAGTAGACTTATTGTTTTTTTTTTTTTGTGTTGGGAAAAAATAAAATTTTCTTTCTCATTATCTTAAATAGTTAAAATTACGTAATCTTGATCCCTTTTTTTCCCTAAAATATTTTTGATTGTAACCCTTCTCAGATCTCACACACACTGCTCAACATACACACATCATGTGATTTTTTGATAACTACTTAAGAGGGAATCTAAACATATAAAGATTACAAAATAATAATAATAAAAATAATGTATATGTAACTTCAATATATCTTTTTATATGGATGAGATGAAAAGATGAAAGGAATAAAAATATATATTTGTCACAAAGAAAGAGACTATTTTTCTCTCAACTTCAACTTTCAAACAAAATTAAGGATATATTTTGGTTATTTAAGTCAATATGCGAAATTGTAAAATTTAAAATACTTTTAATACAAATTATTATTATTATAGCCTAATTAAAGAAACACTACAAATTAGCATTTAATTTTGAATTTTACAAATAAACTTAAAAAATAAAAATGTATTTTTAACTACCTTGAAGAACCAAGTAGACATTAAAAACTCTCAATTTGACAACAGGTTAAAACTAGAAAAGATTTTATTTCTCATGGACTCCACCCTGCTAATTCCAAATGTAGTAAATTAACCAAATAGTTTGCCTAAAAGGAAGTTGGCATAAAATTAGACAATAAATTACACTGTTACTACAACATTCAACCTACTACTGAACTCTATCAGCGACTGTAAATGCATAACATCTTACACAAACATTAAGTTTAATTCGTGTTGGTTAAGAAAAACAACAGCAGCTAATCACTCAAATTGTCATCAAGAAAATTGAGATCATTGTCATCCTCATCATCTTCTTCTGTGGCAGCACCAGCATTATTAGCAGGATTAACATCCAAGGGTTCTACGTCAGCCAAAGTCACCAGCTCCATACATCCCTTCCTAACCTCTGCATTTCCATCTTCGTACTCCATTACTTCATTTTCGTATGCATCAACTTGTTCCATTTCATTATAAAGAATTTCCTGACAAGTAAAAAGCATTCAGGTTCTACCTCTACAATCCAGTCATTAAATGTAACTCTCAACAGAAGGTGAGCTAGAAAGATACCTCATCTTCTTGCAATGCTTGTTTCTCTGCCTCTACAATCCAGTCATATAGTAAATTCTCTTGCAAAACAGTGTCTAGGGAAATTGAGTCATTTGTCCTTTTCCTCGTTTGGCGTTCCCTGAGTCGTAAGTTGTAGTGAACGTAGATGAAGTCATTTAATCTTTTCTGTGCCACGCGGTTGTGCCTTTGGCTGTTGATCTGATCATATATGCTCCAGTTATGTTCACACCCAAAAGACGAGCATGTCTGACTCAAAATACGTACTGCAATTCTTTGCAACTCTACGCAATTAATGCCATGCTGTTGCCACCAAGCAGCTAAGAAAAATAGAATCTTGTCAGTAAGAAAAATGTCATAGGTTATTAACACATCAAACTAAAAGTGCACTGTACATGATTTTAGGCATGTATATTTAACCTGGATTAAGATCTGTTCTGGTACTAATAGCCAAGTCAGTTCCAAAATCAGCTTTTGCAGAACCAAAATCAGAAATCTGTACTAGTTCAACAAATAGGGGGGAAGATAAAAAGGTAAGAAAATATAGCCCCAAAAAAGTCATATGCTTCACAAGGAATCCTGACCTGCATGGATGCAGAAATTCTTCTCCCATTGTCTGGCTCCAGTCGAACAATGCATGCATTTAGTCCACGAACAACGTCGGGGTGCTACAATTATGCACATATAAAGTAAGAGGTTTGGATAACTACAACTTTGGAGAAGGTGATCAGAAAATAATTCAAACAACAAATTTGTTTGTTTTACCGGAACAAAATCAGGACGATATCTGTATGATGGATTGAGGAAGTAAGCAGCAAGATACAGAGGATGGTGTAACAATAAATTCCAGTGATTGTCTATCACACTCCAAAAGGGTGCATATTTACGTACATTATCACCATGATTGCTTTTGATAGCAAGCTTAGCTCTGTACATGTCATTATAGATAAATGGCATAGAAAGGCTTTCATCACTAGTTATCTTTTGAAGCACTTCCACAATAGGGTCCACTGATTTCCTAACAAATAACATCTTCTTCCAAAAAGTAGGGTTCAATACAGTTCTCTCTACTTCCTTACCCTCTTCCAATTTCGAACATCGAGAGGAAAGCCATTTGTTTGATTGAAACAATCTTTTGAGACCAATTCTATGATCCAACAAACTTTGCAAAGTAGAAAAACTCGAAGCATACCGGGTAACTGATGGCATCAGAAGTTCCTGTCCGCCCGTGTACTCTTTCTTCATAAGATTTAACAGCCAGATACGGTTGTATATGAACTTTGTAATACTTTGGCCTTTAACCATGCACTCTCCCACCCATTTTATTTTCACAAAATCTTCAAGCATTCGCTCAATGCAATAGCCAGCACAGGGAGTCCAAAATAAATTTGCTCTTTTCTCTTCAAGCATCTTTCCAGCAGCCTGATAACTGGGTGTATTGTCAGTGATTACCTACGGGAGAAAGAAGATGAGGGGAGGGAGGAGAAGCACCAAGTAAGCTGAGATTAGATCAATAATAAAGATTAGAAAAATTGTTGAACTAGACCAATAAAAAATGATTATATGTACCTGCACCACATTTTCCTCACCCGTCTCTTCTACCACCTTGTCAAGCAAATTGAATAAGTACGTAGCATCTTCAAACACATCTGTGGCATCAACTGAACAGACAAAGTACATACCACGGGGGCAAGAAACCAAAATATTGATTAATGTCCTACCTTGTGTATCTCTCCAGTTATCTGCCAAGATAGAACATCCGGTGACTGCCCAGGTAAACTTGCACTCCTCCAGGTAGTTTTTGATGGTTGAAATTTCATCCTGGAGAAACCGGCCTGATATTACACGGTTTGAAGGACCCACCAAATCTTGTCCATATTGACCAACCAACTCTAGCATCTTATGGAAATAAGGGGAATTTGCAGCCTGGGAAGGAACTCCTGCATGATAAAAGAATTTGCAAATTGCAGAAATAACTTCCTTGCGGGATTTTTTGTTTGTATCCGTTTTTACTTGTTTGCAAGAGGCTGTCGTCAGACTTTTTGGTGACTTTAAAACAATAGCATCTAATCTTGGTCTTTTTGATAATGGTTCAGACCCGCTTCCAGTAGACGTCCCTTTTAAAGATCTTCTTAAGTTTCGTCTTGATCTTTTATCTCCGACTAATGGTTTATCATTGCTCATGGGATGTACAGCATCTTCGTCTAGTTCATCCTCTTCCTCTTCATTATCTGAGTGCATATAAAATGCTGATATCTCCTTAGCATCAGGTCTTCTATGCCTCCTTCCAGTACGATGCCATTTCATATTTTCTTTTATTTTAATATATACTTCCTCAGGAGCATTCTTACAAGGTGCAACTTCTCCTGGTATTCTAGCTAGATGCTGTTTAAACCGATTAATACCACCACTAACTATTTTCTCACAATAATTGCATTTTACCTTTTTCTTCCTTTCATCCTGTGGAACACCATGTTCCCATCCAGGGTCAACATATCCTAATGAACGAAGAGGGGCCAAATTTATGACTAAACCCTTGTCCCCCATCAATTGCTTTCCTTTATTTCTATATCCAGGGTGCTCTTCCTCCTCCGCATCATCATTGGAGTGGAAATTTAAATATGCTTGCTCATCATATTCAATTTGCCTTGGTTTTTTGCTGAAGCGACATCCTTCTAGATTTTCTCTCATTTTCAGGAATACCTCCTCTGGAGCCTTATCACAATATGTTACTTCTCCAGAAAGTCGAGCTAAATGTTGCTTCAGCCTGTATATCCCACCACTAACTACTTTCCCACAGTAATTGCATCTAACCTTCTTTTTTCTCTCATCTTGAGCAACACCATGCTCCCATCCAGGATCAACAAATCCAGCAGAACGATGTGACGCCATCTCTTCAATCATTCATGAAGTAGTGTTTCAGCCTGTATCTGTGTAGACTGATTTGGTTATTAGGCAAAAGGCATAGCAAAATTACACTATGATGCATCACATTCAATGTATTGGAAACTTAAATCCGTTTATGCTCAACATTGCTCACTTTTCTGCAATAAAAATGAAATTTAGAGTACTGAATATTGAGTCGCAACCTAACTAACATGCAATATATCTCTTATAAGTAAAGCAGAATTTTAGTAATCATAAGAACTACTATTACCATATCTACGTACAGTAAGAATTCTTAAGATTTCATTTAGTACCTCAGGGTCCACCTCATTTCTGGTTTTTTATTTACTATGAAAAGTTAAGAAATGCAGTTGCAGTACTTACTTTGACTGTTTGATGCTAGAAGTCCCTTACAAGAAAAGCGCTGCAGTTGCATGTCCTTCTTGAATTGCTTTAAAACCAGGCCGACTGTTTTACCAAATTGCAACAAACAAATCAAGCCTTACTGAATAGATCTGTCAGCATTGTAGATGTAAGGAATAACTTAAAGACAAATAAGTGCAAGGAACAACCATTCTCAGATATCATAATTCATAAGTAAAAAGGAAAAAAAAGAAGAAGAAGATAAGCCTAACTGTCATGATCAGGTCTATGGACTAGCTATGAAGGGTATAGACTGCTGTTGTGCTATTTGTTCAGACTTTGGAACAGGTTCAGACTTTGGAACAGGCGAGGGAAAGGGAAATGAGATCTAAGAAATATAGCATTATACTTACCATTGGATTTAGAAGTAGATATGGTTAAGCTTCTGCTGATTAAGACAATTTATCATTCTATAGTAACCATTTTATCCATACGACATCTACTCTTCTTGTAAGTAACTTAACACATTACAGAATAACAACAACTTTAAGAATTCTGAGCTACTTATGGTCTCTCATATGACTTTTTAAAACAATACGGCAACCATAATGGGGTATGATCAGCAATGTTTCAGGGTCAAATAAGTGCACAAACTTGAAACATATCATAGCTTTTGCTTTGTTACTGCTAACAGATTGAGCATCACTTGTAATTGTTAAACTGCTATTTAGCGACTAAAGGTACCTCTTTAGGTTCTAAAATCTTAAGAACACCGGAGTTCTCACAATCAATTTCAGGACTAATGCTCATCCTAATTGAAAGAAGCTGATTTTGAAGAAACTAGAACAATAATAATATGAAATTAATCTCTTAGAGCTGAAAATTTCTATTTTTATTAATGAAAAATTGGAATTGAAAGTCGCAGCCAAACAAAAACGACTATTAAAGTTCCGAACCTGTAAGAAGCTAAAAACAATTTCTGGAAATAAATCCTTCACGGCTTGATCGGTGGTCTTTTAATCAATCAATTCTGAATTCGGGTCTGTTTGTGATGAATTTGAGAGACAATTCATAATTTAGAAAATACATATTTTGAAATTAAAAAACTATATATATATATAAAAAAAAAAACAATTACCGAACAGAAGGAGAACGAGTTGGTTCATCGGAATCGTGACTCTGTGAGTAAAGAGCTGGGTTGCGGATAACCGTGTTTTAGGGTTTCTGTTCAATCCTTTTTATTTAGTAGTACATACTAGTACTATTTTTTATTTTACGATTAACTTTTTTGGTTTTTGTGTGTCGTGTCATTTTGACTTTGTGAAAGTAATAAAATAACTCTCAGAAAGGAAATAAAAGTAGAAAAATAAAATACAAAAACTGTATGTGTCAACGCGCTCATTTAGACCATTAGAGAGCGTGGTGGACCACTCATTGACTCGGTGAGTCTCTAAAAATTATCACTTGCGAATATGCACTGCTGTGTCGTTTACGACGATAATTTTTTTAGGGTATAGTGACGATTCATCTGTTGCTATAGATCAAAATAATTATAGCCGTCGTTATAGTCCCAAAAAATTGTTTCACTAGACAACTATGTATAAATATTTTTTCCTAATTTAATACTAGTATCAGAAATTTGTATGTTTGTTTGTTCATTCATTGCTTAAGAAGAAGGAGAAGTTATTGACTTATTCTAGGGTATTTATTTATTTATTTATTTAATTATTTCTCAAATAGATTCATTGATTTATATGGTTCAAGGAGTGAAAATTTAAGAATATATTGAATGAATGATAACGAACGTTTGGCAGTTAAGTAAGTTATTTTTAAAATATATTTTTGTTCTTTAATATAAGTCGTTTTAGAATTTCAAGTAAACATTAATTGCTTAGTTTCCAATATTACCCCAAATATTAAATGTAACTTTGGTTCTCTCACTATTTTATGCCCAATAAATAACAATCTCTTCTTCCAATACAAGAGTAAAATAGACAATTGATATTATAGTTAATGATATACAATCATTTTTTTAATATTTGTGCACAACTCTAAAATGACATATATTAAAGAACGGATGGACTACTTTTAAACGAAGCATAACCGTTCACAAATACCGAGTTGTCTTAGTATTTTAGAAGTTGTACTTTTTTGTTCATATATATTTATTATACGTATGTATGTATGTATAAATCATTGAGCAAAAAAGCAATACGAGAGGAGACCATATTTGAAGCTCCTTCAACTGAACAATTAGGCAGATGGACGATCAAGAGAGAAGTTCGGAAGGATATAAAAGGAAGTGTATAGTCTGTATAACAACATCCTTTTCAGTTTGTTTTTAACCAATGAATCCCATCTCCATAATAACCTCAGTTTAATTTAATGGTGAATTTCAAGTAAACGATCATCCCACCTTTACCTAGTTTAAAGGACGTGCACTCACAAGCCATTTTTGGTTCTCCCACTATGATGTGAATCACTGATCATTCATCATAAAAACAAAAATTACATAGTCAAAATTTATAATAATAATAAAAAAAACAAAAACATGTCAGGCAAATTAGTCTTCTTTGCCGTTGCCGGTATAGCTGTTGTAGCTGCCGTTATAGGTCTAATTAGCAGTGATGTAGTACATCACAAAACATCAAACGAAAATGACAGCAAGGACGACCCTCTGTCCACTACCACCAAGTCAGTCGCCTCTGTTTGCTCCTCCACCGATTTCAAGGAGGCCTGCGTCAACAGCCTTAGCTCCCTCGCTAATAATGAAAGCGCCACGCCCAAGGATTTCATCCACGCTGCAATTGACTACACCATTCAAGAGGTGAAAACGGCATTAGACAAATCCGGAACAATTGGAAAAGCTGTGGCTAACCAACCCCGACAGAAAATGGCCGTCGAGGATTGCCAAGACTTGATGCAATTCGCCATCGATGAGCTCCAAGCCTCTATTTCGGCTGTGGGAGATAGCGCTGTGCATACCATCACTGACAGAGAAGCCGAGCTCAGGAACTGGTTAAGTGCAGTTGTTTCGTACCACGAAGCTTGCCTCTATGGTTGCGATGATCATCCCGAACTAAAGAACTCGATGTCAAATGGACTTCTGAACGCAACTCAGCTGACGAGCAATGCCCTAGCTATTGTTTCCACATTGACTGATATTTTGAAGTCGTTTAACATTCCAGTAAACGCAAGTACAGCAGCTTCTCGGCGTCTTCTTGATGCAACTGATGAAGTTGGTAAGGATGGGTACCCTGCGTGGCTTTCAGCTGCTGATCGGAAATTGTTAGCGAGCAATAACCCGCAAATCGTGCCTAACGCAGTGGTGGCAAAAGACGGGAGTGGACAGTACAAAACCGTTGCTGCTGCTATTGCTGCATATCCAAAGAACAATAAAGGACGATATATTATATATGTAAAAGCAGGGATTTACGATGAATACATAACTGTTACCAAGGATCAAGTCAATATCTTCATGTATGGAGATGGACCTCGGAAGTCAATAATCACTGGCCGTAAATGCAACACCCAGGGTGTTTCAACCATGCAGACTGCCTCCTTCGGTAAGGATCAAGGATTTTATTTTTTTAAATCACCCCTTTGTGCATGCTAATTGGATGATCTTTGCTTGCAGCTACTGTTGGAACAGGGTTCATAGCTAAGGCAATGGGGTTTACAAACACAGCAGGCCCTGAGGGACACCAGGCAGTAGCTCTTCGAAGCCAGTCAGATATGTCTGCCTTTTATAACTGTAGAATTGATGGATACCAAGATAGCTTATATATACAAACCCATCGCCAGTTCTATCGCAACTGTGTTATCTCTGGCACTGTTGATTTCATATTTGGTGATGCGGCAGCAGTTATCCAGAACAGTTTGATTATTGTAAGAAAGCCTATGCCCAATCAGCAAAATACAGTTACCGCACATGGGAAATCCAATCGCTTTGAGACCACTGGTTTGGTTATTCAAAATTGCCGCATCGTCCCTGAGCAGAAACTTTTCGCAGAGAGATTCCAAATTCCAACTTTCTTGGGAAGGCCGTGGAAGGAATACTCCATGACTGTGATTATGGAATCAACATTGGCAGACTTTATCCAGCCAGCTGGATGGATGCCATGGAGTGGGACCTTTGCACTCGATACATTATTCTATAGGGAGTATGCGAACCGTGGTCCAGGTGCAAATACTGCTCAGAGGGTCAAGTGGAAGGGATATAAAGTGATCACAAACAGGAATGAGGTTCTTCCTTTCACAGCTGGTCCATTTATTCAAGGAGACCAGTGGCTAAAATTCACTGGCGCACCATTCTTCCTCGGCTTGAAAAGCTAAAGATATCAATTTTGCAACATGTATATAAAACTCACACAAGCACCAAATCTCAGCTACATATTAATGAGAAACAAGTAGTTTACAAGGAAAATCATGTGTTGTAGGTTACTCCGAGGACAAGACTATTTTTCGTGATGCTGTTTTGTCCGGATGTATTTCTTTGTAAATAATAACTTTCTTTCTTCTATGCATTATTTCAAACATTTAGAAAAACAGATCAATGAACATTGTGTATCCTTCGTTTATGCTTAGCAGGTAACAGTTATTTAGTATGCAGATTCCAACTTGAACTTCCTGCTATCCTTCAGATTGACGTAGGCACCCACCATTAAAAAAAACTCAGAAAATCTCATAGCTCACACAATCTTTATATTCATAGTCCGATAAAGATAAAGAGTAATTGCAATATTAACAAAAACAACACAATTGCTCAAACTTATTGACCAGGCAGATCACAAAGTTTTCTCCATTTAAAGCAGAAAACTTAACGGATTAACTGACCAATTAATAAGGGGAAACTACAACTGTATCATTCTGAAGGTGTTTCATGCTTCTTAATTAATATATAGGAAGATAAATATAAATAGGTACATATTAAACCATGCCACAACCCAAAATTTAGATCATTTAAACCATACTGGAGTTTCTTCCCTGCTAGGTGGTGATATGTAACAGTTGTCCACTGAGATGAAGGGGAACCAGCCAACATTCTCACGGACCATTGGTGTGATGATTTCTTTTCCTTTTTTTTTGTTAACAGAGATCAAGTCTACTCTATCTCTTTAATCGTAAGGTAAGGGGGAAGGATTGGTACATTGTGCAACTAGTGAAACAAAAATCATGCCCAAGAGCATGGTTCAATCAGATGATTAGCCAACTAAGTAGTCTAAACTTATGTTGCTTGGTTAAAAAGTGAATCCTAACATCATATGTAAATGAGATACAATGATTAAAGATAAAAAAAAAACAAAAAACAGAGCACGAAACAAAAACATGGGTTAAAACTTGAAATTGAACTCATAAATTACAAATGGAACTACAGTATTACAAATACAAATCAATTGGTCAATACTAGAACTGAAAATTCTGACCATATAATCTACATAATTCTTAAAGTTCAAGCCATTCCACATAGCATAATAAAATAAAGGGTATATCAACTCACAAAGAGTGCAGACCATTATGCAGCAGATCATCACCATCCTTCTCTCCTTCTGCTTCCCCAATTTGGCAAGTTTGAGTTAATTTTTCTGCCAAAGGTTCAATTTTGGATGTGTCAATCAATTCATCATTCTTGGAGGTCAGGACAAAAAATCGCTCCAACGCGTCCTGAGCTCTCTCCCTGGCCAGAATAGCTTCTTTAGTTCTCCGTTCGGCTTTAACCCTAGCCAAATCCGCCGCTTTAGTCAGTGAAAACGAAGCAATCGTAGCCGCAGCAAGGAATTGCTTCCCCAAACTCGAATCTCCTCCGTCGCGGTTGTCACAGCTTTTGAATATCTTATCGGATTGGGAAATTCGGAAGAAAGAGAAATTAGGGTTAGAACAGGAAGGACATCGAAAGGAAGGGAAAGTGAAGGAGACGACGCAAGAGGAGTGAGAAATGGAAGGGCAGGTGACGCACATGACCCGCGCGTGAACGGACAGAGGATTTTTGTCGTCGTATACTTCGAAACATATGGGGCAAAAGGAGCCAGGGTGGTTTTTGAGGACGCAGGCGGTGCAGAAACGGCGGTATATGCCTCCGTGACGGATTTTGTGCGTGAGTGCCGCCACCACAAACGGCGGCTCTCCTGAGACGACACCGCAGCTGGTGCATTCTGAGCGTTCTATTAGATTGGAGTAGCTGCATTCCGGTGGATGAATCGACGGGATTTGATCGAGGTGGGAATTGGGAAACATGAGGACTGCTTCTGACTTTGATCATGTACTACTTTCTTTAATTAATGAGAAAATGGTGTAACAGAACATTGAGAGCATAACATTTGTCTTATACTACTATTTGGTAATAAAACCATTAGGCTTAAATCTATCCAACTTTTTTCACTTTGATAATTCGACTTTTAATTTTTTTAATCACATTATTAAATTATTAATTTTTTAAATTTAATTTAATTTATATAAATTGATGACATGGTATGATCATATGATAATACATTATTTATGTATTAAAAGAAGATTAATCTTTAAATTATTTTATTGACTTGAAAGGGCAAGAGAGTAATATAACAATTTATATTAATTTAAACTAAATTTAAACAAAAATAAAACTCAAACTCAGATCTAGCAAACAAACGAAGAGAATAGAACCCTAAGTCCACTATCAATACCTAAATTGTTTTTTTTAAAAAATCTAAATCAAAATCCTATTTTTCTCAAATCAAAACCATATATGACGATACAAACATATAATTAGACAAGCAAAATAACAGTGGTCACATATGGTGGAATAGAAGGTCAATCAGTATCCCGTTTTTTCTTCTTTTCTTCTATTTTTCTTTTCCCAATTTGAGATGATTTGATTTTTTGATATTGATGATTGAGCACAAACATATATGTATATGTATATGTGTGTGTTAATGTGTTTGTTCTTCTCTATCTTTTCTTGCATTTTCGTTTAACAACTAAGGTTGAGAGATGTAGTTTTATGAGTCATGGGGTTTTCAAGTGGTGGATGGTTGAGTTTTGAGAAAGTAATGGTAGCTAAGTTTTCAAATCGGTGGTGATAGTGGAGTTTTTTGGTCGGCGGTGATCGTGGAGTTTTTCAATTGGTGGTGATGGAAATAAAGGTGGATTTTTAAGATGGGTGACATATGAAAGGATTTCTGATGATTTTAGCTTTTGTTATTTTTTATTATTATTAATGTACAATATAAAGTGGTTTGACAAATTTACCCTTTCATATATACTAAATGTGTAATCAAAAATTAAAGTATTCTTTTTTTAGTTACACATAAGTTGAACATGACCTACCAGAGAGTCATGTGACGTGACAAACTCTATTGAATGAAAGTAGAAAAAAATTAATAGTTTAATTATCTAATTGACAAAATTGAAAGGTAGACTGAAGTAAAATATGACCTATAATTTAATGTACTAATTTAAATTTAAGTCAAACCATTATAAGTCAACAGAGTATGTGTAAGAATAATAATCAAAAAAATATGGAGTACTATTTTACATGACTATAACAATACTTCCCTATTTTACAATCCCAAAATAAATAAAACTTCAAAGTGAAGAGAACAAATTTAAAATTTTTAGTAGTACTAGTTGATAACCCATGCAATGCACGGGTTAGTTTGAATAATGATTTTAATAATTTATCAGGTATTCATGTCAAAAAAAACAATGCATAATTCAGTAATTATTTTTACCCGTAACCGTAAGCGAATACACTATATATTTTAATTAATTAATTGAATAATGGTATTTTCAAATTTTTAATTGTTTATATCTAAAAATTGAATATCTTAATAAAATTATAATAATTAAATTATCTTACATAAAATTAGTCAAGATATATTATCTTAAACAATTTTTTTAATAAAAAATAAAAAAATTATTTATGTGTATCATCATTTATGTGTATTTATATATAAGAATAGAAGAATAGATGAGTTATCAAATTAAGTGAGTTAACTCACTTAATTAATTAAAGTATAATAGAAGAATAGATGAATTATCAAATTAAGTGAGTTAACTCACTTAATTAATTAAGAGTGGACTCAACAATTTTTCCAATTAAAATTTTCCAATTGATTTGATTTGATTTCAATTGATTTCAAATTAATTGGTTGTGATGCCAAATTGATTGTCAAATTGTGATACCAAATTGATTGTCAAATTGATTTCAATTGATTTCAATTGATTGTCAAATTGATTTCAAATTAATTGGCTATTGATTTCAATTAATTGTCAAATTGATTTCAATTGATTTCAAATTAGGGGTTGTGCTGTAAAATTACAATTAGAAAGTTATTTTTTTATAATAATTTCTTTTCATATAACCTCTCCAACACATTTTTGTACAACATATCAATTACATTTGTAAATTTATTGATATTGCTATAATATTACTTCCACCTTTAATTTGTCCAAAACCTAGGAGAATTGCAACACAAAGAATGGCTAAATGTGTTTACAAAATTCACAACGCAACACATTTTACATCCTGAAATTTAAACACCACATAAAAATACAATATTGTATCTTCCAAACATTGAAGTTCTCTCTCTCTCTCTCTCTCTCTCTCTCTCTCTCTCTCTCTCTCTCTCAGTACTACGTACAATAAAGATTTGTTAAATCAAACCCCACCATTCCAACACTGTATTTTTGCATAAGCTTTTGAAGAGAAACCGTTCAAATAAGGCTTTAATAGACCAAATTAAAGGTATCATAGGCTGAAATTACTCAGAAATGCTTCAATTATTAATCAGAAAAGATGAAATAATTGACAAACATTCATGATCAGTACACCTTTACTTGAGTATCTAGCTTTGACCACCAACTTTGCAAATCTTAAGCGTCAAATTCATTAAATATAACTATGTTAGAAATACATGTGAATGAGGAAATAAAAAGAGAAGAGTAAGAATGCTTGATCCAAAATCATTAATAAGACTTAGTCAAAATGTTAATAGTCAAAAATATATCCTGCAAACTGAGACAAATTATTACACATAAGATAGTATTGACGTATATTACATCAAATTCTATTACAAAGCCCCACAATGCCATTAATTTTTTCAAACCTCGACGACTAAATTTTTTTTAAGTCAACCTTAGAATAACGCACTGTAGGCAACCATGCAAAAATTAAAAAAAAATTGAAAGAGAAAATGTTATCAATTAAGTAACCACAACCCGGTTGATGTTTCTATGTAAACCAAAGTTTTCTCACACTAATATTATCAAAAAGTGATGACCAAACTATTAACATAAGAAACACAATTTAAAGGCTTCCACTGTTAGGAAGCACCAGATGGCACTATCCTTTATAGTAGTAAGATGCCAACAACAGCGTGGTGAAGTTCATAATAGAAGAGAATTGAATTAAAAATTCTAGGCCAACTGTTACTTGAGATTACATGTTTCAAAGTTTGAATTCTATTGAGAAGCCCATCAATCGATTCGGTCAATTCCTATGAACCGCATTTCAGACTTAGGTTTAGGATTAGCCATCACCCACTGGAAAATTTTACAAATAATATGGAAAACCCAAATTTCAATCTAATAATTTTAAAAATACCACAATTTTTGAGTTAATTGGCATTACATTTTCCAACTTCTGCAAATAATGCGTCACAATTAACAGATTTGATACACAAAATTGCCTAAAATTAAAAATTAATGCAAAAAAATAAACAAAAAAGAACATAAAAAACAGAAAGACCATAACAATTTAATAACTTTTACTCATTTAAATTAAACAGTATATGAGCATTCAACATGTATACATATATATTGCAGTTTTGGTTTTAAACGTAGTCACCTTGAAGAAAATGTTTTCCTGCCTCCAACAGCTTTATAGACATATCCCCCTACACAATTTGATTCCCGTGTTAACAATAACTTTGATCAAACAAATAAAACAATTAAAGAATATATTATTTCGATTAAAAAAAATAAATTTTAAATCTTAGGGTGAAGATGGCTACAAAATAGAAATCTACTAAGGTGTGCTGAAGTATCCTCCTAGAAAGGAATTACAATTTTAATGAATGACAATGCCTTCGAGTAACTTCAACAATAAATCATACCCTGATCGTTTCTGGCTGAGAAGATAATCATTCCATTCTCGTCACCTACCAAGCATTCTGACTCATTTGGCGTCGTTGACCTCTCTGCATTATCAATTTTGAGCTTTCAACCTTTAAAGTTAGGTTAAGCCCATGAGTTGCAGGATGAGCTTGAGTTGCAGGATGAAGCTCTTCGACCTTAGAGAAGGCTGGTTGTTTTTTCTTTTGGTCATCCATTTAAAACAAATTACTAATAAACCTTCCTGACAAACATAATTCAATCTTCATCAATCCATACTCGGATGCACGACTGACAAATATAAAGTCAACTTGAGATGGAATGAATAGTAGTAAGGTGTAAATGAAAGAAAGAGAGGCTGTAAACTTTTTTTTTCTATCTCTTCTCCTTTCTACATCAGAAGAAATAGCTATAAACTTAAGAAGATATTTGATCATTTAACTCTTAATACTAAGAAGAAAAAAAATCTATAAGAGGACATCAGACTGGAAACATAATATTCTGGGGTGACAATTTAAAAATACAACAAACTTGTCTCCCACAGGTACGCAAGAAACTGTAATATCAGCATTTCTGTCAATGTGATTCTGTTCAGGTGTTATAAATAATTATCTCATTTCTAAAATATTTATAATTATAATTCTTTTATTCCATCAAAAGAAAATATATAGACACCTGCACAAAGTCCATATAGTCCATCCGGTAAAGTTGATCACTCGATAGAATCAGTATATTCTCAATGTCCATGTACCTAACATCCTAGAAGTAGAAGTATAAATGAAACTTCTAAATAAAAGTAATAATAGTTATATAATATTTATATAATCATGAAGATATGGGAATTCAAATCTAATTATCTGTGGATTAATAAGCTTAGATTTTATTGAAAATTTCTAACACCTACCTCAAGAGCCCATGTAAATTTTCTTGCAGTTCTTTAAAAGCAATTCATGCCTGCCTCCCCTGGTGTCTGAGTGGCGTCCAACACTTTCATCAAGAGCTCACAAAAATCCAAACTTGACAATAATTGAAGAAAAATTCTGCATAATCACAGTTTGAACTATAATTTTTGTAAAGCTTCAAAATTGTATTTCATTCTCAAATGCTATATATGATATATACCAAATAAAAACATAGCATACTGAAAATAACAATTGCTAACACATGCTCAAAATCTTCGCATTGAATCAATCCACAATCCCTAGCACCTGCTCGAAATCTTCCCGGTTAATCATTCATAACTAATCTGAATTGATGAAATTATAATGAGTTTAGGAGAGATTCCTGATGCATTTAGAATAAATACTTTTAGTTTCCTCTCACTAATAATGTGGCTTACAACAAAGTTTGTAATTCAAGTGTTTAATTCTATTCGGATTCCGAAAAATAGTCATTGGGGAAGTAGTCCATGCTATCTTCCAAAAGTCCTGAAAAACAAATCTCTGGTTGATGTGGGTCTACTTTGGAATAGGCATATCCTGAGAATTAGCCAAACTTTCAAAAAACTCTAAAAAACATGATGAATTCATAAACAATTTGACCGAAATTTGATGGCAAAAACTGTTCATGTTTGTGTGAGGATTTCACTTATTTCAATTTTTATGTCAGGGGGGAAATATCTTACAATGATAAGAAATTGGAAAATCTTAGACCACAGGAAACATCAGCTTACATAAGCCAATACAACTTGCACTTACCTGAGATAACAGTAAGAGAAACAATTGATTTATCTGCCCGTTGCCAAGGTGTTGAAAGTAGGAAAGGTTCTCTTTTCTTGCTCAACAAAATAATACCAGATTTATGAGCTCCAGGCTTTCAGCTTGATATTGCAGAGAAATTTCAACACGGTATACCAACTCAATACTCTTGAAAAATTAGAAATTCCAACAATCAACTCAAAATTACAAAATCCTATACAATAAGATTACACACAAACCCTAGATTTCATTAGAAAATACCTTGGGGTGGGGTCCGGCGAACTTGCTTTCGAATTCGTCCGGCGAGATGCTTGGATTCGCGAGTGAGAATGAGCCAGATTTCGTACGCCCGGATGCTTGGATTCGCGATTGGGAAGAAGCAAGAGACTCTGTACTTTTTTGACCCGAACAACCCAGATCTGTGATAGAGGGAAAGAGGCGGAACCGAGATTTGTGATGGAGGGAAAGAAGGGAACATAGCGAATACATAATTGTAGAGAGACTGAAATTGGAAGAAGGGGAAGAGGAAAATTATTGGAAAAGGTGAGAAACTGAAATTGGAAGAAGAAGAATAGGAGGAGGAGGAAACGGAGGGTTTAATTGAGGAGGAGAAGATGAAGAGATTAGAACAACTCGGTGAATAACTCACTAAAATTAGATGCAACTGACTCAAATTAATTTGAAATTGATTGTTGTGCTGTATTTATATATAAGAATTGATTTGATTTTTTTTCAAATACATAATCAATTTTGGTACATTTTTTGAAAGAAAGTGGCACTAACAATTTAATTGAAGAACTAAACCAAACCGGACCGAATCAAATTCCAAAACAAACACATTCAGCAGCCTATCTAAAATCAACCAATTATTTCAAGGCAGAATTCAACAGAAAGGGGCAATGTTAACCACCTGTTTCCCTTAGAATTCAAATAGAAAATAGAACCGATATAACAAAATTACAGAACACCCAACTGCTCATTGATCATGAAGCACAAATTCTATCACTACTCCCTGGCAAAACTAGGAGGTAAAAAAAAAGAGTTACAAAATTAAAATTAAAATTAAAAGGAACCCTAAACGGATGCTTGCTGAATTTGAGGAGACTTGGCCCTCAAATTAATCTGCTGCCATAAATGGATCGGCATCCCCAAGATCGGCTACCAGAGGTTCCCATTCTGTCGTGTCCTCATCTTCTGGAGCGAAATATGTAGGAAATGGAAGTGAAGATACATCTGGTTTCTTGTAAAAAGCATCTCTTATAAACACAAAGTTTCCAGCAGCACCTGGAACCTGAAAAAGAGTAAAGAGGCATGTTCATACCGATATAACTATAAAAATAGCTCAATAAAAGAAATGCCGACCTTTGTCCCCAGTTCTAGGGTAGTCAAACTCAGATTGATTTATTCTGGACATTACAAACAAGTACTTGAAATTAATTTTGAAAAAAGGATGGGATTTTAGATTTTCACATCAACACAGTACTGCCCCACAAGGAGGCTCAAGGTTCTATTTGAAGCAACAATGAATTTCCCAAACATGCATAAATTATCATTTCTGACTTGCATACAGCTTCATCTCATGCTGTTAATTATGAATACCGACTTCATTTCTTTAGCGAAAGGGATAAAAGAATATCTGATCTTATTATGATTCAAAGAAAGAAAATCCTCTAGCTAACTAATCATTTAAGATAAACCACTAGTAGAATGAAATATTGATTTTCAAAATCAGACACTTGTTTACAGAAAATTAACATGGATAGAAAACATTCTCCCGCCTTCAATTCTGACTCCACGCACTTGTTCAGTAAAGGAGAAAGAAAAAGGTCAAATAATCATACTTGGCCTCTCACCCACATCAAGTTCCTTGCAGGATCTATTTTATACACCCAAACATTTTTAACTGTACGCTGCTTGCCACCCATGCGCCCAGGCATCTTTTACCGTTTAAATACCTGTTGAAAAAGATGACAGACATTATATTCACAATAAAACTACTGTTCACCACTAAAAATAAGCTTTGAAAGATCTCTTTCAAACAAAGAGGGAGGGCGAAAATAGAAAGGAAAAAAAATGTAATCAACAAATTGAGCAATACTTTGTCTTGTAAGAAAAATAACCACACAACTCTTCTTCTTAATTTTTATGTGTTTTTTCATAATACATACCAAACAACACAACTAACTTATCAAAAAAAGAGAAAAGTAAACCCCACAACTACTTATAGAAGCAACAATACAATAAAATTATTTCATTAAAGACATCCATCATTTAGACCAAGATGGTCATAGTTATTCTTCACCAAAAACTTGGAAACCATGCAGGTTCCTCCGACTAGAAATTTCAAAATTTGTTCCGGACTCGTGATGCTTTTTATGTAATTTTCAACTAAAAGTGCAAAGACTATTATATATGATAAACTAACCATTTAGTGAGAGTACCCAAAAAGAACCAACAAAACAGACAAAAACCTGCAAAACAAGGCAACACCAATAAACGCCGTATACAACAACTCTGCACTAAGAACCTGATGGCAATCAAAGTGCAAAGTCATCTAGAAACAATCCAATTGAAACCTCATAAATCACCATCTTCTTCTTTTCTTGCAAGATTTATCCATCCTTTGTTTCGCTCCATTAGTTTTATTTTTCTGGAATTTATTCTCACCGTTATTTCTGAATCTACATGCACGCTTGTTGCAAGGTGATTTCATTTCTCAGATAAATAATGTCACAAGTCTTTTTGACAAGAAGAAAACAAATAAAACGACTGAGATTCAGTTTTAAGGTTGGGCTACTCTAGAGTTACTAATAAGCTAGAGTGATAGACCAACAATAACCTGCAAGTGGATGAGAATGCTCCAGATACATCTGATCATGTAGCATTGTGGAGTCACAATGAGGAGATGGTTCATCAAAGTGACATTTCCATATAACCGAATTCATAAAATGAATATGACAGGCAACTGATACTATGTGAATATTATGAAAGTTGAACAAAAAATTATGATGCATCAAAGGGCCAAGCCCCACACACCTTCCCGGGAGCATCTCTCTGACCAGTAGAACCAATACTTCGGTGTGATAATGATGCACCATGAGATGCAGGCATTCCACTAAAACCCCATCTTTTCATCCCACCCTGGATACAGAAAAAACCAGAAATGTGTCAAATTGTGATGCGATGCAATGCAAGTATAGCATAACCCTGGGCAAAGAATTAATTATAACCTTTATCTTCTATTTTAATTTCATGGTAGCTACACGGAATTCAGGTGAATTATGAGCAATATAACATCTAATCATAACAACGATAATTAAGGATAATATCTAATTATGCTAGACTCCTAGTAGCTCGTGCAGCTATAAAAGGTGATATTCTGAATCTATGTATACTGTTCAAACTGAAAGTGTTAAATGTGGAACATTATAATAAACACAGAACAAAAGTTATTTTAAAAACAAAAGAAGACATCTTCACCTGGAATCCTTTTCCTCTAGTAATTCCAGTCACATCAACATACTGGCCAGGAACGAAATGACGAACGCCTATTGATGTCCCAACAGGAAGAAGAGCATCCTCCGTCACAGGAAACTCCTTCAGCTTCCTCTTCATATGAACCCCCTGAGCTCTAAAGTGACCCATTTCAGGTTTCGTCAAGTGTTTCTCCTTTTTATGCCCGCAACCAATCTAACTAACACCATGCCACCAAAAACAAGTTCACATTTCAACACTTACCATCCAATTCAAATAAACCATTTAAGCAAAACTAACACATAAACCCTTGAAGCATAAATAACCAATAGGTAACACAATTCACATTTCAACACATGCCTAATAACTATCTAATATATATAATCCCTTGAAGCATAAAGAGCATGTAAAAATCTGAATTAAAGCATACCAATGCTTGACAAAGATAAAATATTGAACCTGGAGCGCAAAGATTTCTTCTTTCTTCGGGGTTTTGACCTGAGTAACAATGTTATCGTCCAACCAAAGGACACTAATAGGCACGCGCTCGCCCCATTTGTCCCAAAGAGCGCTCATCCCGCATTTGAGGGCAATAACGCCGGTTCTCTTTGAATTGGGGGTCATAACACCGGGTTTTGCTTCGATGATTCGAGATCTTTCTTCGTAGTCATCGATTAAAGACTCGGCATTGAATCTTCTCAACTGCGGTATTGTTGTTGATGATGAAATTGTTGTTTTTGGACCTAGTGATACATGTCTGTTAACGCCAAGATCTTCTTCAACGTCTCAATCACGTAAGACGTCTGATCCTGCACAGTAAACACCATAAACATCACAAGCTTGATGACTGGGAGATCACAGTAAACACCATAAACATCACAAACTTGACGACTGGGACGTCGGGGAATAGCTCAGGCGTGAGAGTCAGTATCGGTGTTCACAAGGTTAACAATAGAGGATGTAATATCTAGTGTATTGAGAAAGATAATAATTCTCCGTTGTGTGTGTGAATATGAATGTGAACGTTAACGTACCTTTTTGTGAAGACCTTCTTGCTATGATATACTACAAAACCTAGTTTACTGTGCCACTGACCCTCCTGATACCTGATAATCCCATCCCCTCTATCCACCGCTGGCCAACTGTTCAATCCTTATTAATGCCATGTAAGATATCAGTCGGCCATTATCTTTTGCCATCATCACCAGGTTCGTAACCCAGTGAAGATATTTAAATATATGATGGGTCGACTTCACCGATTTGGTCCGATCTTTAGAAGGACTTAATAAAGATAATAAAGTGATTAGGCCCGATAATGTCAACACCCAATAGTGAAGACCCCAATGAACTAATCGAATAAGTAGGCCCAATCCAATCCATTCTACTAATAGGAGAAATATCACGACCCAACATCGCTTCTAGTTTTTTATTAAACAGGGAGGTTTAATAGAAACTATAAATGGCATCGGTTCGAGACAAAAGGAATTATAATAAGACCAATAAAGGCCCAAAATACGGTTTCATCAAGTCCATCGATGAACATCAAATAGCAACATAAAGGGTTCATCTTCGCTTGACCTCTGCTGAAGTACCGATTGAAGAGCTTTAACCACAGGAAGCTCAAGCCATAGAATGAAATTCCGGTTCGGCAATAATTCCATCATGGACCTGATGGACGAAGGAATGAAATACCGGACTAAAGGAATCCGATAGTTTTGATTTATTCATTCACTTCGCTACCCATCAATTTGAAATGATTGACTAATAATGGTCATCCGCAGTAAACGCTAATTCGTGTGTCTCCAAGTCTCAAATACAAAAAAGCCGAAAAGGATACCGAAGAGAATGTCAGAAGAGAAAGTCAAGAGAGAAGTCAAGAGAATATCGCCCGAAGGGATAACGTCATTCGGAAGTCTGTGTTGGTGAAAGAAAGAATCAATCTTGATATTGCTCTCTTCAACAATGAATGCCTTCGAAATGATATCGACAAGATCAAAGAAGAACTAAAAACGACCAAGGCCACTCATCGGGTCATCACAATGACGAAGAAGAATGAAGATCTGACCGAATCGAATCAGAGCTTGGCGAAGCAAAATAACAATATCCATGCTAAAGAAGCAAGATATCTAGCACATCGTCAAAAGCTTGAAGAAGAGCTCAAAGAGCTTCGGGCCCTTAGAGATTTGGGTCCGCCACTGACCAAAGACTTTCGTAAGGAGATCCAAGCAGAATACAGAAAATCCGCCGAGCTGAACAATAAGATCGTCCATATGTATGCCAAAGGATATGAAATCTGCCGAAGTAAAGACAAGAAAAAGCTCGGGCCAAGGTAGATCCATCTCTTCTAGACTCTTTAGATGGTGACGATGACAAGGAAGAAGGTTCGAAGATGACCTCTCCTTATCTTTAGTCGTAGAACTTTTCGTAAAAATTCTAACTTGTTGTGAACAGTTAATATTAAAATATCAACTTCATGCCTTATTACTTATGAGTGAACATTTCTTGTCAATAATTGATCATCAATCAACTTAAAAACTGTGCAAGTGCCTTTTATCTTAAACCGTTAGTCAATAATCAAGCAAATTATATAACAGTTAAGAACAATGATAATATAATTCGGACTCAACACTTGAACAAAATAAAGTAATGCATACTTATCGTTCTTAGGAGTGTGAGATGAGATCATCAATAGGGTGAATTCTTTGATCCTCTTTGCAACAACAAGATCTTGCTTATTTTCGGGGTAGAACAAGTATATAAGGACCTTTGTTTACCACTCGGGGTAGAACAATTATATAGGAACCATGATATAAGGACCATGGAATTTGTCTACCACACGGGGTAGAACAATTATATAGAACCAAGATATAAGGACCATGGAATTTATCTCACCACACGGGGTCACAAATTCATAAGGACACTCCTGATAATAAGGTCGCCATCGAATGGCCGAAGAAGTCCGACCATACCTCCTCTCATTCTAGTGCATTTTGTTTACCATTCGCGGTAAATCAAAATTAAGAGGATCATGGAATTTGTCTACCACGCAGGTATAACAAAACCATAAGGACACTCCCGCCAAGAGGCTACCATCGAATGGTCGTGAGTCCACCCCGATCCTCCTTACTTGGTGACTATTGATTTACCGCCCTCGGTAAAAGCAATATAAAGGAACATAGGATTTGTCTACCACTATTTGGGCAACAAATAGATGAAGCTTTTCATCGAATGGCCCGTGAGTCCCACCATACCTCCTTACACCATTGTGAACTTAGGACAAATAAGAAGAGGATCGATTATAAATTGTAGATGAGCTACAGAAGTCTTTTCTCGTCTTTGAATTTCCAGTTCTTTCAAGAATATCCTTTGAAGTATTTTGTAGGCCAATAACTTTGCGACCAAATGATCGCCATGAGATGTCTTTGTGAACTTCAGAAGAACATACCGCCTTGGACGGAACCAAATATTTGAGCAATGATGATTTAAAAAGGACTTTCAAAAAGATTCTCATTAATGAGAACAAAATTGACACTCTTATACTTGATCTTCTTTAGCCGACATCTGATCTGAAGGAAGGCGCCATATCTTTATCAAAGTTATAAGCATCCGTAGTAGCCAACTTTGATAATGCATCAGCAATGGAATTGTTATTGTGATCGACCCCTTGATAGCCTGCTGTACTGATGTCCGAAATAGAATATCCATCTACATGCAATGTCCACGAGCTCTTCACTGTTTGAAGTCTTTCAGCAACTTTGTCGGACTCTCTCACCGCTTTCCATCTGAAGCTGCAACTTTAGATGGATTTCCCCGAAGACAAGTATCCACAGGGCGGTGTGCCCTCAGTGGATTCTCAGGAGTGCGGCTTCGGGGTCTGCTTCGACCATAATCCCGAAGACCAATAGGGCGGAATACCCTCTTTGGTCAATCAAGAAAATGGCTGTTGGGTCTTCATCTACTCTGCTTCGACCATAATCCCGAAGACCAATAGGGCGGAATACCCTCTTCGGATGCTCAGGAATATGGTTCTTTGGTCTTCTTTGCTCATGAGGATCACCTTGAGATATATCCTTAAAGTGTATAGACTGTTTTCCAACTCACGGTTGTCCATCTTTAGGCGTACCACATCTTTCAGACTGGACATAATTGAACGCTTTGTCCCTCAGCTTGGCAATCCGAAGAATCTGCACAACTATATCCTTGCTCTGCTCAGCTACCTCCTCGCTCCGCTCAGCTACATCCTCGCTCCGCTCCAAGAGAACCTCCAAAGCTCTATCTGCTTCGTCCACCATCTTCATTAGCCTGACCACTTCGGTGCCGAGTTCTAGGCGGGGTGCCTTTTACTTGCCTTCGGCCATGATCATGCTCTTTGTCAGCAGCAAAGACCAACCATCTTCGGGCTTCGCAGTGGGCTCTCGAACGAGAACCCCCTGATTTGTGCCATAACTTCCGATGTAGAACAACTGGAAATATTGTGATTGATAACTCAAGAACACTAGAAAACGCCCTCCTTCTAGCGCCAATGTTAACGCCGAGATCTTTTGCCGCGTCCCAATCACGTAAAGCCACGATCCCTGCACAAGAACACGATAAGACACAAAAGCTCGACTTTGGACCCGTTGGGATAACTTCAAAGCGTGAGACTCGAAGATCGGTGTTCATAAGGTTAACAATGGAGGATGTAATGTCTAGTGTATTGAGAGAGATAGATATTCTCAGTTGTGTGTGTGTGAATGTGAATGTGAATGTGAACGTTAATGTTAACGTACCTCTTTGTGAAGACCTCCTTGCTATGATATACTACAGAACCTGGTTTACCGTGCCACTGACCCTCCTGACACCTGTTAATCCCATCCCCTCTATCCACCGCTGGCCAACTGTCCAATCCTTATTAATGCCATGTAAGATATCAGTCGGCCATTATCTTTGCCATCATCACCGGTTCAGAACCCAAGTGAAGATATTTAAATATATGATGGGTCGACCCATTGATTTGGTCCGATACTAGAAGGAATTTATAAAGATAATAAAGTGACTAGGCCTAATAATGTCAACACCCAATAGTGAAGACCCAATGGACTAACTGAATAAGTAGGCTGTGAGAACCCAGATTTTATCAATAAAGATTTAAATTTTGTCGAAATAATTTTTAATATTATGGTATGAATTTGAGATAATATTATAGTTGTGGGTAGTATTTATAAATTTTGCAAAGTATGCAAGTGGTTATATTATATTCGATTGGTCGGGGAATATTCGGTTTAGCGGGGAATATTAAATACAACTGGCTCAATCATTGGTGGACCCCTACGAGTAATTATTGCCGGATTGAAAACGACAAAAATATTTTATTGAAATAACGGCGGAAGTTTTACCGTTGATCTTGTTGAACTACTCGGTAGTAAAAAAAGCGATAATATATGTGTGGTTGCATAGTAGCACTTACCGGTATTGATTATTGATGCTTATGTGAGAAGTCACTCGGTTTGATTCCATTATTGTCGATTAATAATATGAATTATTATAGCGATAATGACGTTTTGTTTTATTCAGTATTATTAACGTAATAAAAGCGAAACATCTTTTATATAAAGCGAGAATACTTTATTAAAGTTATTACATAAATAGAATATATTATATTTTATTATGCATAGTGTTGCATAGTGTTTTTGCATAGTGTTGCGTAGTGTTTTGCATAGTAAAATGTTTTTATATAAATAGAATATATTATATTTTATTTAAAATATTTTGCTTTAAATATGGACCGTCAGATTAAAGTAAATCAATCTGACCGTTCATGGATTAATTACTATGCATTCTATTTTCCTATAAATGAGAAGCTCATTCCTTCATTATTTTCTTACGAATTCTTTGAAACTCTAGAGAGAAATTATAGAGAGAAGCTATGAGAGAAAATCTATAGAGAAAAAGAAGAAGAGTATTACAGTACTTCACTACTTTGATATCCGGTGTCTTTTACGGTGAGGGATATTATTTGTTGTACCGTAAGGGGTGTTATTCTTTCTTATTCATGAAGAGAACACATTATTCCATTCATTATTATTACATTGGAATAACTTTTAAAAGTGGCATACCCTATACATAACTTTGTATCTGTGGCACCCTATACTTGGTGAAATCCTTATATTATTCTATTCTTATTTATTACGTTGGAATACTTTTGTATCTGTGGAATCCCCTATACTTGGTGATCTTCTTACATTATTCCATTCTTTATTATTCTGTTGGAATATCTTGTATGCGTGTGTTTTACCGGACACAGTTCCATTGTTTATTATTCGCATTTATTATTACATTTGGAATATCACATGCATGTGTGTTTTACAGGACACAGTTCCATTGTTTATTATTCAACATTTATTATTACATTGGATCATCACAATGGGTGTGAATTTTTCACGACTGGTTAGATTATTATTATTCTATTGGAATAACACATACATCACAATACTGCATGCGTGGTGATTTCTTTTGTTATTCCATTCTTTATTATACCCGGTTGGTTAAAACTTTGACTTCTATACTCCATGAAATTAGTAGAATATCTTTGATATTTTTGCGTTTCATCCGAAGATCTTTTCATGGAAATATTCTTACGATTATTCTTGAATTTTACTCTACAAAACTTGAGATCATGTTGACAATTTGGGACGTTAATAATTCTGGATTAAATAATTCTTGAACTTGTTTTATTGAATTATTATGTCATTATCATCATCCTCATGATATATTATGTTATCTTTGGCTTACGTGCATAGATGAACTTAGTATGATTATGACCGAGGATCATTCGGTATAATCGTGGCTTGTTATAAATGATGTGATAAAAGTCCTCGGTGGCATGTAATGCGGTGATGGATAGTTTTGGTATGATTATGACCGGGGGTGATTCGGTATAGTCATGACCATTGATAATTTGATGAAAATCCTTGGCGTGTGATGCGAGGATGATTAGATATTGTGGTTTATTCATTAAAGCTGAGTCTTAATGATAAAAATTTATGAAAACCTTTTAAAACCTAAAAGATAGTAGACTTTATTTTCTCTTGACTCTTTTAATGGATTGCACATTTATTTCGCGATTAAGCGGTTGTCTATTATATTTTATCGGTTTAACCTTTGTTGAAGGCTAATGATAATTTATTCGCATTATCTTAGTCATAATATTTCTTCTTGGGCTAGTTGAGCTCACCTTTCTTTCACCGTTCTCTTCGTGAAATGAGAATATAGGCGGGACGAGTCGGGAAAAGAGTGATGGTCCCGAAGATAGCATTAGTAGTCCCTCACTATTCATTAAATAGTGTGACAATAAATGTAATGAGGACTCTTGAGTATGGATATTGTCTAAATGACAATATTCCTATTAGAACTCTCGGTTTATGTATTGTTGTATGTTACTGACGGATGTATAATTAAGTTTGTATTTGAATTTATGTACCATGTAAGTGGCGACCCAAGATGGGTGACGTATACCTAATTTTGGGGGCGTCACAGTTGGTATCAGAGCTTAGGCATATGATCCCTGGCTGAGATGTGAGATAAGAACTAGGAGAGGAGAGACGGGGAATTCATTCGCTAGTATGACCTACCTAAATTTATTTGGTATTTAATTGGTCGGTCAGAGTATAGGGATAATATGTTGCATGTCAATTAACCCTTATTTTGTGGCAGTGTTTGAAAATGGCATCCGAGAATGTTGAGAATAGCAATGGAGCCTGAGACCATTGATTCTCCATGGATCAATAATCAGACAATGTGCAACAGGATGGCAATAATCCTCCCTGTAAACAACAACCGATCAATTAATGAACGGCCAGACGTTTAAGAGGTTTTAGAATTCATGCAACATCGGTGAAAGCGACTCTGCCCAAAACATAGGTGGAAACACGGAAAACTCTCGGCGATCACCGCTAAACAATTCAAGGAGCTGGGACCACCGGAGTTTAAGGGAGAGCCAAAACCACTTGGCGGAAGCATGGATAAAGAAGATTACCAAGATATTTGATGTCTTGGGATGCTCCGAGGAGAAAAAGGTTCCTTTTACGCTTTTTATGTTCTTGAGGAGAGGCGGATTCTTGGTGGGAATCGGAAAGCGTACTCAACTTCTTTGTCTTGAAGATATCTTGGGAGAAGTTCCGGGGAGTCATTCAACGACAAATACTTTCACGAAAGTATTCGCCACATGAAGGAGGTGGAGTTTATCAAGTTGGAACAAAACAATATGGACCGTGTCGTGATACGAGGCAAAATTTGCGGAGTTATCACGTTTCGTCCCACTTGGTGGATAGTGAGAGAGAATGGCGCGAATATTTTTAAGAGGTTTGAAGCGAGATACGTCGACATCTTATTTCTCATAAAGCGTGTTTTTATTAGGATGTTGTAAATAGGGCTCGATTAGTGGAGCGCGATAACGAGTCAATATGACTAAAAAGAGAGAAGCCAAAAGCAAAATTATAATACCAAATGAGTAGTCGTGAAATTTGTGACAACAAGCGTGGAGGGAATCAACGGGCGGATATGGTAACCACTTCGGTGGTAATCGAGGCTAAAACAATAAGAATGGACATTTCAAGAAAAGGAGATTCAACAATGATGGAAAGAGCGTCAAAGACCAAAGACTTTTTGTTTAAGGAAGGAGAAAGACCACCTATCATATGCTTCAAATGCGGAGGAGAGGGACACATCATCAATCAGCTGCGCCATGCTGTGACGCCCCAAAATTAGGTATCGTCACCCATCTTGGGTTGCCACTTATATGGTACATAAATTCAAATACAACTTACTTAATATAAGCGTAGGTATACAATACGACATAAAGCGTGAGTTTGAATACAAATATTATCTACTAGATATTATACAAACTCAAAAGGAGTCCTCATTACAACTATTATCACACTATTTCACGAATAGTGAGGACTACTAATGCTATCCTCCGGACCATTACTTAGTCCCCGAGGCTCGTCCCGGCTATGTTCTCATTTCTCAAGAAAACGGTGAAAGAAAAAGGTGAGCTCAACTAGCCCGATGAAGAAATATTATGACTAAGATAATGCAGAATAAATTATCATTAGCCTTCAACAAATAAGTTAAAGCGATAAAATACAATAGACAACCGGTTTTTAGCTGCAGCGGAATAAGCAATCCATTAAAAGAGTCAAGTAGAGAATAAAGTCTACTATCTTTTAGGGTTTTAAAAGGTTTTCATCAATTTTATCATTTGAGACTGAACAATAAATAAACCACCACATTTAATCATCCCCGCATACCACGGTCGAGGATTTTCATCAAATTATCAATGGTCATGACTATCTTAGAATCACCCCCGGTCATAATCATACCAAAAACTATCCATCATCGCATTACGAACCCACCGAGGACTTTTGTCACATCATTTATATCAAGTCGTGATTATCCGAATGATCCTCGGTCATAATCATACTAAGTTCATCTATGCACGTAAGCCAAAGATAACATAATATAACATGAGGATGATGACAATGACATAATAATTCAATAAAACAAGTTCAAGAATTATTTAATCCATGAATTATTAACGCCCAAATTGTCAACATGATAATTTGTTTAGAGAGTAAAATTCAAGAATGATCGGGAAGAATATTTCCATGAAAAGATCTATGGATGAAACGCAAATATCAAGGATATTCTACTAATTTCATGGAGTATAGAAGTCAAAGTTTTAACTAATTTGGGTATAATAAAGAATGGAATAACAAAAGAAATCACCACGTGCATGCGGTGCCAGCATAGGCGGAGTTATTCAACAGAATAATAATAACGGAACCGTGTCGGTGAAATTCACAAGCAAGCGGATGTTCCAACGAGTAATAATAAAGATGGAACCAGATCCGGTGTAAAACACATGATAGGATATTCAACAGAATGATAAAGAGCGGAACCCGGTCCGATTAGGTGTAAAACACTGCACAGGATGTTCAACGAGAATAATAAAAAGCGGAACGGTCAGGTGTAAAACACAGACGAGGATGTTCCAACAAAATAATAGAAGAATGTCACCAAGTATAGGTAAATGGCGTATCACGAGTTATTCCAACAGAATAATAAGCAATGGAATAACATAAGGATTTCACCAAGTATAGGGTATGCCGCAGACACAAAAGTTATGTATAGGGTATGCCACTTTTACGGAGTTATTCAATGATAATAATAGTGAATGGAATAATGAAGTTCTCTTCGAAGAAAGAATAACACCACTTACAAGTAAAAAGGCTGAATATAGAAGTAGTGAAGTAGCGAGAATACTCTTCTTCTTTCTATAATTTTCTCTATATAGCTTCTCTCTATAATTTCTTTCTACAGAGTTTCAATGAATTAGTAAGAAAATAATGAAGGAATGAAACGAGCTTCATTTATAGGAAAATGGAATGCATAGTAACTAATCCATTAAGCGGTCAGATTGATTTACTTTAATCGACGGTCCATATTTAAAGAAAAATCTTTTAAATAAAATATAATATATTCTATTTATATAAAAACATTTTCTTATCGCAAACATTTATGCAATACTACTAAAAACACTACGCAACACTATATCGTAATAAAATATAATATATTCTATTTATAGAATAACTTTAATAAAGTATTCTATTTTATATAAAAGATGTTTACATTTTATTACGTTAATAATACGAATAAAAACAAAACGTCATTATCATTATAATAATTCATATTATTAATAAACAATAATGGAATCAAACTAAGTGACTTCTCACATAAGATCAATAATCAATACCGTGTGCTTCTTGCAACCACACTTATTCTTATCGTACTTTTACTACTAAGAAGTAGTTCAACAAGAACTACACGGTAAAACTTCCACCGTTATTTCAATAAAATATTTTTGTCGTTTTTTCAATCCGACAATAATTACATTGTAGGGTCCACCAATGATTGAGTAGGTTATACGAATATTCCGCTAAACCGAATATTCCCCACCAATCGAATATAATATAACCACTTGCATACTTTGCAAAATTTATAAATACTACCCACAACTATAATATTATCTCAAATTCACACCATAATATTAAAAAATTATTTTGACAAAATTTAAATCTTTATTGATAAAATCTGGGGTCTCACAATCTCCCTCCTTATGGAATTTAAGCCCTCGAAATTAGGGTACATTACTGATATGATAAAGAGATGAGGATACCTTGAATACCTTTTATCGTTAAAAATATTAAATTCATCTTGTAATCCAGGTAAAGATATTCATTAACAATTTATCTTTTGCACTATGTGCCAAATATATATAATCGTAAAACTAATAATCTTGAGTGTGGCGCCCCAAAAAAATAGGTATACATCACCCATTACGAGTTGTCAATACATGATGCGAAACAACTACAACTTTATTATTACAACGAAGAAAGCGTGAGTTTAAATACAAATATTATCTTACAAACAATATTTATACTCAAATAAATCCTCATCACATTTATTGATACATTATTTTACAAAAATGGTGAGGACTACTAAACAATCCTTTCTAAAACCATTCCATTCCATACCAGGCTAATACTCGCTTATATTCTCGCCTCCACGAGAAGAATGGAACAAAAAGGAAAAGGGTGAGCTCAACTAGCTTAGTAAAGAATATTATGACTAAGATAATATACAACAAATTATCGTTAGTCTTCAACAGGAAAAATCGATAGAATCTGATAGACAACAAGTTTCAGATCAATATTCGCGGTGAAAATAATAATTCATAGAAGAGTTACGTAGAGAATGAAATCTCTATAATCTATGAATTTAACGATCCATCATCAATATTTTATCCCTCTGTAACATCAATCAATTTTCATCTCAAATCAAATATTCATCTTTTTGCTTCTGGCCAAAGATATTCATCGATTAGTCATGTTCATTAAAAACACATTTCATCTTTGCACCAAAGCCAAAGATATTAATCGATCGGTCGTGTTCATCTCAACACTGTTCATCTTTGCACTACTGAGCCAAAGATATTCTTGAGAAATCATTCATCTTTGCACTCTGTGCCAAAGATATTCAATAATATCATCATTTAAGGCGAGGATGATGAAAATATTTTTAAAGAGCGAATCCGGTGAAACAAAATGACAAGGATTAAGGATTAAGGATTAGTACTTTGTTTTATCCATGTCCAACAATACCTCAAAAATAATCATAGTGGTGTAAAATTCAAGAATAATCAAAACATGGATACAATCAAAGCTAGTATCCGAATAGATATTTTGAATGAAAAGAAGAAATTTTATTTTTCGATGAATAGTGTAGTATCGTGAATAGTCTTCAGTATCGTGAATAGTCTTAAGATATCGTGAATAGTAACTTTCAGACACCAAAAGATAGAAATTCCACAAAAACATCTTCACGCTTAATGAATAGTAGTATTCGTGAATAGTAACTCGTGAATAGTAACTCATGAATAGTAACTCGTGAATAGTAACTCATGAATAGTAACTTTGAGCATGAAAAAGTTCCAAATTTGATAAAACTTGGATCAACATTTCAAAGATAATGATATTGAAGAAATAATATCATTCAAAAAAATAATATCCCTTACCTCAAAGAATCGAAGACTTGGAAGGAAAGGTGGGAAGTGATCTTTGAATGAAACTTATCTTGAGCAAGAACTCTCAAAGTATCTAAATACTCACAAAATCGCTCAACAATATAGAGAGAAAAGAGAAAACTTTGTTTACGGTGTGATTTTCAATTCTAACCAGCCCTCTATTTATAGGAAAATGTTAGCCGTAGAAGCGGACTTGACTGCTACGATGATGGCTTTACACGCTACTATTGCCACCCACCACATTTGAAATAAAATTCAGCACATTTCTTCACCAACCATAAGTGGGGCCCACTCAATTCTAGAATTTTCCACCAAAATCAATTATAACCCCTAATTTAGAATCAGACACCTCTTAAAATTCATAACAAATCATTCGTGCATTTTTAACGGTTCAAAATTTGTGGACATATACTCAACTTATGTATGTATAACATACCCAAAAATTACCACAATCAACGGTCGGATTAAAAATTATAACCCCCGCAATATATATCTCAAACCCCCGATTTAATTTTTAATACCTCCGATACGGTAAAATCTCGATAAAACACCTCAACAATAATTTCTTCATTTATAACCACATAAATAAATCCATCATTTATATCCACATAAAATAAATATTTCTTTATCATATGAATCAATAATTAATTATTCACAAATAATATTACGGAATCACAATTATAATGACGGTAGTTCCTCAGGAGCAGGGGGCTTCAGATAAGGATTTCTCCTTCTTTGGTAGCGATTAGGTGACCAAACCTCTCCTGATGAGAACTTTCTAGACATTGCCAATAATGCTATCTAATAATATTATTCAAATAATATGAATTATTGATCCGATAATGGAGATAATGTGCGTTGACAATTATTGAACAACAATAATATAAAATATCAACGCAAACAATTATTGAATCAATAAAATAAAATATTGAGCGGTAACTCTTTGTGAAAATTATTGAGTAGTGCCTTCTTACGTAAGGATCAATAATTCAACAATCGCAATGCAATACAGGTGTGCTTCTTTGTGACAACCACGCGTAGACATCGTATTTTAACCACCGGGTATTCAACGATCTTACTTCATAATAACTCACGCCGTTATTTTTAACCAACTTATATTTGTCGTTTTCTTCATCCAATCGCTTTTCAGTTATGGGGCCCACACATGGGCTGCGTCGTCGTCATACGAATATTCCCACAAGCGAGTCTGAATATTCCACGACCAAACGAATATTCCCAAACAACAATGAATATTTTATAACCACTTGCTTATTTTGAAATATTTGCGTATTTAACCCTTAACTATCCACATTAATCAAATCAACCCTTACTATTTCAAAATAATAAATAAAGGAAATTCCTTTTTATTTAAAAAATTTGGGGTCTTACAACCTCCCTTCTTATGAAATTTCGTCCTCGAAATTGGCGTACGTACTGGTGTGTTTCAAAAGGTGAGGATACCTCGCTTTCATTTCCGTTTCAATTCCCGGTCATTTCCTCTATAGCATGATTCCTCCACAAAACTTTAACTTGTGGTATGACCTTTCTTGGCGTAGGGACATGCTCCTTTCTATCCAAGATCTTGATAGGTACCTCCTCACACGTTAAGTCTTGCTATCTCGTCCGGTTCTAACTCAATAACGTGGTTCGGGTCTTTCACATATTTACTGAAGTACGGATATATGAAACACATTATGAACACGAGACATACTTTCGATGCTTGCAAGTCATAGGTTACATTTCTACTCGGTCAAGAATTTGAAATGGACCGATAAATCGTGGATTGAGCTTTCTCTCTTCCCAAATCTTGTAACTCCCTTCCATGGAGCAACTTCGCAACAATACATGATCCCCTACATTAAATTCCACGTCCTTTCGATGAAGATCCGCATAACTCTTTTGTCGATCTTGAGTCGTTTGTATATCGTTGTCGAATCATTTGGATCTTTTCGGTGAGTAAATACGTCTAACTCGGGTCCCAACAATGTTGCTTCACCCACCTCATCCCAACATATTGGAGAACGACATTTTCGTCCATATAATGCTTGAATGGAGCCACACCTATACTTTCACGATATTTGTTGTTGTAGGAGAATTCCACCAATGGTAAATACTTATCCCAACCGCCTTGAAGTTCAGGACACGAGTCTTAATAAATCTTCAAGAGTTTGAATAGTCCTCTCTCGATTGTCCGTCTGTTTGGGGATGGTATGCGAACTAAATCGCAAATCCGTGCCCATAGCTTTTTGCAAGCTAACCCAAAATCTTGAAGTGAATCTTGGGTCACGATCCTAAACTATGGATACTGAGGCATGCCATGCAACCTCACGATCTCATTTACGTACATACTAGCAAGGCGTTCAAGAGAATAAGTCTCCGTATCGGCAAGAAATGAGCGAGACTTGGTTAATCTATCAACAATAACCCAAATAGCATTGATGCGCTTGAGAAACCGTAGGAAGACCGAAAACTTGAAATCCATGGTAATGTGTTCCTACTTCCATTCCGGAATCTCAAGTGGTTGCAGCGGACCCTTAGGTACTAGATGCTCCGCCTTTACACGTTGGCAAGTTAAACACATCGAGATAAACTTTGCAATCTCTCTTCATATTATTCCACCAAAATGTATGTGAAGATCACGATACATTTTAGTACTTCCGAGGATGGATTGCAAATGGTGTATTGTGTGCCTCCATCATAATCTTGTACTTCAAATCAGTCGTTAGGAACACAAAGTCTAGAGTAGACTCGAAGTATTCCTTCTTCATCAATTCTCGCTTAGGAATAGCTCTTTCTTGTATTTTTCTTCTTCATACATGATCAACTCAAGGCCGGTGGCTTGAGCAACCTTAACTTTTTCTATTAAAGTTGGCTCTGTCGTATACTTGACATCATCGCACCTTTCGTTCCGCATATGATCTTCTACTCAACGCGTCATTTACCACGTTAAACTTTACCGTGGTGGTATTGAATAGTGTGGTCGTAGTCTTTCAATAGCTCGAGCCGTCGTCGCCACATGTTGAGTTCTTTTGAGTGAAGAAATATTTAAGGCTTTTATGATCCGAATATATCTCCACTTTCTCCCCATATAGATAGTGCCTCCATATCTTTAGCTGAGCAAATTGCTGCCGCTAACTCTAGATCATGAGTAGGATAATTCCTCTCATACTCTTTAAGTCATGCGAGGCATAAGCTATGACTTTCCCACGTTGCATGAGAACACATCCTAACCCTTTGCTCGAAGCATCGTTGTAGATAACAAATCCATCCGAACCGGATGGTATTGTTAAAGCAGTCTGCGAAATAAGTCTCCTCTTAAGCTCTTGGAAACTTTTCTCGCATTCTTCGCCTCTAAACGAATTTCGTATCCTTTCGAGTTAATTTGAGTTAATGGAGTAGTGATTCGAGAAAACCCTTCCACGAATCTCCGATAATAACCAAATTAAGCCCAAAAGCTACGTGACTTGATCACCGACTTTGGTTGCTCTCTAACTTTGTATTGCTTCAATCTTGGCCGGATCAGCAGATACTCCATGTTTTGACACCACATGCCCAAGAAATGCTACTTCCTCAAGCGAACTCGCATTTCTTCAATTTGGCATATAGTTGGTTTTCACGAAGCATTTGGAGTACCCGAACTTCAAATGGTGCTCATGATCTTCACGACTTTTGGAATATATAAGGATGTCATCAATAAAGACAACAACGAATGGCCTGATCCAAATATTCCTTGAATACTCGGTTCATCATATCCATGAAAGCCGCAGGAGCATTAGTTAGTCCGAAAGACATGACTAAGAATTCATAATGCCCATACTGGGGAGTTACGGCGGTCTTTGGAATATCCTCGATTCTAATCTTGGTGATGATATCCGAAGCGAAGATCGATTTTGAAAAGAATTGTGCCCCTTGCTGAATTGGTCAAACAAGTCATCAATACGAGGTGAGGATACCTATTCTTGATGGTGACATGGTTCAATTCAGATAGTCAATACAAAGTCGCATACTCCCGTCTTTCTTCTTTACAAATAAAGCAGAGAGCACCCCGAGGAGATGTCTTGGGGCCAATGAAACCAATGTCCAACAATTCTCGTAGTTGGACCTTTAACTCTGAAGTTCAATAGGAGCCATTCGATATGGGGTTTTAGAAATGGGCTTTTTGCGGAGTTCAAGATCAATAAAGAATCAACTTCACGTTTTGGGGTGTAAAGGGAAGTTCTTGGGAAATACGTCGGGAAAGTCAATAACAACAGAATATTATTCAAATTTGGCGTGTCTTTATTCAAATCCATAACATGGGCTAAGAAAGCTTGACATCCGTTTTCAATAAGCGAATAGCTTTATGATTAGATATGACGGTGATTGATTTTAATGGTTTAGTTGCTTGAATTGCATAAACAGACGGGTTGGTTAGGAATATGAAAACTAACAACCTTACGAAAACAATCAATTTTGGCATGATGAGTAGTTAACCAATCAATCCCTAAAATCACATCAAAAGCAAGTATCTTTAAAGAGATAAGGTCAGCAGGTAAGGTAATGGTGCCAACTTGAATCAAACAAGATTTATAAAACAAGTGGATGTGATGAAAGTTTCTCTAACGGAGTTTCCACGAGATAGGTCAAAGTCTAATTTCTCCGAGTCAAGTTTAAGCGTTGAGCACATGCGGGAGAGATAAATGAATGGGTAGCACCGGTATCAAGTAAGGTATAAACTTCGCAAGAATTTATAAATAGCTTACCGTAATCACCTCGTTTGGGTTCCTAGCATTATGACCGATCACAACAAACGCGCTCTTCCGGAATCGTTGACTTTGACTTTTACAGGACGATCTTTTGAGTCACCGTCCCCATTGAACTAGGTTTCGCGCACTGCATACAATCTCGGCGATATGTCCTTCTTTTCCACAACTATAGCGTATACCTTGAAGCTGTTGTGGGCGTTTGGTGATATGTCCTCTTTTCCGCATTTGTAGCATATGACCGTTGGTCGATCTCCTCCCTTAGAACCGATTCTTCTGCAAGACCGTCGTCTTCACATATTATTCGTTGTTAAATCTCCTCTTTTAAAATCTCCTCCCGATTTCGCTTCTTTACATTTTCATGACCATGATTATTACCACGGAGTGGTTACCATTTCTGTCCGTCATTTTCTTTTCTCCATGAGTTATCATTATTTACATTGATCGCTATCTCTCGAGTACGATCCGGTTATGGTCCCTCGGTTGGCCGTACTCGTTATCTCGCTCTAATAATTGAGCCACACATACACATCCGAATAAAGAGAAAGTTTATGAGAAATGAGATACTAACGTATCTGGGGTTTCAAACCTCTAAGAAACATCCGCGTCATCGTTCCTCATTCTCCACCAAATGAGGTGCAAACACGGATAACTCGCAAACTTTGCCTCGTCTTTGAGACACCGCCACGTGTTTTTACTCTAATCGATGAACTCCACTTCCTTCATATGACGAACACTTTCGGAAAGTATTTGTCATTAAATAGTCTCTCAAACGTCTCCCAAGACATCTTTGAAGTGCGGTGGATGGGTACGCTTACTGAGACTCCCACCGATGGTCTGCCTCGCCGCCACGGAACATAAAGGTGGCGAATGGAACCTTCTGTTCTCTCCGTGCATCCCAAGACATCGAATATCTTGGTAATTTGCTTGACCCATGTTTCGCCGTGATCGGATCTCGCTTTCCTTAAATTGGTGGTCCCAACTCTTTGAAGCTGCTTGGTTGTGACAACCCGTGAATTGCTATCATTTCTCACCGTATTTTGAACACGAGTCTCCCTCATTCGATTTTGCATGAATCGCAAAAAACTTCTAAACATCCCCTCGTTCATCATCTCGCTCCATGGTGTTGTTCACGGGAGGAACATTGCCGACTGTTGCACGTTCTCCTCGTTGGTAAAGACAGGCATCTCCACGGTCTCATTTACTCCATTGTTAATATTCTCGATCGACATTCTCAAATCATTTGTCATAAAACAAGGGTTAATTAAGGAAATCAATATATCACATAATATCCCATATCTTGACCCGACTAACTAACAAATAAGCTTAGGTAGGACACACTAGCGAAGGATTTACTCATCTCTCCTCCTAGTTTCTATTCCCGATCTCCGCCATGGAGATCATATCCTAAGCTCGATACCCATTTGTGGCGCCCCAAAATAGGTATACATCACCCATTCCGAGTTGTCAATACATGGTGCGAAACAACTACAACTTTATTATTACAACAAGAAAGCTGTGAGTTTAAATACAAATATTATCTTACAGACAATATTTATACTCAAATAAATCCTCATCACATTTATTGATACATTATTTTACAAAATGGTGAGGACTACTAAACAATCCTTTCTAAAACCTTCATTCCATACCCAGGCTCGTCTTCATTATATTCTCGCCTCACGAGAAGAATGGAACAAAAAGGAAAAGGGTGAGCTCAACTAGCTCAATAAAGAATATTATGACTAAGATAATATCAACAAATTATCGTTAGTCTTGACAGGAAAAATCGATAGAATCTGATAGCAACAAGTTTTGAGATCAATATTCGCAATGAAATAATAATTCATAGAAAGAGTTACGTAGAGAATGAAATCTACTATAATCTATGAATTTAACGATCCATCATCAATATTTTATCCTGTAACATCAATCAATTTTCATCTCAAATCAAATATTCATCTTTTTACCTATGAGCCAAAGATATTCATCGATTAGTCATGTTCATTTAAACACTGTTCATCTTTGCACTACTGGGCCAAAGATATTAATCGATCCTCAGTCATGTTCATCTCAACACTGTTCATCTTTTACCTTCTGTGCCAAAGATATTCTTCAGAAATCATTCATCTTTGTACTACAGCCAAAGATATTCAATAATATCATCATTTAAGACCGAGGATGATGAAAATATTTTTAAAGAACGAATCCGGTGAAACAAAATGACAAGGATTAAGGATTAAGGATTCGTACTTTGTTTTATCCATGTCCAACAATACCTCAAAAAATAATCATAGTGGTGTAAAATTCAAGAATAATCAAAACATGGATACAATCAAAGCAAAGCTAGTATCCGAATAGATATTTTAGACGAAAAGAAGAAATTTTATTTTTCGATGAATAGTCCAAGTATCGTGAATAGTAGTATCGTGAATAGTGCGATATCGTGAATAGTAACTCAGACACCAAAAGATAGAAATTCCACAAAAACATCTTCACGCCTACATGAATAGTATTCGTGAATAGTAACTCGTGAATAAGTAACTCATGAATAGTAACTCGTGAATAGTAACTTCATGAATAGTAACCCGAGCATGAAAAAGTTCCAAATTTGATAAAAACTTCGGATCAACATTTCAAAGATAATGATATTGAAGAAATAATATCATTCTAAAAAAAAATAATATCCCCTTACCTCGAAGAATCGATTGCCGGAAGGAAAGGTGGGAGTGATCTTGAATGAAACTTGTCTTGAGCAAAGAACTCTCAAAGTATCTAAATACTCACAAAATAACGCTCAACAATATAGAGAGAGAAAGAGAAAACTTTGTTTACGGTGTGATTTTCAATTCTAACTTAGCCTCTATTTATAGGAAAATGTTAGCCGTACCGAAGCGGACTTGACATTTTCTTTACCGATGGCTTTACACCGCTACTATTGCCACCCACCACATTTGAAATAAAATTCAGCACATTTCTTCACCAACCATAAGTGGGGCCCACTCAATTCTAGAATTTTCCACCAAAATCAATTATAACCCTAATTTAAGAATCGGACACCTCTTAAAATTCATAACAAATCATTCGTGCATTTTAACGGTTCAAAATTTGTGGACATATACTCAACTTATGTATGTATAACATACCCAAAAATTACCACAATCCAACGGTCGGATTAAAAATTATAACCCTACAATATATCTCAAAAACCCACGATTTAATTTTTAATACCTCGAACGGTAAAATATCGATAAAACACCTCAACAATAATTTCTTCATTTATAACCACATAAATAAATCCATCATTTATATCCACATAAAATAAATATTTCTTTATCATATGAATCAATAATTAATTATTCACAAATAATATTACGAGAATCACAATTATATAATGAAAGTAGTTTCAGGAAAGAGGGGCTTTCAGATAAAAATTTCTCCTTCTTGGCGCATGATTAGGTGACCAAACCTCTCCTTGAAAGAACTTTCTAGACATTGCCAATAATGCTATCTAATAATATTATTCAAATAATATGAATAATTGATCGATAATGGAGATAATAATGCGGTGACAATTATTGAACAACAATAATATAAAATATCAACGCAATGAATTATTGAATCAATAAAATAAAATATTGAATAAAGATAACTCTACTGTGAAAATTATTGAGTAGTGCCTTCTTACGTAAGGATCAATAATTCAACAATCTTTGTGCAATACCGAGTGCTTCTCTTTGTGCGACCAGCCATATTCTTGTATTTTAACCACCGGGTATTCAAGCGGTCTTAATTCAGTAATAACTACACCGTTATTTTTAACCAACTTATATTTGTGCGTTTTCTTCATCCAATCGCTTTCAGTTATGGGGCCCACACATGGTCTGCGTCGTCGTCACGAATATCGAATATTCCAAAGCATTGAATATTCCACGACCAAACGAATATTCCCAAACAACAATGAATATTTTATAACCACTTGCTTATTTTGAAATATTTGCGTATTTAACCCTTAACTATCCACATTAATCAAATCAACCCTTACTATTTCAAAATAATAAATAAAGGAAATTCCTTTTTATTTAAAAAAATTTGGGGTCTTACTAATCGAGACTCAACTTTTAATAGTATCACAATTACGAATTATCCGTACCTTCTTGGCTAAGGATATTCGTGTTTTCAATACTGGTCGTGATTATCTTAGAATAATCCTCGTCATAATCATACCAAGTCCATCAATGCACTACTACCAAAGATGACTTTTACCACATCCATGAATTAATATTTCATTCTTTGAGACTCAAATTTCAATAATTAATCCATATCATCGAATCATCCCCGCACTACTGTGCCAAGGATATTCATTAGTATCACGACCATTAATTATCCATGCACTACTGACCAAAGATAATCGTGTATTCATTAAGTATCACGACCACAAATTATCCATGCACTACTACCAAAGATAATCGTGTATTCATTAGTATCACAACCACAAATTATCCATACACTACTACCAAAGATAATCGTGTATTCATTAGTATCACGACCACAAATTATCCATACACTACTACCAAAGATAATTGTGTATTCATTAATATCACGACCACAAATTATCCATGCACTACTACCAAAGATAATTGTGTATTCATTAGTATCACGACCACAAATTATCCATACTACTACCAAAGATAATTGTGTATTCATTAGTATCGCGACCACAAATTATCCATGCACTACTACCAAAGATAATCGTGTATTCATTTACGGTTATGATTATACCCGAACAATCCACGGTCATAATCATACCAAGTCCATCTATGCACTATGTGCACTATGAGATGACTTTCAACATAATATAAACATGAGGATCTTGATATAAAGAATCAATCAAATGAGATAAAGGATAAATATTAAACATTTATAATATAATTTATCCGAGATTCAAGAATATCCCCATGTTATCAATCACTTAATAATCTCATAATCTAATAACATTAATATTATAACAATATTTTAATCACTTCTTAAATTTATAAACAATTTTTCTCAATTGTTTACGCTTTACTATATAATGCATTTAATCATTCAAAATGCCATACTCATAAAATATCATCACCAATTATCAAATCCCTCATCAAAAAATATGCATATACTCTATATAGGATTCTAGCCACAAAATCCTATTTTCAACTTTGTTACTTCACATAACATATTTAACTCATATATGTTCAGTATTAAACTATTTTCATGAAAATACCAAATCAGTCCCAAAAATATTTTTTTTCTGGGATTTAGCATAATATAGTCCCATAATGAAAATATATTTTTCTCGGAATTTTTAAAATTCATTTACTATTTTTCAAAATCAATTTCCACTTAATTCCTTACGAAATTAGCTACCTCAAGTTTAACTCCAAAAATTCCCAAATCTTGGCAGGACCTTACACATGTTAACGTGAGCTTCAGTTTAAATTTCATGGTCATCGGAGTTATAGAACTTTCGGTTATAGCGTTTTCGTCGAAAAAACCTAAATATTGAAATAGTCATAACTTGCTCATTTTAAGTCGGAATGAGCTCATTTTTGGACAGGAGGTACTTTATACCATATACTTTCATGTCCCAAAAGGCCAGAATTTTTCTCATAATTTAAGTGGCCGAAATAGCCCTTAAAGTTTCTGGGGCAGTAGTATTTTGAAATTTACAGCTTTGGCCTCCTTTGCTAAAATCAGTCCACACAAAAATCTACAACACCTTTTCTAGTAATTCCACTTGGATTAGTTAGGTAACTCATAGATCTAACTCTAGGACTTGACCACACTCAAAAATTCAAAATATAATAGTAGATATGGTCAATTGAATTTAGGTATACGTTTTTCACCAAAATCGATTTTCAACTTTTTGTGATTTCTAAGAAACTTTCATGTTTTCACATAATAACCAACATAACTCATCATAACACTTACTAATACTTCATATACCCATAATTTTCATTAGTCCAATGCTTTTATTATGACTTTCATCATAATCCACGTAAATGAGATCCTTTTAGTTGAAGAAATATTTGAGGGTTTAAGAAATGGGTTTTTATCTTTGGGGTCAATACAAAATTCGATTTCACGCTCTAAGTAGGCTAAGAAGTCTTCAAGAATACGCCGGAAATTTATTAATAATAGAAATATTATTCAAAATTGTGACTCTCCTCCAAGACTTGGATAGTACATCACATTGATACCAAGTTGTGACTTCATCCCTTAACCTAGATAGCACCTCACAATGATACCTATAAACTTGCCATCTTCATTCACGACGTCGCCTCTGAGAGAAAGTCCGCTACGTGCATTCCACACAAGGAAGTCAACAACGAAAGGATCGGACTCTTTACTTATGACGATATAACAAATGATTAACTTTAGGGTTTGGTTACTTTGAATTCGTATAACTGGTTGGTTATGAATATAAAAGCTAACAACCTTACGAAAAGAATAATGAGTAGTTAATCAATCGTTTTTTAAAAATTACCTCAAAGGCAAGTATTTTCAAAGAGATAAGATCGACGAAGTAGCGTGAAAGTGTTTATTTGAAACAACAAGATTAATAAACGATTGGAGGTAACGAAGGTTTCTCCCAATGAAGTTTCAATAGATAAATCAAAGTCTAAATTCTCTCGAGTCAAATTTAAAGCGTTGAACGCAAGCAAAGAGAGATAAAGAATGGGTAGAACCAGTATCTAATAAGGTATAGACTTTGCAAGAATTTATAATTAACTAACCTGTGCTAACCGTTCGGGTTACCCACTTTTGAGAAGTCACAAAAAACGCTCTTCCTGAAACCACCGACTTTGTTTTGTTCAGATCCGCCTTTGGTGCCACTATATCCAATTTGGACTTGACTTGATTGCACAACAAAATTGAGCTAAATTACCTTCTCTTCTTGCAATTTCCACTTCTATTATCTTTGCCATGATTACCACCAAGTGGTTACCATTCTTAACATGATAATTTCCCTACGATGGTTATCATTGTTTCGATGGCCGTTGCCACCAAGTATGATTATTATCGTATTGTTGGTCGTTACCTTTTGTTTGAAATTTGAATCAACACTCTCATGTGCTTCATTGCTTATCTCAAAGCATTTTCGGATGCCATTCTCAAAATCTTGTCACAAAACAAGGGTTAATTAACATATCACATATTATCCCCTATACTCTACAATGACCAATTAAATACCAAATAAATTTAGGTAGGTCATACTAGCGAAGGAATTCCCGTCTCTCCCTCCTAGTTTTTATCTCACATCTCGGCCGGGGATCATATCCTAAGCTACGATACCAACCGTGCGCCCCCAAAATTAAGTATCGTCACCCATCTTGGGTCGCCACTTACATGGTACATAAATTCAAATACAACTTACTAATATAAGCGTAGGTATAAGATCGACATAAAGCGTGAGTTTGAATACAAATATTATCTACTAGATATTATACAAACTCAAAAGGAGTCCTCATTACAACTATTATCACACTATTTCACGAGAATAGTGAGGACTACTAATGCTATCCTGCGGACCATTACTCCGTTCCCAGGCTCGTCCCGGTATGTTCTCATTTCTCGAAGAGAACGGTTGAAAGAAAAGGTGAGCTCAACTAGCCCAAGAAGAAATATTATGACTAAGATAATGCGAATAAATTATCATTAGCCTTCAACAAGTGTTAAAGCGATAAAATACAATAGACAACCCGGTTTAAGCTGCGTAGCGGAATAAGCAATCCATTAAAAGAGTCAAGTAGAGAATAAAGTCTACTATCTTTTAGGTTTTAAAGGTTTTCATCAATTTTTATCACGAGACTCGCCTTTTAATAAATAAACCACCACATTTAATCATCCCTGCATTACCACGGTCAAGGATTTTCATCAAATTATCAATGGTCGTTTGACTATCCGAATCACCCCCGGTCATAATCATACCAAAAACTATCCATAACGCGCATTACAGACCAATCGAGGACTTTTGTCACATCATTTATATCAAGTCGTGATTATATACCGAATGATCCACGATCATAATCATACTAAGTTCATCTATGCACGTAAGCAAAGATAACATAATATAACATGAGGATGATGACAATGACATAATAATTCAATAAAACAAGTTCAAGAATTATTTAATCCATGAATTATTAACGTCCAAATTGTCAACATGATCTTCGTTTTCGTAGAGTAAAATTCAAGAATGATCGGAAGAATATTTCCATGAAAAGATCTTTGGATGAAACGAAATATCAAGGATATTCTACTAATTTCATGGAGTATAGAAGTCAAAGTTTTAACCATTTGGGTATAATAAAGAATGGAATAACAAAAGAAATCACCGTGCATGCGGTACTTCAGCAGATGAGCGAGTTATTCCAACAGAATAATAATAACGGAACGGTCGGGTGAAATTCACAAGCGAGGATGTTCCAACAGAATAATAAAGATGGAACCGGATCGGTGTAAAACACACAGATAGGATATTCAAGCGAGAATAATAAAGATGGAACCGGATCCGATTGTAAAACACACGATAGGATATTCAGCAGAATGATAAAGGCGGAACCGGTCGGTGTAAAACACCGTGACAGGATGTTCCAGCAGAATAATAAAAAGCGGAACCGGTCAGGTGTAAAAACACATGAGATGAGGATGTTCCAGCGAGAATAATAGAAGAATGTCACCAAGTATAGGGTAAATGGCAGCGTATCTGAGTTATTCAATAGAATAATAAGCAATGGAATAACATAAGGATTTCACCAAGTATAGGGTATCTGGCGTATCACAAAAGTTATGTATAGGGTATGCCACTTTTACGAGTTATTCAATAGAATAATAGTGAATGGAATAATGAAGTTCTCTTCAAGAAGAAAGAATAACACCCACTACTAGTAAAAGAACCTGAATATAGAAGTAGTGAAGTAGCGAGAATACTCTTCTTCTTCTTTCTATAATTTTTCTCTATAGCTTCTCTCTATAATTTTCTCTCTAGAGTTTCAATGAATTCGTAAGAAAATAATGAAGGAATGAGCTTTATTTATAGGAAAATGGAATGCATAGTAACTAATCCATGAGCGGTCCAGATTGATTTACTTTAATCGACGGTCCATATTTAAAGAAAAATCTTTTAAATAAAATATAATATATTCTATTTATATAAAAACATTTTACTATGCAAAACTTTATGCAATACTATGCAAAACACTATGCAACACTATGCATAATAAAATATAATATATTATTTATAGAATAACTTTAATAAAGTATTCTATTTTATATAAAAGATGTTTCGCATTTTATTACGTTAATAATCTGAATAAAACAAAAGCGTCATTATCGCATTATAATAATTCATATTATTAATCGTGATAATGGAATCAAATGAGTGACTTCTCACATAAGCATCAATAATCAATCTGCAGGTGTCTACTATGCAACCACACTTATTATTGTACTTTTACTACCGAAGTAGTTCAGCAATAACTACGGTAAAACTTCCGCCGTTATTTCAATAAAATATTTTTGTCGTTTTCTCAATCAAACAATAATTACATTGTGGGTCCACCAATGATTGAGTAGTTGTATGCGAATATTCCCTGCTAAACCGAATATTCCTAGACCAATCGAATATAATATAACCACTTGCATACTTTTGCAAAATTTATAAATACTACCCACAACTATAATATTATCTCAAATTCACACCATAATATTAAAAAATTATTTTGACAAAATTTAAATCTTTATTGATAAAATTTGGGGTCTCACACATGCCGTCCAAAGCATGTTATAATTGTGGAAGAGAAGGTCACTTAGCTCGATTTTGTCATTTTCATCAAGACAAATTCAACTAGGATGGAGGCACCAAAGGTTGTCCCGAGACAAACCAAAAGCCAGTAGTTTAAGAGAGAGTTTTTTTTCTCGTGACGAGGAACCCGAATAAAATTATCACGGGTAAGTTAATCGTAATCTCTTGCGAAGTCTATCGAAGTGTTAGATACGATTCTACCCACTCTTTTATTTCACCTAGTTGTGTTCAACGTTTAAATTTGACTCCGGAGAAGTTAGACTTTGACTTGTTGGTTGAAACCTCGTTAGTAGGAGCCTTCGTTACCTCGACTGTTTTTTAAATCTTGTTTGATTCAAATAAACACTTTCACGTTACCTGTCGATATTATCTCTTTGAAAATACTTGCCTTTGAGGTAATTTTTGAAAACGGTTGATTAACTACTCATTATTCTTTTCGTAAGGTTGTTAGCTTTTATATTCATAACCAACTTGTTGTGCGAATTCAAGTAACCAAACTACTAAAGTCAATTATTGTCATATCAAGCCATAAGTAAAGAGCCCCGAACCTTTCGTTGTTGACTTCCTTGTGTGGAATGCACCGAAGCCATACTTTCTGTAGGCAACATCGTGAATGAAGATGGCAAGGTTATAGGTATCATTGTGAGGTGCTATTTAGGTTAAGGGATAGAAGTCACAGTTGGTATCAATGTGACGTACTATCCAAGTCTTGGATGAGAGTCACAGTATTGAATGATATTTCTATTATTAATAAATTTCCTGGCGTATTCTTGAAGCCTCTTAGCCTACTTAGAGCGTGAAATTGAATTTTGTATTGACCCCCAAGACAAAACCCATTTCTTAAACCCTCAAATATTTCTTCAACTAAAATGAACAGTTTACGTGGTTTATGATGAAAGTCATAATAAAAGCATTGGACTAATGAAAATCATGGGTATTCGTGGTATTAGTAAGTTTTATGATGAGTTATGTTGGTTAGTATGTAAAAACATGAAAGTTTCTTAGAAATCACAAAGAGTTGAAAATCAGGTTTTGGTGAAAAACGTAACATGAAATTCAATTGACCATATCTCTTATTATATTTTGAATTTTTGAGTGTGGTCAAGTCCTAGAGTTAGATCTATGAGTTACCTAACTAATCCAAGTGGAATTACTGGAAAAGGTGTTGTAGATTTTTGTGTGGGCTGATTTTAGTAAAGGAGTGCAAAGCTGCAAAAACCGAAAAAGCTGCTGCCATGATTTTAGAGGGGCTGTTTCGGCCACTTAAATTATGAGAAAAATTCTGGACTTTTGGGACATGAAAGTATATGGTATAAAGTACCTCCTGTCCAAAAATGAGCTCATTCTGACTTAAAATGAGCAAGTTATGACTATTTCAATATTTAGGTTTTTCCGAAAAAACGCTATAACCAGGAGTTCTATAACTCCGATGACCATGAAATTTAAACTAGAAGCTCACGTTAACATGTGTAAGGTCCTGCCAAGATTTGGGAATTTTGGAGTTAAACTTGAGGTAGCTAATTTCTTAAGGAATTAATTAGAAATTGATTTTTGAAAAATAGTAAATGAATTTTAAAATTCAAGAAAAATATATTTTCATTATGGGACTATATTATGCTAAATCCCAGAAAAGAAATATTTTGGGACTGATTTGGTATTTTTCATGAAAATAGTTTAATTACGAACATATGAGTTAAATATGTTATGTGAAGTAACAAAGTTGAAAATATGATTTTATGGCTAGAGAATCCTATATAGAGTATATGCATATTTTTTGAGGATTTGATAATGGGTGATGATATCTTATGAGTATGACATTTTGAATGATTAAATGCATTATATGGTAAAGCGTAAACAATTGAGATAAATTGTTTATAAATTTAAGAAGTGATTAAAATATTGTTATAGTATTAATGATATTAGATTATGAGATTATTAAGTGATTGATAACATGGGGATATTCTTGAATCTGGATAAATTATATTATAAATGTTTAATATTTATCCTTTATCTCATTTGATTGATTCTTTATATCATTATCCTCATGCTTATATTATGTTGAAAGTCATCGTGGCTTGTAGTGCATAGATGGACTTGGTATGATTATGACCGAGAGATTGTTGGGGTATAATCATAAGCGTAATTGAAAATACAATTATCTTTCGTAGTAGTGCATGGATAATTTGTGGTCGTGATACTAATGAATACACGATTATCTTTGGTAGTAGTAGCGTGGATAATTTGTGGTCGTGATATCTTAATGAATACACGATTATCTTTGGTAGTAGTGCATGGATAATTTGTGGTCGTGATACTAATGAATACACGATTATCTTTTGGTCAGTAGTGCATGGATAATTCGTGGTCGTGATCTTAATGAATTTCCTTGGCACGTAGTGTAGGGGATGATTCGATGATATGGATTAATTATTGAAATGAGTCTCAAAGAATGAAATATTAATTCATGGATGTGGTAAAAGTCATCTTTGGTCGTAGTGCATTGATAGACTTGGTATGATTATGACCACGGTTATTCGGTATAATCATGATCAGTAATTGAAAACACGAATATCCTTGGCGATAGTGCATCGATAATTCGTGGTCGTGATACTATTAAGTTGCGTCTCAAGATTATTGGTTTCTGATTTGTATATCTTTGGCTGTAGTGCAAAGATGAATTGTTAATGATTATCTTTGGGTTTGGATTGCAAAGATGAATTTAATGTTTTCAACGATAAAGGTATTCAAGGTATCCTAATCTCTTTATCATACCGGTCGTACCACTAATTTCGAGAGGCAAAATTCCATAAGGAGGGAGATTGTGAGAACCCTGATTTTATCAATAAAGATTTAAATTTTTGTGAAATAATTTTTAATATTATGGTGTGAATTTGAGATAATATTATAGTTGTGGGTAGTATTTATAAATTTTGCAAAGTATGCAAGTGGTTATATTATATTCGATTGGCCTGGGAATATTAGGTTTAGCAGGGAATATTCGCATAACAGCACTCAATCATTGGTGGACCCCACAATGTAATTATTATCGGATTGAGAAAAGCGAAAAAATATTTTATTGAAATAACGGCGGAAGTTTTACCGTTGATCTTGTTGAACTACTCGGTAGTAAAAATACGATTAATATGTGTGGTTGCGTAGTAGCTGCGGTATTGATTATTGATCTTTATGTGAGAAGTCACTCGGTTTGATTCCATTATTATCGATTAATAATATGAATTATTATAGCGATAATGACGTTTTTGTTTTATTCGTATTATTAACGTAATAAAAAGCGAAACATCTTTTTATATAAAATGAATACTTTATTAAAGTTATTCTATAAATAGAATATATTATATTTTATTATGCATAGTGTTGCGTAGTGTTTTGCGTAGTGTTGCATAGTGTTTGCATAGTAAAATGTTTTTTATATAAATAGAATATATTATATTTTATTTAAAAGATTTTGCTTTAAATATGGACCGTCAGATTAAAGTAAATCAATCAGACTGATTCATGGATTAATTACTATACATTCTATTTTCCTATAAATAGAAGCTCATTCCTTCATTATTTTTTTTTTAATTCAATCAAAAAACTAGAGAGAAATTATAGAGAGAAGCTATAGAGAAAATCTATATAGAGAAAGAAGAAAGAGTATTCAGTACTTCACTACTTTGATATCCGGTGTCTTTTTACGGTAAGGGATATTATTTGTTGTATTGTAAGTAAGGGGTGTTATTCTTTCTTATTCATGAAGAGAACTTACATTATTCCATTCATTATTATTCTATTGGAATAACTTTGTAAAAGTGGCATACCCTATACATAACTTTCGTATGTCATGCGATACCCTATACTTGGTGAAATCCTTATATTATTCCATTCTTATTTATTCTGTTGGAATAACTCAGTATACGTGGAATCCCCTATACTTGGTGATCTTCTTACATTATTCCATTCTTTATTATTCATTGGAATATCTTATGTCGTGTGTTTTACACCACTGGTTCCATTGTTTATTATTCCGCATTTATTATTACATTTGGAATATCACATCTGTGTGTTTTATCTGGGACTGGTTCCATTGTTTATTATTCAAACATTTATTATTACTGTTGGATCATCACAGCCGATTGTGAATTTCACGACACCGTTCCGATTATTATTATTCTATTGGAATAACACATCACAAGCACCGCATGCGTATGGTGATTTCTTTTGTTATTCCATTCTTTATTATACCCGGTTGGTTAAAACTTTGACTTTATACTCCATGAAATTAGTAGAATATCTTTGATATTTGCGTTTCATCCGATATCTTTCATGGAAATATTCTTACGATTATTCTTGAATTTTACTCTACAAAGCTTGACATCATGTTGACAATTTGGACGTTAATAATTCACGGATTAAATAATTCTTGAACTTGTTTTATTGAATTATTATGTCATTGTCATCATCCTCATGATATATTATGTTATCTTTTGCTTACGTGCATAGATGAACTTAGTATGATTATGACCGAGGGATCATTCGGTATAATCATGGCTTGTTATAAATGATGTGATAAAAGTCCTCGGTGGCTGTAATGCGATGATGGATAGTTTTGGTATGATTATGACCGAGGGGTGATTCGGTATAGTCATGACCATTGATAATTTGATGAAAATCCTTGGCCGTAAGTGCGGGGACGATTAGATATTGTGGTTTATTCATTAAACAAAGTCTTAATGATAAAAATTTATGAAAACCTTTTAAAACCTAAAAGATAGTAGACTTTATTTTCTACTTGACTCGTTTAATGGATTGCACATTCCATTGCCTGCAGTTAAACCGGTTGTCTATTGTATTTTATCGGTTTTTAACTTTGTTGAAGGCTAATGATAATTTATTACGCATTATCTTAGTCATAATATTTCTTCTTGGGCTAGTTGAGCTCACCCTTTCTTTCCTTTGTTCTCTTGTGAAATGAGAATATAAATTTGGGACGAGTAGGGGAAAAGAGTGATGGTCCAGAAGATAGCATTAGTAGTCCTCACTATTACATTAAATAGTGTGACAATAAATGTAATGAGGACTCCTTGAGTATGGATATTGTCTAAATGACAATATTCTATTAGAACTCTCGGTTTATGTATAGTTGTATGTTCTGCTGACGGATGTATAATTAAGTTTGTATTTGAATTTATGTACCATGTAAGTGGCGACCCAAGATGGGTGACGTATACCTAATTTTGGGGGCGTCACATAGGCCCAATCCATTCGCCCCAATAGGAGAAATATCACGACTCAACAATGTCGGAGGCGATAAATGAGGCCTCTCGATGCGGCCAACATTGCAAATGAGAAGCTCAATCAAACGGAACTGTATTTAGTTGGAATAAATTAATTATCCGGCTGTTATCAAAGCACATGCTTCCGCTCGCATGGTGGTGTAGATGTTTGTGAGAGAAATAGAAGGGTGGGAGGAGATGATTGCAAATGGAGAGAAGAAAAAGGGGAGCTGAAATGAAAAAGTAATCCTTTAGTTTGTACCATTTTTGCAAAACTCGTCCTTTAACTTTTGTTTTTACAAAACTCTCCCACTAAAATGTATTAATTGTTCAAAACTCATTTTTTATGTATAATTTTTTTGATAAAAATCCTCACATAGTAAAATTATTTCATCTAATTTATTACTTAAAAATTTTAACATTGTAATAATCCTTTTATTTCACTCAAACGATTTCCAATTTACAAAAAAAAAAAATATCATAATATCTTCAAATTTGAAACATTAGATTGCTTAATGTATATATATCATACTCTATATATTTGTTATATGTCAATTGATTATTATTTTGTTTTTATTACTACATAAGACTCAAATTAAAATGTTATTTTTATTCTCGATTTTGAATATGTGTTTCATAGTCATTAAATATTTTGTTTAATATTACAAGAAAATTAGTTATATAAATATGTGTTGATTTAAATTTCTCATTATTAACACTTTGCATAAAAATGTATCAAAGACATTGAACCTAAAATAAAATAATAATTGATTGACATATATAAGACCTTGATAAAAAGTGAAATATATTAATTAAGCAATCTAATGTTGCAAATATATTTGTTGGTACTGTAAGACCCCAAATTATTAATAAATAAAATTTAATTTCCTCTATTTATTATTTTGAAATAGTAAGGGTTGAATTAATTAATGTGGTTAGTTATGGGTAAAATGTGCGAATATTTTAAAAATAAGCAGGTGGTTATAAAATATTCATTGTTGTCGGGGAATATTCGTTCGGTCATGGAATATTCTTGCTGTCGGGAATATTAAATGCGACAGTAGCGATCTTTTAATGGGCCCATTGAAAGCGATTGGATGAAGAAAAGCGACAAGTATAAGTTGTTTATAAATAATGGGCGTAGTTATTACAGATTATCTTGTTGGAATACTTTCGGTGGTTAAAACACGATGTCTGGCGTTGTTGCCGCGAGAAGCACTACGGTATTACACTAATTATTGATTCTTACGTAAAAAGGCACTACTCGATAATTGTTACGAGAGAATTCTTTATTCGGTATTTTATTTTATTGATTGATAATTCTTTGCGTTGATATTTTATGTTCTTGTTGTTTCAATAATTATCACTACACAAGTATTTTCCATTATCGAAGCAATAATTCATATTATCTGAATAATATTATTAGAAAAAATTATTGACAATGTCTAGAAAGTTCTATCTAAGGAGAGGTTTGGTCACCTAATTGCGCGCCAATAAGGAGAAATTTTTATTGGAAAGCCCCTCTTTCCAAGGCCTATTCAGTTGCAAGATCTTGTGATTCGTAATATTATTTGTGAATAATTAATTATTGATTTATATGATGAGGAAAATATTGATTTTATGTGGATATAGATGGAGAAAATTTTTAAAGTGACAATTTTTAAAAATTGATATTTTATTTTTTTTTGATAAAATAATATTTTATTATATTATATAATAATGATGATATTTTTTTTACAATGAATGTGGGATATATGAGTATATAATAAGAAAGAATATTTTTGTTGTAAAAGTTGTTTAAAACATGTTAAACATGTCTGTGGGCCTATTTCTTGATTGAAATTTGATTATTGCCTGTAAATCGTCCGTTTATAGATTTCGGTCAATTTCTGTTTGGGATTTGGAAAAACTTTCTTCTGTAAAGTTGTAGAGAATTGAATTTCCTATAAAAAGATGCAAGATTTGAATTTTCTGATAAAAGAGCTATTTATTATGAATTATTGAAGTTCCGAAATAATTGATTTTTGGAAGTTTTAATTATTTTAATTAAGAAAAATGTTTTTTTATTTTTTGTGAGTTGGTGGGTGATCATGAGTGCGGGTTGTAGTGTGCGTAGAAAAATTTAATATATATATTACTCCTCCGTCTCTGGGATAAAAGTCCAGTGGACTTTTTCACGCATATTAAGAAGTTGAATAAAATGACAAAATTGTCCATAATAATGTCATTAATTGTAACAACCCCAAAATAGGTTCATTCCATCCAACCCATTTTGAGTCGCTAAATACATGGTACAGAAAACAACTACAACTTTATTACAACAATTGTAGTGCAAAATACAACAACACATATACTGTGAGTTTGGATACAAATATATATACCAACTGTGACTCTCATCCCAACCTTGGATAAGACGTCACAATGACACCTTACATAAATGTATAGTCAAAAACTATTTTAGAAATTAGAGTCTTTGGGAAGTGCTCAAGAAACCTTCGTATACATGGGAGGCCATGCTTACAGGTTATGATAGATATCATATGGCCCGCGAATTATCCTTGGTTGACCTAATAGACCCCAAAGAAAAACGAGAAGATTACTATCATATTCTTTCCAATAGTGAGTCTCTCTTGACTTATCATTATCTCCTTTGTCTCAAATTGAGAATTATACTTCAAACAAACACCAAGATTATATAGGTAGTGCTCGTAAATATACTCAAAGCAAGTGGATGAGCACAACCACATCTTTATGATGACACGAGGTTGTATGTCATTAGACATCTTATATGATAGTGGCAAAACACCCTTCCAACGTTGGGTTCGCTTTCTCCTTATATGATTCACCAAATATAACTACTAAAAGATGTATACAACACACTTGTTTATACTTGTTTAAGGAGAACTCCATGACTAGAGACCACCGATTCTATTCCCTTGTTACTCCCTCTTGACCAAATACTACACTTTTATTACGAAAGGAATTGTGAAGCAAAAGGGTGAAGCACAACTAGCTTCGATAAAGAATATCATGACTAAAGATAATTAAATTATCAATAGCTTTCATCAATAACAAATCGTAGATTTAGAACATATGGTAGATGATAAAAATTCCAACCATAGTTGCGTGAAACGAAGCGATCCATTAGAAGAGTCAAATAGACAATACAATCTATTATCTTCTCCATGTTAAAAGTCCACCAACAATGTTTTATCCCTGTAACATCAATCAACAGTTCCTTTCTATAATTATATGAATATCTCATAATCATAATTGTGATTCTAAATTCCTCTTCGTACCCAGAACGAATATAATTTTTATCACATGTCTTTACCTGAAACATCAAAGATCATGGTTATACCAAATCACAGTTCCTGTTCATAATCATACTAATAAATTCATCTTTGCACTACGGGCCAAAGATATTCATTAACAGTTCATCTTTGCACTACAGGCCAAAGATATTCCTCAACAGTTCATATTTGCACTACAAGCCAAATATATTCATCAACAGTTCATATTTGCATTACAGGCCAAATATATTAATATTTCAAAGAAATATATAATCATTTCAGAATTTGTATAAACAATAATTATAACCATGTTGATCAATTCACCTTTGCACTTAAGCTAAAGATATTCAATTATAAATTCAATGGTCATGATCATACCAGTCACAATTCAACTTTTCACTACTGGCCAAAGAGAACCTTAGTCATGATCATACCAATAATCTATTCATCTTTACACTCTAGTGAAAGAGAATTTCAACATCAGGATTATAAAAATATTATATATGATAATAAAATCAATATAATCAATATATAGTTTTAATCTCCAGAGTAATATTCATAAATCAACTATAATTTGGTTAGAAAAAGAAATCAATTTTGTAGTGAATAGTACCCGTGAATAGTAACTCATGAATAGTAACTCGTGAATAGTAACTCATGAATAGTAACCCTAACACAAAAAGGTAGAAATTTCACAATAAAATATATACCAATATTTCGGTATAATGATATTGAAAGAATAACATTTCTTAAACTTATAAATAATTTATTTTAATTGTTTACACTTTACTAAATAATGCATTTAATCATCATAAAATGCCAAACTTATAAAATTTCATCACCAATAACCAAAATTCTCATCAAAAATCTGCATATACCACATATATGATTCTCAAGCCATAAAATCATATTTTCCAATTTTCTTCCATCACATAACATATTTAACTCATTTATTCATAACTAATCCATTTTCATGAAAAATACCAAATCAGTTCCAAAAATATTTCTTTTCTGGGATTTAGCAGAATATAGTCCCATATTGAACATATATTTTTCTTAGAATTTTTAAAATTCATTTACTATTTTTCATATGGCCAAAACTGCCGAATATTTAGACATTTATCATAAATTATACTTTTATCCAAAAATTCCGAATTTCACAGAGTACACTGATATTATATAGATGTACTCCCAATAAAAATTTCATTAATTTTGGAGTTAACCATAAGGAGTTATAAGCGGTTACTTTTAAAATAGTCTTTTCTCATAAAATTCATAACTCTTAATCTATACATTCAAAAATCACCATTTTTGGACACAATCAATAAAACTCATCAACATATCATTTCAAATTTTTCCAGAATTTTCTGAAGGTCAGAAGAAGTACGAACTGAAAAACATAATAACCCCTTAAAATCCACTTACCTCAAAAAAAAAACTTACATTTTGGAATATCAGATGAGAAACCGAAGGAAACTTCTACTAAATAGCAACTCTCAAAGTATCTAAATACTCTCAAAAATATGCTTGATAATATAGAGAAAGAAAACTTGTTTCTGGTGTGATTTTCAATTCTAACTTAGCCTCTATTTATAGGAAAATTTTATGAGACTTGACACCTTAATCGATGGCTTTACTTGCTACTATTCCCACCCACCACATTTGAAATAAAATTCAGCACATTTCTTCACCAACCACAAGTGGGGCCCACTCAATTCTAGAATTTTTCACCAAAATGCTAAATTCGGATACTTCAACAATTTCGAACCATTCACCTCTTAAAATTCATAAACAAATCATCGTTCATTTTTAACGGTTCAAAATTTGTGGACATATACTCAACTTATATATGTATAACATATCCAAAAATTACAACGATCCAGCGGTCGGATTAAAAATTATAACTCATGCAATATATATCAAAAACTTTGGTTTAATTTTTAATACCTTCATTCAAACAAAAATCTCGATAAAATACCTCAACATTAATTCCTTCATTTATAACCACATAAATAAATCCATCATTTATATCCACATCAAATAAATATTTCCTTATCATATAAATCAACAATTAATTATTCACAAATAATATTATGAGAATCACAATTACAAACAACGGTAGTTCCCAAGAAAAGAGGGGCTTTCAATAAGAATTTCTCCTTCTTGGTGCAAGCAATTAGGTGACCAAACCTCTCCTTGTGTAACTTTCTAGACATTGCCAATAATGTTATCTAATAATATTATTCAAATAATATGAATTATTGATATGATAATGAGAAATATCATGCGATGATAATTATTGAAACAACAATAATATAAAATATCAACGCAAACAATTATTGAATCAATAAAATAAAATATTGAAGCAGTAATTATCGTAACAATTATTGAGTAGTTCCTTCTTATGTAAGGATCAATAATTCAAAATCTTGTGTAAAACCGTAATGTCTTTGTGCAAACACGTATATTCTCGTATTTTAAGCATAGGGTATTCCATGTTGTGTTAGCAGTAACGATTACGTATTATTATTTATAAAACTTAATTTTGTCGCTTTCTTCATCCCAGCAGTTATTACGTTATGGGGCCCACAAATGGTCGCGCCATCGCATACGAATATTCCCAGAACGGAAAGAATATTCCACGACCAAACGAATATTCCCAAACAACAATGAATATTTTATATCCACTGTGTATTTTGAAAAAAATTCATATATCACCCTTAACTTTAACTTTTATCAATTTAACCATTTACTGAATAGTAATTATAAGAAAAATTGAATACTTTTATTTCATAAAATTCAGGGTCTTACATTAATTATGGAGAGAGAATTAGAATAAGAAAAGTATGAGATATTTAATGCTACGAGCATAATAGGAAAAAATGTGTTAAAATTTGGTTATTAAAAGAAAGTGGACATTTAACATGGGACAACCCAAAATAGTAATAAGGACTTTTATCCTGGGACGGAGGGAGTAATATTTTATTATATTTTCTACTTTGGTGTTCTAAGCATTTTCCTATAAATAGGGTGCTTAGGTTAGAATTGAAAATCACATCAGAAACTAAAGATTTTCTCTCTTTCTCTCTATTATATTGAAGCGTATTCTTGTGAGTATTTTAATACTTTGAGTGTTGCTATCTGATTGTAAGTTCAAGTCATAGCTTATATCAAATTGTTTCAACTAGAAGTCTTATCTTTACAAGGTAAGGGATGTTATTTTATTAGAAAATGATATTATTTCTTCAATATCATTATCTTGAAATATTGGTTGGAAAATTTTTATCAAATTTGGAACTTTTCATCGTACGGGTTACTATTCATGGAGATTCTTATTCACGAGTCTATTCACGAAGCATGATGATATTTTTTGTGAAATTTCTATCTTTTGGTGTCGGCGTTACTATTCGCGTATACGACCTTTATTCACGAATCATTTATTTATTCACGGAAAAATTAAATTTTCTTTTATATGTCCAAGATTATGCATTATAGTTCCGACCCCCAAAATAGGTATACATCACCTCATTCCGAAGTTGTCAACACATGGTACGTAAATAACTACGAAACAACTACAACTTTATTATTACAACAAGAAACTGTGAGTTTAAATACAAATATTATCTTCTAGACAATATCTATACTCAAATAAATCCTCATCACATTTATCGATACATTATTATTTTACAAAATGGTGAGGACTACTAAACAACTCTCTCTAGAACCTTCATTCCATACCCCGACTGCACTCGCTTATATTCTCGCCTCCCGAGAAAAATGGAACAAAAAGGAAAAGGGTGAGCTCAACTAGCTCAAGAAAGAATATTACGACTAAGATAATATACAACAAATTATCGTTAGTCTTCAACAGGAAAAATTTAATAGAATACAATAGACAACAAATTTTAAATCAATATTCGCAATGAAATAATAATTCATTAGAAGAGTTAAGTAGAGAATGCAAACTACTATCTTCTATGTATGAATTTAAAAGTTCATCGCTCATCTTTTATCCTCGTAACATCAATCAATATACATCTCAGAATCAAATATTCATCTTTGCACTATGTGCCAAAGATATTCATCACCGGGTCATGTTCATTTAAACACTGCTCATTTTGCACTACGGGCCAAAGATATTAATCACTGGTCATGTTCATCTCAACACTGCTCATCTTTGCACACTACAAAAGCCAAAGATATTCTTCAGAATCATTCATCTTTTACAGCCAAAGATATTCTTCAGAAATCATTCATCTTTTGCACTATGTGCCAAAGATATTCAATAATATCATCATTTAAGACCGAGGATGATGAAAATATTTTTAAAGAAACGAATCCAAAGGAAACAAAATGACAAGGATTAAGGATTAAGGATTCGTATTTTGTTTTATCCATGTTCAAAAATACCTCAAAAAATAATCATAGTGGTGTAAAATTCAAGAATGATCAAAACATGGATACAATCAAAGCTAGTATCCGTAATAGATATTTTGGACAAAAAGAAGAAATTTTATTTTTCGATGAATAATCAGATAACGTGAATGAAAGGCCGATACGTGAATAAGAATCTCGACACCAAAAGATAGAAATTCCACAAAAACATCTTCACGCTTCATTAATAGTACTGTGAATAAGAACTCGTGAATAAGAACTCATGAATAAGAACTCTCGTGAATAAGAATAAGCTTAATATAGTAACCCCGATATGAAAAAGTTCCAAATTTGATAAAAAGTTCCAACCAATATTTCAAAGATAATGATATTGAAGAAATAATATCATTTGAGAAGAAAATAACATCCTTACCTCAAAATAACCGCATTTCGATCGAATTTTTGATATAAGGTCGATGTAAAACAGACCGAATAAAGAACTCTCAAAATATCAAAATACTCACAAAAATACGCTCAATAATCTAGAGAGAAAGAAAACTTGTTTCGTGTGATTTTCAATTCTAACCTAAGTTACTTATTTATAGGAAAATGCTTAACGCCAAAGAGAGACTAAAATAATAAAGAATTATTATTTCTTACCAATTCTTCTACGCACACCACAATGATTCAAAGCATGCTAGCCATCTTGGAAAAAATATAAAATTTCACATGTGTAATCAACACCAACCAAAGTGGGTCCCACCCATAAATTTAATAAAAATCATTTTATTTTCCTAAACTTCAAGAATTCATAGAAAATAAATTGGTTATCGTAAAAAATACTAATTTTATGTCCATTCTCACTCAAATCGAATTCTCTACAACTTTACTGTAAGAAATTTTTTCCAAATTCCAAACGAAAAATGACCAAAATCTGCATATACGGATAAGTTTTCTAATTTCCTTCTCTTCCTTTCTTTCTTCCTTTCCCATAATTCTCCACTAACTCTCTCTTCCCCACTTTCTTCTCTTACTCCCCACCACTTCTTCCACACACACACACACAATAATATATATATATATATATATATATATATATATATATATATATACATTAAAATATTTACAATTATTAAATGATTCCAATTCTATCTCTCTCTTCCACCTCATCTATTTATAAACCCATGAATTTATTGTAAAAATATCACCATCAATATATTATTAAAATAATATATTTAAATGAATTATTTTATCGTAAAAAAGATAAAATATTAATTTTCAACAATTGTCATTTTAAAATTTTTCTCCATCTATATCCATATAAAATCAATATTTTTCTCATCATATGAATCAATAATTAATTATTCACAAATAATATTACAGTAATCACAATATCGACAACCGTGCAGCTCCTGTGAAAGAGGGGCTTTCCAATAAGGATCTCTCTCTTATCGCCGCAATTAGGTGACCAAACCTCTCCTGTATGTAACTTTCTAGACATCGCTAATAATGTTTTCTAATAATATTATTCAGATAATATGAATTATTGTCTCGATAATGGAAAATATCGTAATGACAATTATGAAACAACAAAGAATATAAAATATCAACGCAACAATTATTGAATCAATAAAATAAAATATCGAATAAGAATTATCGTAATAATTATCGAGTAGTGCTTCTTCACGTAAGAATCAATAATTGTGCAATACCGTGTGCTATCTGCTCAACAACGCAGATGTATTAGTGTGTTTTAACCACCGTATTCCAACAAGATAATCTCAGAATAACTACGCCGCTATTTTTAAACAACTTATATTTGTCGCTTTTCTTCATCCAATCGCTCACATGGGCCCACACACGGTCGCTACCGTCCGCATTTAATATTCCCCGACAAGCATTTAATATTCCACGCACCAAACTAATATTCCCCGACAACAATGAATATTTTATAACCACTTGCTTATTTTGAAATATTTATGATTTAACCCCTAACTATCCACATTAATCAAATCAACCCTTACTATTTCAAAATAATAAATAGAGAAAATTAAATTTCATTAATAATAAGTTGGGGTCTTACAACCTCCCTCCTTATGAAATTTCGTCCTCTAAATCGACGACGCATTCGGTGTGTTTCAAAAGGTGAGGATACCTCGCTTTCATTTCCGCTTTCCAATTCCCTGTGTCATTTCCTCTATAAGATGATTCCTCCACAAAACTTTAACTTGTGGTATGACCTTTTCATTACAGTAGGACATGCTCCTTCCTATCCAAAATTTTGACAGTACCTCCTCATACGTTAAGTCTTCGCTATCTCGTCCTGGGTTCTAACTCTATAACGTGGTTCGGGTCTTTTCATATTTATTTAATAAACGAGATATGTGAAACACATTATGAACACGAGACATACTTGAGGTAACGCAAGTCTATAGGCTACATTTCCTACTCTGGCCAAGAATTTGAAATGGACCAATAAATCGTGGATCGAGCTTTCCTCTCTTCCCAAATCTTGTAACTCCCTTCCATGGAGCAACTCGCAACAATACATGATCCCCTACACTAAATTCCACGCCCTTTCGATGAAGATCCGTGATAACTCTTTTGTCGATCTTGTGCCGCTTTTATATACGTTGTCGAATCATTTGGATCTTTTCGGTGAGTCATATCGCATTTTAACTCGGGTCCCAACAATGTTGCTTCACCCACCTCATCCCAACATATCGAGAACTACATTTTCGGCCCATATAATGCTTCAATGGAGCCACACCTATACTTGCTCGATAATCGTTGTTGTAAGAGAATTCCACCAATGGTAAATACTTATCCCAACCGCCTTGAAGTCTAGGACACGTAGTCTTAATAAATCTTCAAGAGTTTGAATAGTCCTCTCGATTGTCCGTCTGCTTTGGGGATGGTATGTCAACTAAATCGCAAATGCGCGCTCCATAGCTTTTTGCAAGCTAACCCAAAATCTTGAAGTGAATCTTGGGTCACGATCCAAACTATGGATACAGTGCATGCCATGCAACCTCACAATCTCATTTACGCATATACTAGCAAGACGCTCAAGGAATAAGTCTCCCAGACGGCAAGAAATGAGCAGACTTGGTTAATCTATCAACAATAACCCAAATAAGATTGATGCCTCGAGAAACCGTAGGAAGACCCGTAACGTAAATCCATGGTAATGTGTTCCCACTTCCATTCCGGAATCTCAAGTGGTTGCAACGGACCCTTAGGTACTAGATGCTCCGCCTTTACACGCTGACAAGTTAAACACATCGAGATAAACTTTGCAATCTCTCTCTTCATATTGTTCCACCAAAATGTATGTCAAGATCACGATACATTTTAGTACTTCCGTGATGGATTGCAAATGGTGTATTGTGTGCCTCCATCATAATCTTGACTTCAAATCGTAGTCGTTAGAACACAAAGTCTAGAGTGGACTCAAGTATTCCTTCTTCATCAATTCTCGCCCTAATAGCTCCTTCAGACTTTCTTCTTCATATGATCACTCCGGCCCGGTGGCTCGAGCAACCTTAACTTTTTCTATTAAAGTTGGCTCTACGCAGATATTTGACATCATCGCACTCGCTCCTCAAGATATGATCTTCTACTCAACGCGCGCCTACTACCACGCTCGCTTTTCCGGGATGGTATCAATAGTGTGGTCGTAGTCTTCAATAGTTCGAGCCAACGTCACGCCGCATGTTGAGTTCTTTTTGAGTGAAGAAATATTTAAGGCTTTTACGGTCCGAATATATCTCCACTTTCTCCCCATATAGATAGTGCCTCCATATCTTTTAGCTGAAAACGATCGATCCGCTAACTCTAGATCATGAGTAGGATAATTCCTCTCATACTCTTTAAGTTGTCGCGAGGCATAGGCTATGACTTTCCCACGCTGCATGAGAACACATCCTAACCCTTTGCTCAAGCATCATCAGAGATAACAAATCCATCCGAACCAGATGGTATTGTTAGAACAAGTGCCAAATAAGTCTCCTCTTAAGCTCTTGGAAACTCTTCTCGATTCTTCACTCCAAACGAATTTTGTATCCTTCCGAAGTTAATGAAGTTAATGGAGTAGCGATTCGAGAAAACCCTTCCACGAATCTCCGATAATAACCAATTAAGCCCAAAAAGCTACGTGATTTCACCACCGACTTTGCTGTTCTAACTTCAGATTGCTTCAATCTTCACGGATCAACAGATACTCCATGTTTCGACACCACGCGCCAAGGAATGCTACTTCCTCAAGCCGTAACTCGCATTTCTTCAATTTGGCATATAGTTTGTTTTCACGAAGCCTTTCGAGTACCAATTTCAAATGGTGCTCATGATCTTCACGACTTTTGGAATATATAAGGATGTCATCAATAAAGACAACAACAAACCGATCCAAATATTCCTGAATACTGGTTCATCATATCCATGAAAGTCAGTTAGAGCATTAGTCAATCCAAAAAGATACGACTAAGAATTCATAATGCCCATACCGAAGTTCTAAAGGCGCTTTGAATATCCTCGCCTAATCTTCACCGATGATATCCGTAATCTAAGATCGATTTTTGAAAAGAATTGTGCCCCTTGCAATCGGTCAAACAAGTCATCAATACGAGGTAGAGGATACCTATTCTCGATGGTGACATGGTTCAATTCCGATAGTCAATAATAAAGTCGCATACTCCCCGCTTCTTCTTCTTTACAAATAAAACAGAGCACCCCAAGGAGATGTACTAGATTACGAAACCGATGTCCAACAATTCTCGTAGTTGGACCTTTAACTCCTCAAGTTCAATAGAGCCATTCGATATGGGGTTTTAGAAATGGGCTTTGTGTATCGTGTTCAAGATCAATAAAGAATTCAACTTCACGCTCGGGGTAGACCGGAAGTTCTTCAGAAATACGCCAGAAAGTCAATAACAACAGAATATTATTCAAATTTGACGTGTCTTTATTCAAATCCATAACATGGGCTAAGAAAGCTTGACATCCGCTTTTCAATAAACGAATAAATTTTATGATTAGATATGATGTTGATTGATTTTAATGGTTTAGTTGCTTGAATTGCATAACAAAAGTTGGTTAGAATATGAAAACTAACAACCTTATTTAAAACAATCAATTTTGGCATGATGAGTAGTTAACCAATCAATCCCTAAAATCACATCAAAAGCAAGTATCTTTAAAGAGATAAGGTCAATGTGTAAGGTAATGGTGCCAACTTGAATCAAACAAGATTTATAAACAAATGGATGTGATGAAAGTTTCTCCTAACTGAGTTTCCACAGATAGGTCAAAGTCTAATTTCTCCTGAGTCAAGTTTAAACGCTGAGCACATGCAGAGAGATAAATGAATGGGTAGCACCCAGATCAAGTAAGGTATAAACTTCGCAAGAATTTATAAATAGCTTACCCGTAATCACCTCGCTTGGGTTCCTCGATTATGACAACCACAACAAACGCCTTCCCTAATCGCTGACTTTGGCTTTTCGGGGGATTTTTGAGTCACCGTCCTCACCGAACTAGGTTTCGCCATCGCATAATCTCGAGTTTATATGTCCTTCCTTTCCACAATTATAGCATACCTTGAATCTGTTCAGGACGCTTTGATCGATATGTCCCTCTTTCCGTGATTTATAATATACGACCGGTGGTCGTTTCTCCTCCCTTAGAACCGCTTGTCACGCAAGACCGCTGCCTTCATATGGTCATTGTTAAATCTCTCTTTAAAATCTCCTCCCGACTCGCTTCTTCTATTTTCATGGCCATGATTACCACCAGAGTGGTTACCATTTTTGTCCGTCTGCTTTTCTTTCTCCATTTGGTTATCATTATTCTCGCTGATCGCTATCTCCGTACGATCCTCGGTCAGGGTCCTCGTTGACCGCACTCGTTATCTCGCCTAATAATTGAGCCTCGCTTACAACATCCGAATAGAGAGAAAATTTATGAGAAATGAGATATCGACGTACGCCGGGTTTCAAACCTCTAAGAAACATCCGCACACACGCTCCTCATTCTCCACCAAATGAGGTGTAAAACTCGATAACTCGCAAACTTTGCCTCGCATCGAGACACCGCCATGTTGTTTCGCTTCCGCCTAATAAACTCCACTTCCTTCATACGATTTAACACTTTCGTGAAAGTATTTGTCATTAAATAGTTTCAAACGCCTCCCAAGACACGCCGAAAAGTACTGGATGGGTACGCTTCACGCACTTCCACCAAAAGAGTCCGCTTTCGCCACGAAACATAAAGGTGGCGAATGGAACCTTCGTTCTCCGCATCCCAAGACATCGAATATCTTGGTAATTTGTTTGACCCATGTTTCCGCCATGATCGGATCCGCTTTCCTTAAATTCGTGGTCCCAACTTTGAATCGCTTGGTCAGGATAACCCGTGAATTGCTATCATTTCCTCCTCAGATTTTGAACACGAAGTCTCCTCGTCTCGATTTTTGCATGAATCGCAAAAACTTCTAAACATCCCTCGCTCATCATCTCGCTTCAATGGTGTTGTTCATGGAGGAACATTGCCACTGTCAGACGCTTCTCCTCGCTGGTGAGTACAAAGGCTCCACGGGCCTCATTTCCATTGTTAATATTCTCAACGACATTCTCAAACACCGCCATAAAACAAGGGTTAATTAAGGAAATCAATATATCACATAATATCCCTATATATCGACCAACTAACAAATAAGCTTAGTAGGACACACTAGCGGAAGATTTTACTCTGCCTCCCTCCTAGTTCTATTCCCCGATCTCCGCCAGAGATCATATCCCTAAGCTCGATACCAACCGTGACGCCCCAAAATAGGTATACATCACCCATTCTCGAAGTTGTCAATACATGGTATGTAAACAACTACAACTTTATTATTACAACAAGAAACTGTGAGTTTGAATACAAATATTATCTTCTAGATAATATCTATACTCAAATAAATCCTCATCACATTTATCGATACATTATTTTACAAAAATGGTGAGGACTACTAAACAACTCTCTCTAGAACCTTCATTCCATACCCCGACTGCACTCGCTTATATTTCTCGCCCCGAGAAAAATGGAACAAAAAGGAAAAGGGTGAGCTCAACTAGCTCAAGAAAGAATATTACGACTAAGATAATATACAACAAATTATCGTTAGTCTTCAACAGGAAAAATTTAATGTAATACAATAGACAACAAATTTTAAATCAATATTCGCAATGAAATAATAATTCATTAGAAGAGTTAAGAGAGAATGCAAACTACTATCTTCTATGTATGAATTTAAAAGTTCATCGCTCATCTTTTATCCCCGTAACATCAATCAATATACATCTCGAATCAAATATTCATCTTTGCACTACAGCCAAAGATATTCATCATTGGTCATGTTCATTTAAACACTGCTCATCTTTGCACTACGGGCCAAAGATATTAATCGATCAATATGTTCATCAGAAATCAAAGATATTCTTCAGAAATCATTCATTTCAAAGATATTCTTGAAACATTCATCTTTGCACTACACAGCCAAAGATATTCAATAATATCATCATTTAAGACCGAGGATGATGAAAATATTTTTAAAGAAACGAATCCAAAGGAAACAAAATGACAAGGATTAAGGATTAAGGATTCAGATTTTATTTTATCCATGTTCAAAATACCTCAAAAATAATCATAGTGGTGTAAAATTCAAGAATGATCAAAACATGGATACAATCAAAGCTAGTATCCGTAATAGATATTTTGGACAAAAAGAAGAAATTTTATTTTTCGATTGAATAAGTGTCAGATACGTGAATAAAGGCCGTGACACGTGAATAAGAACTCGACACCAAAAGATAGAAATTCCACAAAAAACATCTTCACGCTTCATGAATAAAGTACTTCGTGAATAAGAAACTCGTGAATAAGAACTCGTGAATAAGAACTCGTGAATAAGAACTCGCTGAATAAGAACCCGACATGAAAAAGTTCCAAATTTGATAAAAAGTTCCAACCAATATTTCAAAGATAATGATATTGAAGAAATAATATCATTTGAGAAGAAAATAACATCCCTTACCTCAAAATAACCGCATTTCGATCGAATTTTGATGATATAGGTCGATGTAAACTTGCAGACCGAATAAAGAACTCTCAAAATATCAAAATACTCACAAAATACGCCAATAATCTAGAGAGAAAGAAAACTTGTTTTCGTGTGATTTTCAATTCTAACCTAAGCACTTATTTATAGAAAATGCTGTAACGCCAAAGGAGACTAAAATAATAAAGAATTATTATTTCTTACCAATTCTTCTACGCACACCACAATGATTCAAAGCATGCTAGCCATCTTGAAAAAAAATAGCAAACCCACATGTGTAATCAACACCAACCAAAGTGGGTCCCACCCATAAATTTAATAAAATCATTTTATTTTCCCAAACTTCAAAGAATTCATAGAAAATAAGACCTATCGTAAAAATACGAATTTTATATCCATTTCGCCTCAAATCGAATTTCTACAACTTTACTGTAAGAAATTTTTTCCAAATTCCAAACTAAAAATGACCAAAATCAGATACTGGATAAGTTTTCTAATTTCCTTCTCTTCCTTTCTTTCTTCCTTTCCCATAATTCTCCACTAACTCTCTCTCTTCCCCACTTTCTCTTCTCTTACCCCACCACTTCTTCCACACACACACACAATATATATATATATATATATATATATATATATACATTAAAATATTTACAATTATTAAATGATTCCAATTCTATCTTCTCTTCCACCTCATCTATTTATAAACCCATGAATTTATTGTAAAAATATCACCATCAATATATTATTAAAATAATATATTTAAATGAATTATTTTATCGTAAAAAAGATAAAATATTAATTTTCAACAATTGTCATTTTAAAATTTTTCTCCATCTATATCCATATAAAATCAATATTTTCCTCATCATATGAATCAATAATTAATTATTCACAAATAATATTACAGTAATCACAATATCGACAACTGTGCAGTCCTCAGAAAGAGGGGCTTTCCAATAAGGATCTCTCCTCATCGGGGTTCGCAATTAGGTGACCAAACCTCTCCTGTATGTAACTTTCTAGACATCGCCAATAATGTTTTCTAATAATATTATTCAGATAATATGAATTATTGTTCGATAATGGAAAATAATGTGTAATGACAATTATCAAACAACAAAGAATATAAAATATCAACGCAACAATTATTGAATCAATAAAATAAAATATCGAATAAGAATTATCGTAATAATTATCGAGTAGTGCCTTCACGTAAGAATCAATAATCGTGCAATACCGTACCATCGCTCAACAACGCCAGATTAGTGTGTTTAAACCACCGGTATTCCAACAAGATAATTCAGAATAACTACGCCGTTATTTTTAAACAACTTATATTTGTCGCTTTCTTCATCCAATCGCTTTCGTTATGGGCCCACACACGGTCGCTACCGCCGCATTTAATATTCCCCGACAGCATTTAATATTCCACGACCAAAACTAATATTTCCCTAACAACAATGAATATTTTATAACCACTTGCTTATTTTGAAATATTTCATGATTTAACCCCTAACTATCCACATTAATCAAATCAACCCTTACTATTTCAAAATAATAAATAGAGAAAATTAAATTTTATTAATAATAAGTTGGGGTCTTATCACAATTTTTATGTTGTATTAATAAAGTTGTAGTTGTTTACGTACCATGTATTTTGACGACTCGAATGGGTGTTGTATATACCGCTTGGGGGTGTCATGAAATCTTATGAGAATTTTTTTTTTCTAATCGAAAGTTATTTGAATGAAATAAAAGGAGTATTTTAAAGGTAATAATATTCTTAAGTGATGAATTGAAATAAAATAATATGAATATATGAGGAGTTTTAACAAAAAAAATACATATAGGATGTGACGCCCCCAAAATAGGTATACACAACACCCATTCTGAGTCGCCAAATACATGGTACAAGAAACAAACTACAACTTCAATAATACAAATGTCGTGTGAAATACTGACAATATATATTAATGAGTTTAAATATAATATTGTCTTCAGACAATATCCACACGCAAATAAATCCCCATCATAATTATTGATACATTATTTTACAAAAATGGTGAGGACTACTAAACAACTCTCTCTAGAACCTTCATTCCATACCCGACTAGTACTCGCTACATTCTCGCCTCCCGAGAAGAAAATGGAACAACAAGGAAAAGGGTGAGCTCAACTAGCCCGAAAGAAGAATACTATGACTAAGATAATATACAACAAATTATCGTTAGTCTCCAACAGGAAAAATCGATAGAATACAACAGACAACAAGTTTGATTAATATTCGCAATGAAATAATAATTCATAGAAGAGTTACGTAGAGAATGAAATCTACTATAATCTATGAATTTAACAAATCCATCATCAATATTTTATCCTGTAACATCAATCAATATTCATCTCAAATCAAATATTCATCTTTTGCTTTCTGAGCCAAAGATATTCATCAATCGGTCATGTTCATCTCAACACTGTTCATCTTTGCACTAAAGGCCAAAGATATTCATCGATCGGTCATGTTCATTTAAACACACATTCATCTTTGCACTACTGGGCCAAAGATATTCTTCAGAAATCATTCATCTTTGCACTACAGCCAAAGATATTCAATAATATCATCATTTAAGACCGAGGATGATGAAAATATTTTTAAAGAACGAATCCAAATTGAAACAAAATGACAAGGATTAAGGATTAAGGATTCGTACTTTGTTTTATCCATGTCCAACAATACCTCAAAAATAATCATAGTGGTGTAAAATTCAAGAATGATCAAAACATGGATACAATCAAAGCTAGTATTCGTAATAGATATTTTTGGATTAAAAAGAAGAAATTTTATTTTTCTTGAATAGTGTCAGATATCGTGAATAGTGCCAGTATCACGTGAATAAGTAACTCAAACACCAAAAGATAGAAATTCCTGAAAAAAAAAAAACATTTTCACGCTTCATGAATAGTACTCGTGAATAGTAATCGTGAATAGTAACTCGTGAATAGTAACTCATGAATAGTAACCCGACATGAAAAAGTTCCAAATTTGATAAAAAGTTCCAACCAATATTTCAAAGATAATGATATTGAAGAAATAATATCCTTTCGAGAAGAAAATAACATCCCTTACCTCAAAGAATCAAGATTTGGAAGGAAAGGTCTCAAGTGATGATCTTTGAATGAAACTTGTCTTTGAATAAAGAACTCTCAAAGTATCTAAATACTCACAAAATACGCTCAATAATATAGAGAGAGAAAGAGAAAACTTTGTTTCGGTGTGATTTTCAATTCTAACTTAGCCCTCTATTTATAGGAAAATGTTAAGACGTCGAAGGCAGACTTAACTCGCTAACTCGATGGCTTTACTCGCTACTATTGCCACCCACCACATTTGAAATAAAATTCAGCACATTTTTTCACCAACCACAAGTGGGGCCCACCAATTCTAGAATTTTCCACCAAAATCATTTATAACCTAATTTACAATCACCACCTCTTAAAATTCATAATAAATTATCGCTCATTTTAACGGTTCAAAATTTGTGGACATATACTCAACTTATATATGTATAACATATCCAAAAATTACAACGATCCAACAATCGGATTAAATATTATAACTCACACAATAAAGTCGTAATAATAACCGATTTGATCTTTTAATACCTCCAATCCGACAAAATACAAATAAAACATCTCAAAGATTAATTCCTTCATTAATAACCACATAAATAAATCCATCATTTATATTCATAATAAATATTTCCTTATCATATGAATCAATAATTAATTATTCACAAATAATATTACGTAATCACATTTATGACAACCAAATTTATTCCGGAAAGAGGGGCTTTCAATAAGGATCTCTCCTTCTTCTTGGTAGCCGCAATTAGGTGACCAAACCTCTCCTTAGATGTAACTTTCTAGACATTGCCAATAATGTTATCTAATAATATTATTCAAATAATATGAATTATTGATCCGATAATGGGAAATATCAGGCAATGACAATTATTGAAACAATAATAATATAAAATATCAACGCAACAATTATTGAATCAATAAAATAAAATATTGAGAGCGATAATTCTTGTGAAAATTATTGAGTAGTGCCTTTCACGTAAGGATCAATAATTCAACAATATGCATGTAATACCGTGTGCTTCTTTGTGCAACCACGCCAGACATCGTATTTTAACCACCGTATTCCAAGCAGTCTTAATCTGTGAATAACTACGCCGTTATTTATAACCACCCAAACTTTGTCGTTTTTCTCATCCAATCGCTTTCAGTTATGGGGCCCACATACATTGGGCCATCGTGCATTTAATATTCCCCGAAAAGATTTAATATTCCACGACCAAACGAATATTCCCGAACGATACGAATATTCCACGCACCAAACGAATATTCCAAACAAAAATGAATACTTTATAACCATTTGCTTATTTTGAAATATTTGCGTATTTAACCCTTAACTATCCACATTAATCAAATCAACCCTTACTATTTCAAAATAATAAATAAAGGAAATTCCTTTTTATTTAAAAAATTTTCGGGGTCTTACATAGGATGAGTTTTGCACAGTTAGGGAGAATTTTGAAAAAATAAAAGTTGAAGGGTGAGTTTTGCAAAAGACATACAAACAGGAGGGATACTTGTGCACTTTTGTAGGGTTTTACTCGGAGCTGTGCTCGTGTGTATGATAGTTTTGTGTACTACACATGAAACCTAAAACGGATTCCAGCCAAGTGTACCAAACAAATAAATTTTTTTTAAGAGAAAATACTAGATTCATTTAAAATGTAGACAATGTTACAAAAGATTTAAACAAATGATAGCACTCATGTCGTTTTAAATATTTTTTTTAAAAATAAAATAATATTAAAATAGAGTGATTTTATTTATTTTTTTTATTTATAAAAATGTATGGCAAAATGTGTATAATTATAAAAAATGAAATATTTAAATAAAATTAAAAAATATGTGTGACGCCCCCAAAATTAGGTATACGTCACCCATCTTGGGTCACCACTTACATGGTACATAAATTCAAATACAAACTTAATTATACATCTGTCGTGTAATATACGACAATACATAAACCGAGAGTTCGAATAGGAATATTGTCATTTAGGACAATATCCATACTCAATGAGTCCTCATTACATTTATTATTACACTATTTCACGAATAGTGAGGACTAATCTTATTTATCCTCCGGACCATTACTCGTTCCCCGACTAAATCACGGCTATATTCTCATTTCACGAAGAGAACGGTGAAAGAAAGGGTGAGCTCAACTAGCCCAAGAAGAAATATTATGACTAAGATAATGCAGAATAAATTATCGTTAGCCTTCAACAAAGTTGTTAAACCGATAAAATACAATAGATAACAAGTTTAAGCTGCAGTGAATAAGCAATCCATTAAAAGAGTCAAGTAGAAAATAAAATCTACTATCTTTTATGATTTAAAAGGTTTTCATCATTTGTTATAAATTTGAGACTCAAATTTTTTAATGAATAAACCACAATATCTAATCATCCCCGTACTCACGATCAAGGATTTTCATCAAATTATCAATGGTCATGACTATACCGAATCATTCTGGTCATAATCATACCAAAACTATCCATCATTTGCATTAGGTGCCACCGAGGACTTTTGTCACATCATTTATATCAAGCCGTGATTATCTTAGAATGATCCAGGTCATAATCATACTAAGTTCATCTATGCACGTAAGCCAAAGATAACATAATATAACATGGCGATGGCGACAATGACATTCAATAAAACAAGTTCAAGAATTAATTTATAGGGAACCAATAACATCCAAATCGACAATACGATCATCGCTTTGTAGAGTAAAATTCAAGAATATCGAGAAGAATATTTCCATGAAAGGATCTTTGGATGAAGCTTAAATATCGAGGATATTCCTCTAATTTCATGGAGTATAGAAGTCAAAGTTTTAACCAATTTGGGTATAATAAAGAATGGAATAACAAAAGAAATCACCACGCATGCAGTGCTTGGCATGTAGCAGGTTATTCCAAGAATAATAATAACGGAACCGGTCGGTGAAATTCAAACGCGACGAGGATGTTCCAACAGAATAATAAAAGACGAACCGGATCGGGTGTAAAACACATGATAGGATATTCCAACGAGAATGATAAAGACGGAACCGGTCAAATTGTAAAACACACGCATGCAGGATGTTCCAATGAGAATAATAAAGGCGGAACCAGTGCGGTGTTAAAACACACGAGCATGTGATGTTCCAACAGAATAATAAAAAGCGGGCAGTCCGATTTGTAAAACACATGCATGAGGATGTTCCAATGTAATAATAAAAGCATGAATAATAGAAGAATGTCACCAAGTATAGGGTAAACCACGTATACATGTTATTCCAATGAATAATAAAGAATGGAATAATGAAGTTCTCTTTTGAATACTGAAAATAATAATATCCCTTATAGTAAAAGACACTTTGGATATCAAAGTGCGTAGTGAAGTACTGAATCTTCTTCTTCTTTCTCTATAGATTTTTCTCTATAAACTTTCTCTCTATAATTTCTCTACAGAGTTTCAATTGAATTCGTAAGAAAATAATGAAGGAATGAGCTTTATTTATAGGAAAATAGAAATCATAGTAATTAATCCATGAAGCGGGCCCGAGATTGATTTACTTTAATCTGACTATCCATATTTAAAGCAAAATCTTTTAAATAAAATATTATATATTCTATTTATATAAAAACATTTTACTACGCAAACACTATGCAACACTACGCAAAATACTACGCAAAACACTATGCAACACTACGCATAATAAAATATAATATATTCTATTTATAGAATAACTTTAATAAAAGATACATTTTATATAAAAGATGTTTACATTTTATTACGTTAATAATACGAATAAAACAAAACGTCATTATCTCTATAATAATTCATATTATTAATCGATGATAATGGAATCAAACCGAGTGATTTCTCACATAAAGATCGATAATCAATACCGGTGTCTTCTACGCAACCACACGTATTCTTATTTCTTTTACTACCTGAGTAGTTCAAAGAAAGATCAACCAGAAAACTTTCGTAGTTATTTTGATAAAATATTTTTGTCGTTTTTCAATCAAACAATAATTACATTGTGGGGTCCACCAATAATTGGTAGTTATACGAATATTCCTCGCTATAGAATATTCTCCGAACCAATCGAATATAATATAACCACTGCATACTTTGCAAAATTTATAAATCTACCCACAACTATAATATTATCTCAAATTCACACCATAACATTAAAAAATTATTTCGACAAAATTTAAATCTTTATTGATAAAATCTAGGTCTCATGATATGAATGAAAAAATCATAGAGAAAATAGATATAGATAGATAGATATGGATATAAATTTCGACAATATACTATTTATCTTTTAATTAAATTTTACTCTCTCGTCTCTCTCTGTCTCTAAAAGGCAAAAAGATGATTAAAATTTTAATTATTTTTTTGTTTTCTAAAAATGTAAAAAATGAGATAAAATACATAAAATAAAAAATAAATATATAAATCTAGTAAAATTTATTAATAAAAATACTAAATCACTTTATATAATTTGATAGTATCAAAATAAATTTAAAATTTTATTACTCTATTTTTTATGTTTTAATGTTTTAAAATGTACTTTACTCGTCTGATTTAAAGGAATTTGTTTTTGAAAATTGATATTTTTACATATATTTTTGATATTTTCAGATAATCATTTATCACATAAACATACATTAGGTCCACCTTTTCGTAAGAAGAAATCATATGAAAATATCACATGTCATGCGGAAATAGTGCTCGTTTTTTTTTTTTTTTTTGTAATCTCATAACGATAATAATAAGATATAGGGAATTGTTAAATTTATAATATTTTTTATTATTTTCATAATAAAAGTGTCGCTGTAGATGTATAGCGACGGTAAAAACCGTAGTTATAGGATCTAGCGACACTTTTGTTATAAAAATAATATTTTTTTATTGTGGATTTAATAATTTCTTAAGATATAACTCAATTTTAATTTAGGCCGAAAAGTATAAGGACGATCATTCTAATTAAGTTAGAAACGGAGAGAAAAGTAGTTACGGAAAGAGAGGGAGAATTTTGTAATAGGAATTCATGTCTTAACAACTCCGACCCGACCACGTGGCCTCCTTCTTACCCATAGCTTAAAAGACTGTCCCGTCCACACACACTCGGCGTCGGCGACTGTTTAGTTGGTTAAGAAAAAAGGAAGGAAAAAAAAAAACTTTAACAAACAATGGAGCTCAACTACATTTCCGACCAACCTCTTCAATCCATTTCCAAAATTAGGTTTTCCACATGCCTTCCGATTTTCACAATTCCTCAAAATCGAGCCATTTTCCGATTACAGACCCGCCGCCGGGTCGCCGGAGTCAGAGTATTTGCAATTGGACCGGCGGCGCCGGCAACACTGGAACAGCCGGGAGGGAAGATGGTGGTGGAATTAGTGGGAGCCTTTAACGAGCTAACGGAGAGGATGAACATAAACGTATTATCCACAAGCTCGTCTAGGTTACTCTTCAAATCACTGAAGCTAACGATTCCTATATTGCAGACGCTGCCTGTTTCTCCTGATGGACGATCTCCTCTCTCTAAGGTCTTATCTGTTGCTGTTATTCTCGCTGATCTTCAGGTTCTCTGCCCCCAAATTCTGCTGCGTCCATTTTGCTTTGTTTCGCAAAAAAGAATTAAAATAATAATAATAATTCACTTTTTAGAACTAAAAATGTTTCTAATTTCATCTTAACTTTCATTTTATTTTCAATATTGATATTCCCTTTTCCTTTCAATTTATAATTTGGCGGATTGCAGATTGTTAAACCTGAATGCTTCCATTTCCTTCCCAAGTTTACGCTTTTATCAAATGCCAAATGATACTACAAGTTTACAAACACCATTGTTCCCATCTTGTTTGAAGCAATGATAAAATTATGTCAAACAGAGAAGAGAAGATCATACATTTAGAACTCCGAACTCGCCAGTTGATGTAATATGACACGGGAACATATAGCATTTACTACTATATGTTGTATGATATTCAGCCTATTATTTCTAGTTAAACTATAATGATGTGATCAGAAGAGTTCTTCCCGAGCCAGATTTATGTTTCGTGAATTGATCGTAACTTCTTTCTCTTTTAATTTCTCTGTGATTTTTGTACATTATTGGTTAGTTTGTTTTGGTCGACGGATAAGTTTGAGGATATTAAATGTCTTTTTGTGTTTTTTTTACGCCTTCCATTTATTTTATTCGCTGTTCTAATTAACAACAATAAATTTGTCTGCAGATGGATGCAGAAGTTATTTCAGCTGGTATACTGAGAGAAGTTCTGGAGGCAGGTGCCATATCTATGCAAGAAGTGAGAGTGCGGATTGGAACTGGTGCTGCTCATCTATTGCATGAGAGTTTCCGCGTTAAGAATATTTCTTCAAAAGTGGAAGTACTGGATGAGGAAAGTGCTGCTGCCCTAAGGAAGTTCTGCCTTACATACTATGATGTCAGGGCTTTGATACTAGACCTTGCTTTCAAGCTGGATATGATGAGACATTTAGATTACCTGCCAAGGTATCAGCGGCAAGTGCTATCCCTTGAGATTATGAAGATACATGCTCCCCTAGCGCATGCCATTGGAACCAACTTCTTATCATTAGAGTTGGAGGATCTTTCATTCCAGTATTTGTTTCCTTATTCTTATCTTTATGTTACTACTTGGTTAAGGAGTCATGAGACAGGAAGTAAGCCTCTTATAGATACATACAAAGAGCAGCTGCTTCAGTCCTTAAAATCTGATCCCATGTTAGCAGAGATGGTGGAAGATATCTCAGTTGTAGGCCGCTATAAAAAGTCGATATAGCACGATGAAGAAACTGTTGAAAGATGGACGCAAACCGGAAGAGGTAAATGACATCTTAGGATTGCGAGTTTTATTGAAGCCTTCTTCTGAATTAAGTACGCCTGAAGAAGGTGAGAAAGCATGCTATAGGACACGTGAAGTTATCCAATCTTTGTGGAAAGAAATGCCTAACAGGTCCAAAGATTATATTGCCAGGCCCAAAGCAAACGGGTATAAAAGTTTGCATATGGCAGTTGATGTCAGTGATAATGAGAGGACTAGACCACCAATGGAGATACAAATACGGACAACAGAGATGGATTGGTTATCAGCTGGGGGAACAGCATCCCATGCATTGTACAAGGGTGGCCTTACTAATCCAGAAGAGGTAACTACCTTAATATATTGTAAATATATTTTTCTCAGTTAAGGCAAATCCGCAAATGTTTTATACCTTCTCACTACAGTTTTGCTGATTGATAGTCATCAAAGTTCATAAAACTACATATATGATAAGAGTAAGTAAAACCTAATAAAAGAAAGTTGGCAAGGACAGGGCAAGAGAAAAAATTCAGTTGTGTTGTGTTCAGGACAGGGCTAGAATTGTTCATTTATCCCCGAATGCAAGTACATTTCTTTCCTGGTTGAAGTGGTTTGTCATGTTAGAGACGCCCATTTTAATGCTATCGTGCTGCAATAATAACACACCAAAAAAGACTTGTATGTAAACTACTATATAACAACTCTAGCCTGCCTCTTTTTTTTTTATTAACTTCCTTTTATTTATTTTCCTACTCTATTGTATATTAATTGCATAAATTATTTGGTAAGTGACATGTATTTGTACTTCGCACACCCAAAAGAGTCCATGTGAGTATACAAGCATTTATTACCCTTTTCTAGCTAGTCATGTTGGAACCACAAAATGCTAGTGCATTGGCCAACGGTTCCAAGTGTCCTTTTTCCTGAAAACTTCTATTTAGCTAAATCAAACTTTTACAGACAGTATGCTTCTATCTTTGCAGATATTTACATTTGTCAAATGAGTGAAGCTTATTAGTTAATGCCGAATTCTGTTAAAACCGGAAAAAATAAATTGTTATCTGTTCATGTGCAGGCAAAGCGGCTGAAGTCCATTATGATGGCTGCAGCTGAACTTGCAGCATTGCGTCTTAAAGATTTTCCTTCTGCAAACCATAAAGGTCTTGAGATTAATCACAGAGATCAAGTATTTCGTCTTCTTGACAAGAATGGAGATGGTAAGATCAGCATTGAGGAGCTTATGGAGATAATGGAAGAGCTTGGTGCCCAAGGGGAAGATGCCCGGGAGATGATGCAAGTCCTAGATGCTAATAGTGACGGTTCTCTGAGCTCAGATGAATTTGACCTATTTCAGAAGCAGGTAACGTAATGATGTTTATTATGATGCAAATAGTCACAAATATCAAAAAACCAGTATTCTAGAATCCTTGTCATGTACTGGAGTTGTTCCCATATCCAGTTGGTTATATTGTAGGCAACTGCTTGGTCTTCAAGTTCAACAAAATGACAATAGCTCTTGTGAACTTTTCCATCGTGAAGAATAAATGAAGAGTCATCACTGTGAGAAGATTCTTAATTTTGCTATAGAACTTTACACTGTTGACATGTGAATTTTCACAATAGACAAGGCATACATGTTTAATTTTAAGAATGGATAAAACATCAGGGAGCCAACCTCTCTCTTTTATTATGGTTATGAAGTCTGCCCATTAAACCAAGCACAAATAATAAATTTGTTTGGCAATTACGCACTGATTTTTGTTCAACCTGCACTATTGTCATTTATCACTCTTTTCCCCAGGAACTTCAATGATAGTGGTATGCGAGATGATTTGTCAACTTCTATAAATTAGGTTACAACTTGAAGCAAAAGATTAGGCTTAAATTTTTGTCATGATTTGGAACATTGGTGCAAGCCTTGTTGTTACATTATGTTCCTCTTGCCTCAGTTATATACTTAAATCTAGTGAAGTGAGAATTCAATGGCTAGTGAGCATTATCTTGTATGATGGAGAATGATTGGTAAATTTTAGAGCATCTAGAATTATAATATTGCCCTCATTCCTGATCCCAAAAATTTTATGTACCTTGTTCATAAGATTAGCCATTGCTCACCTTTTTAGCTTCAATATGGTACGATTTTTTAGTCTGTTTTATAAATGTTTATTTTTGGTTTCTAGGTTGATCTAATGCGTAATTTAGAAGACAGAGATGATCAATACAAGACATTGTTGAACGAGAAGCTTCAAATGGTAGATGGTAGCAGCAGCTTGATTCACGTATACAGAAAAGAGCTTGGAGACGGGCTAGCAGTTAGTTAGTGGTGCTCATCTGTGTTTGGTGACTTTACAAACCTATTGGCAGGTGAGATTAATCTCAAGTCTAAAAATACCCTTTACACCATGTAAATAAAATTAGTGCCGTAGATAATGAAATTTTACATGTAAATTAGTTCTCCGTATTTATTAATGGGAGCTCAGCCATCAAACTGAAAAATGTAGGAAGTTGAGTATTGGCTGCTTTCTAGAAAGAATCAGAAATATTCAATAAGTATGCCTATGCTTTTTTATTAATCGGAAATGTGATTGCACTTCTTCAGATACACAAGAAGGTTTGCACGTTCCCTCTTCTATTTTGAATGGAGAAGTAAATTGCACATCAAATATATATTTCATGATGTGCTGTACAAACTGCAAAAGAATTGAATTTGTATTGTAAAATGAAAAACGAATTGATCCTATACTTTTGAGCTCCAGCTTCAAAATTCTGTGGCCAACAGCTCTTGACTACTCGAGACACCCAGATCATGCGACAACTTTGTACACAACTGCACAACAAATTATCAGAAGTCAGGACTCGGGAATGCCGAATTCTTTGCAAGCACGGTGTGTGTGTGGGTGTGTGTGAGAGAGAGAGAGATGAAACCTGTCTATATACTTCGGAATCTCCACAAGATTTTCTTAATTCGACTACATACAAGGATGGACTAATTTCAAACACCTGCCACAATGACAATTGGACTTAAGCTGCTGCCAGTGAGCTGTGAAGTTATATGTAAGCACAAGGAATTGTTCACATTTCATAAATATATTGCTAACCTCTGCAGCAACTGAAAGATTAACCATGCTTTTCTGACCTTTATGCTCTTGTTGTATTACTTTTAGCTGATCAAAATGAAACAAATTCAGATAATGATCAGTAAATTTTATTTATAAACCGACTGATCGTTATACTTTATTTTTAAGAACATGATACTGGCTGATCTTTCAAATTTTATTACTAAAGATGGCATAATTACCTCAGATGGAAGAAACAAGTTAGTACAGTTTCACACTGTTAACAAAACCGGTATTATCATTTTTTGTTTCTAATTTGTCTATGACAAGTTCTATTATTGTTGTTACTATCATCTGTAAGTGGATAAATAGCCAACAAAGGCTTGTGGAGAGAGAAAGCAAATGAGGAATACTTTTTAAGGAAATACAAGCAATCAACTAGCAGTCTAATGACTTTAACCCATAATTGTTAAATATAAAAACCGACCAAAATAAAATAAAATACTAACCCATCCATTTTTCTTCTGGACTCCAAAACCCATCTGCATTACTGTATCCTCGATCCTCATCATCAATTCTTTTGGGGAATGATTGGATGTAAATCTGATCTTCCGCTCGGAAACATCCTGTAAAACACAAACAAATTTATGCATCTTAAAATCGAATATCTCAGTTGTGAACTCCATGATACATAGTAAGAATCATGTAAACTAATATAGCAAACACTGGTAATTCAACTGTGGTTCTTACCTCTTTCTCAAAGAAGCCTGAGAGATCCAGGCATGAGGACATTCCAATTAGCTGAAAAGCATTGATGACGGTGGGTGATTCTGGATCTTTTTCTACTTCAGGTTGCTGCACCACAGATAAAGCATCCCTTTGTCAGTTCTGGCTCAAAATTACTGATAATAATGGAAGGTGTAATTTAAACAACTATTAGTATCAATGTATGTAATACCTCATGTATTAGAAAGGCTTCATCATCTATGACTTCATCTTCCTCAGGATCTGCAGGAGTATAGTCTTGTTTAAACCATTTATCTTCTTTGATTTCTGTCATTGTTAATCGAGTACGAGGGTTGGGATCAAGAATCCGCTTTATTAGGTTTTTGGCTCCTGAGGACAGCCACTTCGGGATCTGAGCCTCCCCCTTGAAAATCTGAATTCCCTTGAGAAGATTCAGATTAGAAGTTCTTGAAATATAAATTGTACAAACCGAAGTAGAATACAAGGGAAGCATCAAAGTTCTATTACCTTCTGATATAGAACTGCAAGATTTCTATCGTCAAATGGTAGATATCCCGTGAGAATTACATATAAGATGACACCACATGACCATGTATCTGAGGTGGATCCATCATAGCCTCTGTTCTGGAGAATTTCAGGAGCAACGTAGTTGGGACTACCACAGGTTGTATGCAGTAACCCATCATCCTAATATGCAAGATAGAAATAGTATAAGTGACTGAATTAAAGAAATAATGTGCTTTAGGATCTGGGAACTCTAGGTTGCATACCCTAAAATGTTGGGGTAATGCACTCAGACCAAAATCAGATATCTTTATTTTTCCTTTTGCATCAACAAGGACATTCTCTAGCTGCAATTCAGGGAAAAAATATATAGCACGAAAACATGTAAGAACTTCATTTCTAAAATTGAATGATTGTATCATTATCCACGGAGGTCATTGACTATTTGTGAAAAAATATACCTTGAGATCCCGGTGAAAAACGCCTTTATTATGACAGTAGCTAACCCCGTCTATTAACTGTTGAAACAGCTTTCTGCCTTCAACCTCCGAGAGTTTCCCTTTGGATGCCTGTAAAGCATGAGCAGCATAAGAATGTGAGATTATATGTGAATCTATAGCAAGAGAAACCAGCTGGAAGTTTACTATGAATATAATATAGCAAATGGTGCCTTACGATTCTGTCAAACAATTCACCACCATTCACGTATCCGAGGACCATGTAAATCTTGGTTTTGCTTGCTATGACCTGGATATAACATTTATTGTTGAGAGAAAAAAACAGCACAATCAGAAATTCAGAATAATCTCATACTAATTAGACTAAACCTATATTGATGCAGTATGTTGTTTCTAAAACAGCAGACTAGCATAGCAATTAAAGTCGATCATAGATGTCAAAACTGTGATTATGGGTGTGGAAGTGAATTCTGCAGGGACAGTTATTTGTTTAAAATGTGTATGTATATGTATATGTTGTTCAAAGTAAAACAAACTAAAGAAAGAAGACCATGTATCTTGCGTTCTGAAATATTTTTTCCTGGGAAATTGAGTTTTAGAAGCTAATCGGGTAAGAAATTTATTATTTCATGTCCCAAATTAAGAAGTATCATATCTACTTTTGAGATGTCTTAAAGAAAATAATTCACTTTGAAAATCAGGATACTAAGTCTCAGAAAATTAATCATGAATTATACCACAGATTATATAGTAATGGGTTATTTAGTTTTAGAATGAAAGGATTGCTATCGATACTACTTCTTTTCCTCTAAAATGAGAGTTTACCTTTTTTATTTGGCATGTCACAAAAAAATGAGAATTCATTTTCAAATTAATATGCCAAACTTAATTATATTCAAGCAAATCATGATCTTTGTGGAAAATGGACTATACTTTTAGGAAACAATAAAAATAACGTGTTCAGTGATTGAATAGATCTGATCCAACAACTATACTGCAAAAGATGCCAAAAATCCAAGGTCCACACCGCAAGCTGAATTTTTAGGGAGTGTCTTCTTGATTTATTTTATACCAAACCCAATAAATCAAATATAGATGGACCCTACCAGAACATACTTCATCTAGAAAACTACCCCAATTTCCTTTCCCTTTCTAACTTAATTATCTAAAAATATAGTAAAATACATGGAGTATAGTATAAAGACGTTGCTTTAGTTGGTATTATAAGGCCAATCAATTGAAGCAGACAGAACAAATTACACCAATTTGCCAGGGTATTTGGGAAAAAAAACAGTTCTCTCCCTGTACTTATCCATTCTTAACTTTCTTTATTAAAATATTATCCTAGTAGTTATTAACTGGAATAAGATTAGCATATTTGTCTAATTGAGTGTTTAAAGAAATAGTCAATGACCAAGCATCATTATAGAAAGTTTTCATCGAACAATATTTAAAGCTAAAATTCTGGACATAAAACCTCAGAAATTCTGGTATACAGGAATAAAGAACTAGTAAAGTAAAACTGTAACAATTTAGCTCTTGCAACATTCATGTGGGATTTGATTGGAAGAAGAAATCAATAAAGAACTAGTAATGTAAAACTGTAACAATTTAGGTCTTGCAACATTCATGTGGGATTTAATTGGAGGGAGAGAAAGTTACCTCGTGTAACTGGACCACATTAGGATGTTTGAGGAGCTTCAAGGTGCCAATTTCCCTCTTTATCTGCAAGCTCCAAACAATTTGGTAAGTAGTTTAATTAATTGTGAGATCCTTTTTCCAAATTCAGAAAGTAAGCCAAATTGAAGAAGCAATAGCAGAAAGGACAGAAAGTAGTTCTAAGAAATAAGGATACAGAATCCAAAAACAGACAAATAGTTATTACTAATCCATCCTTTTGTTTATCAACAACATCATTTCAACAGCTCAACCCACAGACAAAATTTAAGCTTTGAAGATCATAACATAATAGATTGGATTGGAGGGATTACCTGATCGGTGATCTTGAGATCAACAATTCGAGTTTTCTCCAAAATTTTAACGGCAAAAGGGTGACCCGAATTGACGTCCTTAGCGTATTTGACCTTACCAAAATTACCTTCACCAAGAGTCCTCCCCAATTCGTATTTCCCCACTCGCATTCCCTCCTTCTTCCCCTGCTTTTCTTCTTCCTTTTCCTTCCTCGCCAATAGTACCATCAAATATTATCTTAAACCCAAAATCTCCTTTAAGAATTTGTTGGGTGGCAAGGCAGGCAGGCAGGCAGGCAGGGTAAGAATGGGATCAAAAGAAGGGGAGTGGCCTCAACAATGGATGAGCATATTTATATTTATATACATACACACACATATATATATGTGTGTGTGCGTGTATGGCCCACCAGTTTTGTCCAGAAGGAAAATTATTACCCCTTTCGTTTCCCACACGGAACACGACGATGACGATTATTTATTTATAGATTTATTATTATGGTAGTTAAATATGCGCCCATTTTGTTGACAACACGTTTTTTAAATGATACGTTTTTAAATTGATAGTAATAAAATTAAGTACATCCTTAATTTAAGAAGATTGTGGTCATAATTTAAAACAACTTATTAATATAACCTATTTTGCAAATAAATATAAAGATGTGAGTTTGAATACAAATATTGTCTACTTAGAAATCATACAAACTCGAAAAGGAGTCGCCAATTGATTATATAATTATTTCACGGAATAGTACAAATCTTATCTTATCATATCATACAATTAAAGTGATTCTCATTACAATTATATCACACGTTTTTCAGAAGAAACGGTGAAAGAAAGGGTAAATTCAATTTCGATGAAATATTACGTATCAAAGATAATCCGGAATAAATTATCATTAAACAACATAGTTAAATTGATAAAATATAATGAACAAGAGAATTATAACATCAAAGAATCCATTTAAATTAGTCCGAAGAAATAAAATACTTACACAAGATTTAAAAGGTTTTTAATAAATTATCATTAAAGACTCATTTTAATAAATATAACATAAATCGAATCAACTTTAATGAATATTCTTTAATTATCGTGAATAAATTATTAAATCGCATTTAAAGAATATTTGTTAAATTAATATCTATATCGGAGAAATCACTACAGGCCTCGAGGATTTTATCACCACATCATTGTTATTAGTTTGTAATATTCATGAACGCAATCAAATTGCAAAAAAAAGCGTAAACGTGTAAAAAATCGAGTTTAAAATTTTACAAACCATATACCCGGATCACCCTTTACGCACAATTATTAATTAAATTGCATAAAAAGATAAAGAATAAATCATACCATGAAGATCGAAGCTTCCTCGTGTAACAAGTTCACCTAAAGAATAAAATCCTTTTTCGCTCAACAAGTTCAATCCAAATCTTTTCGCGTTCGATCTTGGTTCCTTCCTTCGATCAACGTTAGCCACCCAAATGTTTGGCCTCTCAGAGATGATCCACCAAGGAAGAAGAAAATTCAAGAAGATGGGTATTGGCTCAAACCCTAGTTTTTCTATCTCTATAGAAAAAAAGGTACTACTCCAACAAATTGGAATTATGTCGTTCAAAAAGTCAACCACCTTCACCCACCCATAATAAGACTTCTCTTATTTATAGATGTCAAGCAACCCATCTTAACAATTAAGGAATTGGGTTTTATTTAATTAATTAAATTCTTTTAATTAATTAAGCTCCCTAATCTTATTAGGGATAATTAATTAAACTCCTTTAACTAATTTTCCTTCCTAATCCAATTAGAATAAATGAGAGTATTTATATTAAATTAATTCCTAAACTCTTTTAGAAATTAAAATAATAATAATTGTAATAATATTAATAAGACTCCTCTTATTAATTTATATTTAATATTTCTAAAATATTAAATAATAATATTAAGCTATTTAATTTATTCTATCACCATAGATTAAATTAAATATACTTAACATATTATTACGATTATGCCATTAACTTCTTAAATAATTATTCTTCCTTTTATGGTGTGACCCTTTAGGTTCTCCATATTAAACCTACAGAATAAATCAATTAGAATAATTCTAATCTTATTTAAATAAATAAATTAAACAATTAATTTATTTAAATAAATAATATTTATTCTATAATAGGATAAGCCTCCCAAATGATCAACGACTTTCCAGATAATATAGATTTCAACATTAATCATAAAAGAACCTTTGAGTAAATAGTTACCGCAGACAATTCAATCCTTCCACCATACAATGTCCCAATTAAATATAAGACATGGAATTATCACAAGTCTTATTTTATTTAATTATATGTATTTCGACTCTTAAATGCACAACTCCAAATAATGCAAATTAGAAACTCCTTTCTAATTTCATTCTCGCCGCCAAGGACTATCGAGTTGTCATTTATCGAATCACATAAGACATTTTCTTCTTTATTAGAAGTGGTAGATTCTTTATCGATCATACATTATCTCCATGTACAACTTATTATACCCAAGCATACCCTTTGATATACCCTAAGGGTCTTAAGGAATAAGTCAAAGTATAACTCATCATACACAAGATACTATGATGATCTCAAGTCCAAGGATCACTCAGACTACTATCACTACAGAATTCCTATCGACAGCAAATAAAACTCCATTAGGTATTCCTTAGCGAAAGCCAATGCTCAAATGAACTTATTCTCTAATAAGCACCTACATACTTGCTGTAGTGTTCCACACAAATGATCATGAGATCAATCATCCTCATCCAATGAGCAAGCAACGTATGTACCAATCTATCCGGATTCACTAATCCCCAATTTAGTAATCCAATGATTGGGAACTATTTTAGTTTTAAGCTTTCTAAGAATTTAGATCTCATTAGAATGATCATCATCATTATTCTAAAAGCATTGCTTAAAACTATGGGTTTATCACATATTATAAAACAAAGATCACGTAGATAATTAAAAGCCTTTAATAAATTAATACTTTTTATTAATAAATGAATAAGATTGTTACAAAGTATATGCTTTATCATCAAACATGATCGGGCTTGTGTGCATACTACTTTCAATCTCCCACTGCACTAAAGTCAATCGCCATCATGGTATCTTATACTCTTCTTCTCTAAGTGACGATTATCCCCCGTTGGATAAGCTTTAGTTAATGGATATGTAATGTTGTTCATGAGAGTCCACTATCTCTATAGTGATTTCCCATCTTTCAATGATTCTAATAATCAAATGAAAGTGCCACAACACATGTTTAGATCCAAGATGAGACTTAGAACTATTCCTAGTTCTCAGAATGAACTTTTAATCCAAACAATCAACTTGCAGCCTTCATTTATAGCTATATACTTTGTCTTTATCACTAAACCAAGAACTCTCATTGCTTGGAACCTTTCCAATTCACATCGCACCAATTGCTCAAGATAACGCTTTACCTTAAAGTGGATTTTTCGTCATCTTGGTCTCGTTCGAAAAACTTGAGTCATAAGCCCTCTAGTTTTAATTTAGACCCACCATGAATATGATCACATCCTTAGTGCTTAAGTTAAGCACTTTAAGATGTTTTTCACCGACTTATAGTGAACTTCTCCATAATACGATCGATCAACATCGTGTCTCGATATTTCATCATCATACATGATTGTCACTCATGCGACTCTCTTTTCAGAGTCTGTGGGGACTATTAAGAGAGATACACCCATAGCTCATCGACATGAGACATCTCTTGAGTTTGCCATGCTAAACAACTTTTAGCATCAAATGAATATACTTCCTCGGGTTAAGTCGAGCATCCTTTTAAATCTATCTATATAGATTTTATCCCCAATTAAGATACTCTTCCAAATCATTCATGGAGGAATGTTTAGACAACTTTATCTTTCTTCGATCAGTAGCATTGGTATGTCATTCCTCATCCGTAGTATATCAACATATAATACTAGAAATGTCACGACGCTCCCAATCGAACCCTTTTGTACACATTAGAATTCTTACCTCATCGTGATGTAACTCGGATCATCATCTTCTATGATGCGCATTCTCATCATCATCATCCATGATGAATCCATACCTCCTAGGTATCTTCTGAGACTATTCCGCATTTATTTATCTATTGTGGTACAATACAGTCTATCTACAGTTCCTCTTATTCGACTTATAGTGTTTTGTGGTTCTTGAACTCTTCAAGATCTATTATCCTCCCACTAGCCCTTTCAATGATAAACATCTTTATTTTAGAAGGCAGCGTGTTTCGCAACAAACACCTTTTTTTGCTAAGTAGGATTATAGAACATATACCCTAAACTTACTTTTAGGATGTCCCACAAATCGACACTTGTCAAATCTTGTCCCAAGCTTATCCTTTGAAACCTTTTCACATAAGTGGACAACCCTTATCTTAACATACTTAAGATTAGGAATCCTCCCATCCATAACTTTTATGGAGTCTTAAATGGATTTTGAGGTTACCTTTTTCGTAGATATGCAGTCATTTCTAGGACATTATCCCGTAAGGATACCGGAATGTTCAGTAAAATCATTATGGACCGCACTATGTCCAACAAGGTACGATTTTCCATTCAATACATCAATCAATTATTACAGATCGATGTGTCCATTATGAGAAAACCATTTGAGATGATCTAGAAACTTATTGCACAAGTATTTATTCCTTGATCTAATCAAAGAATCTTAATACTTTGCCAATTTGTTTCACTTCAATTTTTGAACCTTTCAAATAATTCACACTTGTATTTCAACAAATACATACATTCAACTCTTTGAATGATCATCTCCTTTTCTTATACTAATTTGTTCAATATGCAAAATTATTTTCATGTAAGTCAAGTATACTAAATTTATTAAGTAATATTCCATTCTATACAAAACATTATTATTATAAATAACAACAATTGTTCTTAATTATAATACCAAAAATTTCATCATTCAACAATAAAATGGAAATAATATTTTAACAAGAATCGGAATACAATAACAACTTATCGACTTAATAGATTTTTTTCCCGTAGCATTGCTAAACTATAAGTTTCTATGGCTAATGCATGGCAACCTTTGCTTCATTTTCCACACATAGGATTACTTATATTTGTTTAGCTTTCTACTGCTTGGTCCCTTCATAAATCTATATTTATGATAACCAAAGTCGGTATCCAATACCCAAGTAGAACCTCGACTTAAAGAAAAATTTATTTCAATCATGAACAAAATCGTATTTGTAACCAAACTTCACTAAGCTTCTTTTCGTTAGCCTCTCGCAAGATGCTTTCGCAGCTTTCTTTCCAAAGTGTCCAAAGCTTATTGCAAAGGAAGCAAACTCCTTTGCTATCCCATGACGCTTTTGTTCTTATTATCCTTTGTTTATGCCTTTCTATTTACCTTCTTTGAATCGTTCTTTATTTCGTAAGATCCTTTGGCCCCTACCAAGAAGACTTGATCTTTCTTGGTCGAAAGTGACTCTCAACATTTTTCAACATGTTAAGCAAATCAACGAAAGTCGATATCTAGCTAGTTCATATGAAAAATTCACAACAATTGTGAAAGGAGTCCGGAGTGAGTGCAAGATCAAATCTTCGCTCAACTCTCCATCCACGACAAAACCAGTTGTCCTAATCGATCAATCAAATTGATTATGTTAAGAACTTTTTTGTCTGCATTTATAGTGCCATTGGCCATTCTAGATCGGAAGAGCTCCTTAGATATCTCGATATCTATCGGGCCCCACTTTCCTCACCATCAACTACTTGATGTGCGTGAATATATAGAGAGCATCCATAGTTTCATGCCGACGTCAAGCTCAAGCATTCATGGATGCGAAAGCATGATGCATCGAATAATCGTGCATCATCTTGCCACTTTCTAAAAGTAGCAATGTCTTCCTCAGAGGCATCATCTCGCAACCATCGCAGGATAGGCGTATTACATGACATAAGATAGCTTTTCAAACCATGAGAACTATTCTCAAATTCCTTAACCAATCCGCTTAATCTTGGCTCAAGTTAATTTAGCATCTAATATGCTTCGCAGTTGATAGTAATTTTAGACATTGTAAAATTCTATAAATGAATTTGTAATTAACAACATTTTAACATACATTCTTTTATTAATTACCAAAATAATTTAGGTCTTGTTTTAAATTGGTATCTCCCACTATTTTCTTCAAACTATATTACCTCACTTATATAGTTCTAAGCAAAATCTAATTAAAGATTTGCTAGTGAGAATAAGGATCCCATTTCAAATGTATATAGCCTTGTGGTGACACAACAAACTATATATAAATAAATAGGTAGACAACTTTTGTCAATTACATCAACTACGCAACTCCTCAGATTTTTGCCTCTTAGATTATTTTGATCAAGTGGTGGCACATCCGAATCAAAATTATCCAAGTTAAGTCCGACCTAGCACTCCATATATTCAAAAAGAAAAATATCATCCTTGTGGTGACACAACAAAACAATATTGTTCAATTTTCTTTATAAGCATCAAATGTGATAAATTAACATCTTAAATACTTAATACTTGGCTTTTGTGGTGACACAACAAACTCATATTAAATATTTAATACTCTATTAATTTTATCATGCTAGAAGGCTTACGCTCGATATTCCAAATATATTTGAACGCTAGACTTAATATAAAAATTGAGGGTTTGTTATTAATTTGTCTCATCTTGTTTAGCGCATTTATATATATATATAAAATACGCTATTATATTAATGAATATGCAAGCATGTTTGCATAATATATAATATATATAGTATAAGCATGCACATATAGAATACTATATTCTACCCGGATTGATTATGGACTTTTTATTCTAGTTTCGTTCACTAGAGCCACCAAGTGAACCAAAAGGTCAAACCCCTTAGGGTGCAAGAAATAATATTTAAATATAACTATTACATTTAAACCCTGCTCCATTACAAACGGGTCTTCAAGCGCCTCCTTGCTTTTCGATCTCCAATTTTTCAAAATTAATTCTAACTATTCCTATTACAAAACTATTTAAAATAAATAAACCTTGATCGCTAATCAAGGGAAGTACATAGGAGGAGATAGAATTTACATTAAGAAAAATTAGAGAAGACAAGGTACGCAGAACCCCATTTAATAAAACCCATACATTCATGCATCCAACTAAAATAAAATCCAATCACATCGTCAATAGTCCATAATCAATCCCATTTATTATCATACACATCATCATACGCATCAATAAATAACATTCATCTTATGAATAATAAACATTTAATATATATATTGATATCATTTAATGGGCAAATTTAGTTAGTATAAAATCTAATTTTGAATCAAAATAAACTCCTTTATTTTAATCCAAATTTAAATCAAAATAAAACTATTTTATTTTAATTTATCCAATTTTGAATAAAATAAACTATTTTATTTTAATCAAAATTTTAATCAAAATAAACTCCTTTATTTTAATTAATTATGAAATCCAATCCAATATATATATATATATAAAAAATCTTTAATTAAAATAAACTCTTTATTTTAATTAATTATGAATCCAATTCATGTAAAAAAAATCTTTTATTAAAGGAAAATATGATATTTTTTTCCTATTCACAAATAAACTCCTTTATTTTGAATAATATGAAATCTTATTTCATATTTAAATAAACTCCTTTATTTAAGGAAACATGGATTCTCTTTCCTATTCACAAATAAACTCTTTTATTTTGAATAATATGAAATCTTATTTCATATCTAAATAAACTCCTTTATTTAAGGAAAATGGATGAATTCAAAATAAACTCCTTTATTTTATAAAAATAAAATCCAATTTCAACTCTAATTAGTTATCAAGAATCTAATTCCAACTTTAATTATTAAAATAAAATTTAATTTTAAAATTAAAATAAACTTTTTATTTTAATAATAAAATTAAAATAAACCTTTTATATATATATATAATAATAATATATAAAAATTATTATTATATATATATATATATATATATATATATATATATATATATATATATATATATATATATATATATATATATATATATATATATATATATATATATAAACCTAAGTTCCAAAAAAAAATAATATATACATATATAATTATACATTATATATATATATATATATATATATATATATATATATATATATATATATATATATATATATATATAATCATTAGATAATCATTAACAATCATCATAATCATCCAATCATGCCATCATATCATTTAATCATCGCCAATCATCATGCCAATCATTAATTTATCATGCTTTTGTCTCGATTTTCGTTTATATGCTTAAAAAAAAAAAAATTTAAAGCGATGCTACCAATAATGATTTATTAAAAAAAAAAAAATTGCTTTTTTTTTTTTTTTATTTTTTTTTTTTTTTTTAAATTTATACAATAAAATTATGCCCAATTAAATTGTTCTAAACACATATCAATATACATATCAAATTAAAATAATTAATAATTCAGATAAAGGTTTGGCTCGATGCCACCGTTAGGTTTGTAATATTCTTGAACGCAATCAAATTCGTATAAAATAAGCTAAACGTGTAAAAATCGAGTTTAAAAATTATTTACAAACCATAAACCCGGATCACCCTTTATGCATAATTATTAATTAAACGAAAAAGATAAAGAATAAAATCATACCCTCAAGATCGAGCTTCCTCGTGTACAAGTTCACCTCCAATCTTTTTTCGCTCAACTTGAATCCACCGGTTTGGTTCCTTCCTTCGATCAACGTTAGCCACCCAAATGTTTGGCCTCTCAGAGGTGATCCACCAAGGAAGAAGAAAATTCAAGAAGAAGGGTGGTATGGCTCAAACCCTAGTTTTTCTATCTCTATGTAAAAAAGGTATTCTCCAACAAATTGGAATTATGAGTTGTAAAAAGTCAACCACCTTCACCCACCCATAATAAGACTCTCTTATTTATATGTGGGCAACCCACCTTAACAATTAATGAATTGGGTTTTATTTAATTAATTAAATCTTTTAATTAATTAAGCTCCCTAATCTTATTAGGGATAATTAATTAAACTCCTTTAACTAATTTTCCTTCCTAATCCAATTAGGAATAAATGAGAGTACTTATATTAAATTAATTCCTAAACTCTTTTAGAAATTAAAATAATAATAATTGTAATAATATTAATAAGACTCCTCTTATTAATTTATATTTAATATTTCTAAAATATTAAATAATAATATTAAGCTATTTAATTTATTCTATCACCATAGATTAAATTAAATATACTTAACATATTATTACGATTATGCCATTAACTTCTTAAATAATTATTCTTCCTTTTATGGTGTGACCCTTTAGGTTCTCCATATTAAACCCGGCCATTGTGAATAAATCAATTAGAACAATTTAATCTTATTTAAATAAATAAATTAAACAATTAATTTATTTAAATAAATAATATTTATTCTACAATAGGATAAGCCTCCCAATGATCAACGACTTTCCAGATAATATAGATTTCAACATTAATCATAAAAGAACCTTTGAGTAAATAGTTACCGCACAATTCAATCCTTCCACCATACAATGTCCCAATTAAATATAAGACATGGAATTATCGTCAAGTCTTATTTTATTTAATTATATGTATTTCGACTCTTAAATGCACAACTCCAAATAATGCAAATTAGAAACTCCTTTCTAATTTCATTCGCTTCGCCAAGGACTCATCGGGTTGTCATTTATCGAATCACATAGACATTTCTCTTTTATTAGAAGTGGTAGATTCTTTATCGATCATACATTATCTCCATGTACAACTTATTATACCCAAGCATACCTTTGATATACCCTAAGGGTCTTAAGGAATAAGTCAAAGTATAACTCATCATACACAAGATACTATGATGATCTCAAGTCCAAGGATCACTCAGACTACTATCACTACAGAATTCCTATCGACAGCAAATAAAACTCCATTAGGTATTCCTTAGCGAGCCATGCTCAAATGAACTTATTCTCTAATAAGCACCTACATACTGCTTTTAGTGTTCCACACAAATGATCACGAGATCAATCATCCTCATCCAATGAAAGCAAGCAACGATGTATCAATCTATCCGGATTCACTAATCCCCAATTTAGTAATCCAATGATTGGGAACTATTTTAGTTTTAAGCTTTCTAAGAATTTAGATCTCATTAGAATGATCATCATCATTATTCTAAAAGCATTGCTTAAAACTACGGGTTTATCATATTATAGGAACCAATAAATAAAAACAAAGATCATGTAGATAATTAAAAGCCTTTAATAAATTAATACTTTTATTAATAAATGAATAAGATTGTTACAAAGTATATGCTTTATCATCAAACATGATCCATCTCAATTATTGATTTAATACTATAAATATATATATATGATGATAATTGACAATAATTGAATCAATAATATAAGAGATATGATGCAAAGAATTATCGAGAAGAATAATTGATCATAAATTGAGTGACTTCTCACGTAAAGATCAATAATCAATATGCGTGCTACTATACAACTACGCCAGACATCGCATGCATTTTTTACTAACGGGTAGTTCAACAATGCTTTTTAATTCAGAATACCACCCGCCGTTATTTTTATAGAAAGATAATTTTGTCGCTTTTAACTACTTATAATACTTCCGCCAGGGGTCCACTAATGATTGAGCCGTTGCATAAATATTCCCCAATAAAAAGAATATTTCCCACCAAACGTAATATTTTATAACAACTTCTTGCTTTATTTTGCAAAATTTATAAATATTACCCACAACTATAACATTATATCAAATTTATTCCATAATATTCAAAAATAATATTTATAGAAAATTCATCTTTATTTATAAAAGTGGGGTCTTACAACCTCCCTTCTTATGAAATTTCGCCCTCGAAATTAGGGTACGACGACTGGTATGTCCAAGAGGTAAGGATACCTTGATTTCATTTCGATTCTAACTCCCAAGTCATTTCCTCAACATCGTGGTTCCTCCACAAAACTTTCGACTTGAGGTATAACTCGAGAGCGTAGAATATGTTCCTTCTTATCCAAGATTTGAACAGAACCTCTTCATACGCCAAATCTTCCGCTATTTCGTCCTGTTCTAACTCAATAATGTGATTTGGGTCTTTCACATATTTACGTAATATGGATATGTGAAAACGTTATGAACACGAGACATACTACAAGCAGAAAGTCGAGTCTATAGCTACGCCTCCTACTCAATCGAGGATTAAAATGGACCGATGAATCGATGATCGAAGTTTTCTCTCTTTCCAAATCTTGTAACTCCTTTCCATGGAGCAACTCTTAACAACACATGATCTCCTATATCGAATTCCACGCCCTTTCGGATGAAGATCAAGATAACTCTTTTTGTCGATTTTGTGAGGTTTATATACGCTATTTTCGGATCGTTTCAATCTTTTCCGTAGTCATACGCATCAACTCCGGTCCCAACAACGTTGTTTCACCCAACCTCATCCCAAAGATACTAGAGAACAACACTTTCTCAGAAGACCCCAACTTTTATAAATAAAGATGATTTTTCTATAAATATTATTTTTGAATATTATGGAATAAATTTGATATAATGTTATAGCCATGGGTAATATTTATAAATTTTGCAAAGTATGCAAGTTGTTATAAAATATTCGCTTGGCCTGGGAATATTCTTTTTGTTAGGGAATATTCGTGCATAACTACCAATCATGGTGGACCCCATAATGTAATTCATTGCTTGATCGAGAAAACGACAAAAATATTTTATAAAAATAACTACGGAGGTGTTACCGCTAAAACCGCTGAACTACAAGGTGGTAAAAGATACGAAGAATACGCGTGGTCGCATAAGAAGACACCAGATTGATTATCGATGCTTACGTGAGAAGTCACTCATTTACGCTTAATTATTGCTACAAGAATTCACGTGATCATATCTCTTATATTATCGATTCAATTATTGTCACAAGATCATCTCAGATAATATGTTATAAGATTAAATCAATAATTGAGACTTAAGTTATAAATGATTAATAATTGTTGAAAGATTAAATATGTGTTGATGAAAAATAAAATGATTTGTGGTCGGGCTTTGATTATTTTATGGGGGCCTATATGTCATCATCTAAGAGTCTCTTCGCCAATAAGAATTACCTTTGTGAATAGTAATTACCTTCGCTAATAGTATTTACCTTCATCAATAAGAATTACCTTCACAATATTAATTACCCTTGTGAATAGTAATTACCTTTCAATAGTAATTATTACCTTTACCGACGTCGAACCACTTGTTGTTTCACATTACAGCGCCGAACACACTTGTCGCTTCACATTACAAAGCGCCGAACCACTTGTCGTTTCACATTACAAAGCGCCAAACCACTTTTCTTTTCACATTATTAGTCGTCAAGCCACTGCTTTTCACACTAAGTAAAGCTAAGTTTAGAAATCTTCTATAAATAGAGGCCTAGTGCTTGATTATTTTCACTTAATTCATTCAAGCTATATGTATGTAGAGAAAGTATAGAGAATAAGAGAAAGAAGAAGAGTATTTTGTTACTACAATCGCCGCGTAAAGATTCAATCTCCTACCAAAAGTAAGGGTGTTATTCTTTCTTATTCATTTAAGAGAACTATTGTTATTCCATCGCTTATTATTCGTTGGAATAACCTCGATAACGTGGTTTACCCTATACTACTGGTGACATTCTTCTATTATTCATTGGAACATCCTGCGTCTGGTGTTTTACACCTGACCTCGGTTCCGCTTTTATTATTCTCCGCTGAACATCTCGCTCGCAGGTTTTACTAATTCTGGACCTGGTTCCGCCTTTTATTATTCTCGTTGGAACATCCTCGCTTGTGTGAATTTCACCGACCGGTTCCGTTATTTATTATTCTCGCTGAATAACCTCGTTCTGCATGGCTTCATCGCATTTACGGTGATTTCTTTTGTTATTCCATTCTTTATTATACCCAAATAAGTTAAAACTTTGACTTCTATACTCCATGAAATTAGTGGAATATCCTTGATATTTGCGTTTCATCCAAAGATCTTTCATGAAAATATTCTTCCGATCATTCTTGAATTTTACTCTACAAAACAAAGATTATGTCGATAATTGACGTTAATAATTCCGGATAAAATAATTCTTGAACTTGTTTTATTGAATTCTTATATCATTGTCATCATCCTCATGTTTATATTATGTTGAAAGTCATCTGTGGGCCCGTAAAGCATAGATGGACTTGGTATGATTATTACACAGAGACTATTCTTGTGTAATCACTTAACCGTAATGTTACAAATGATGTGATAAAATCCTCGCGTCAGAAGTGCATCGATGGACAAATTGTTGGCATGATCATGACTATTAATGAATACACAACTATTCTCGCCCGTAGTGCATGAATAATTGTGGTCGTGATACTAAAGAATATCCTTGGTCAGAAAGTGCAGGGGGTGATTCGATGATGTGGAATATTTATTAAAGTCGAGTCTCAACTATAATGTTGATGAAAACCTTTAAAACCTAAAAGATAGTAGACTTTATTTTCTACTGACTCTTTTAATGGATCAGATATTCACCGCAGCTTAAACCGGTTGTCTATTGTATTTTATCGGTTTAACATTGTCAAGACTATTGATAATTTATTCTCGCATTATCTTAGTCATAATATTTCATCGGGCTAGTTGAGCTCACCCTTTCTTTCACCGTTTCTCGTGAAATGAGAATATAGTCGGGACGCAGTCGGGAAAACGAGTGATGGTCCCAAGATAAGATTAGTAGTCCTCACTATTCTCGTGAAATAAAGGTGATAATAATTGTAATGAGGACTTTTCGAGTTCAGATAATATCTAGTAGATTTATATTTGTATTTAAACTCACAGCTTATGTCGATTGTATACTTACGCTTATGTTAGTAAGTTGTATTTAAATTTCGCATCATGTAAGTGGCGCACCCAAGATGGATGATGTATACCTAATTTTGGGGGCGCCACACTTTCTTCCATAAAACGCTCAATGGAGCCATGCCAATATTTGCTTGATAATCGTTGTCAGAGGAATACTCCACCAATGGTAAGAACTTGTCCCAACTTCCTTGAAATCAAGGACATAGAGTCTTAATAGATCTTCAAGAGTTTGAATAGTCCTCCGATCGTCCGTCTGTCTCGAGGATGATACGCCGAGCTAAATCGTAAGTCTCGTGCGCTCATAGCTTTTTGCAAACTAACCCAAAATCGTGAAGTGAATCTTGGGTCTCGATCAGAGACTATGGATACCAAGATACCACGCAGCTTTACAATCTCGTTTATGTACATACGAGCAAGACGCTCAAGTGTATAAGTTTTCGATTCGCAGAAGAAATGAGCGAGACTTGGTCAATCTATCAACAATGACCCAAATCGCATCTACGCCGAGTAACCTTAGGAAGACCCCAGAATCTAAATCCATGGTAATGTGCTCCCACTTCCATTCGGAATTTCAAGTGGTCAGAATGGACCTTTTGGTACTTGATGTCCGCTTTAACTCGCCGACAAGTTAGACACCTCGAGATAAACAAATATCTCTCTCTTCATATTGCTTCCACCAAAATGTATGACTTAATATCATGATACATTTTGGTACTCCTGTGATGGATTGCAAATGGTGTGTCAGGCGCTCCATCATGATATTATACTTTAAATTAGGGTCGTTAGAACACAAAGTCCGGAGTCGACTTGAAGTATTCCTTCTTCATCGATTCTTGCTTCCCAAGATAGCACCTTCTTGACTTTCTTCCTCATACGATCGCCTTCAGTGTCAGAGTTTCGAGCAAATTTTAACTTTATCGATTAAAGCCTGGTTCTACTCAGATACTCGCTTATCATCACACGCGTCCCTCGAGTCTTTAACTCTATCTCCATCCTTTGCAAGTCACACAAATGGGCCTTCATACGCTGACAATATCGCACTCGCATTTGCATATGATCTTCTACTCAATGCGCCACCTACCACGCTCGCTTCCGTGATGGTATCGATGGTACGATCATAATCTTTCAACAGCTTCAAGCCAAAGTTGTTGTTACATGTCGAGTTCCTTTTGAGTGAAGAAATATTTGAGGCTTTTATGATCCGTAAAGATCTCCACTTTCTCCCTATACAAGTAATGCTCCAAATTTTAAGTCAAGAAGATAACAACCGCTAACTCTAGATCACTTAGTAGGATAATTCCTCTCATATTCTTTGAGTTGTCGCGAGGCATAAGCTATAACTTTTCCATGTTGCATGAGAACACATCCCAACCTTTGCCCAAGCATCATCAGATGATAAATCCTCCGAGCCGATGGTATTCATCGTAACAAAATAAATAAGTCTCCTCTCGAGTTCTTGAAAACTCTACTCACATTCTTCGCTTCCAACCAAACTCAGTATCTTCCGAGTCACCGAAGTTAATGTAGTAGCGATTCAAGAAAATCCTTCCACGAATCTCCGATAATAACCAAATTTAAACCGAGAAAGCTACGATTTTGGCCATCGATTTAGGTTGTTCCTAGCCAATAGCTTCAATCTTTGCCGGGTCAACAGATATTCCACGACTTGATACCATCGTGTTTCAAGGAATGCTACTTCTTCAAGCCGTAACTAGCATTTCTTCAACTTCGCATAAAGCTTATATTCACGAAGCTTTTGGAGTGTCACCTCAAGTGTTGCTCATGATCTTCACGGCTTTTGGAATAAATAAGGATGTCATCAATAAAGACGACCACAAAGTGATCCAAATATTCCTGAATACTCGGCTCATCATATCCATGAAGGCAAAGAGGAGCATTAGTCAATCCAAAGGACATGACTAGAATTCATAATGCCCGCATCGAAGTTCCGGAAAGCCGCTTTTGGAATGGCAATGATTCTAATCTTAATTCGTGATATTCTAACTAAGATCAATCTTTGAAAAGAATTTGGCTCCTTGAATCGGGTCAAACACAGTCATCAATACGTGGCAATGGATATCTATTTTTATGGTGACAAGTCGATACTCCCATATTTCTTCTTCAATGTAATAGAATGAGCACTCCAAGGAGAAGTACTAGGACTTAATAAAGCCAATGTCTAATAATTCCTCGCATTGGGTCTTTAACTCCTCAAGTTCAATAGAGCTATTCGACATGGGGCTTTGGAAATAGGTTTTCATACGGGTTCAAGGTCGATACAAAATTCAATTTCACGCCTGGGGTAGGCCGTAGTTCTTCTGGGAATACGTCAGAAATTTATTAACAATAGAAATATCGCTCAAAACCGACGATTTTTGTTTAAATCGTGATATGAGCCAAGAAAGCTTCGACATCCGCTTTTCAATAAATGAATAATTTTATGGATCGAGATGACCGTGATTGATTTTAATGGTTTGGTCGTTGAATTCAAGATAATAGGTTGGTTAGAATATGAAAGCTAACAACCTTATTTAAAACAATCAATTTTTGCATGATAAGTAGTTAACCAATCAATCCCTGTAATCACGCCAAATGCAAGTATTTTTAATAAAATAAGATCGACTGTGTAATTTGAGGGTACCGATTTGAACCAAACAAGACTTATAAACAAATGGATGTAATGAAGGTTTCTCCCAACGGAATTTCCACAGATAAGTCAAAGTCTAATTTCTCCCGAGTCAAATTTAATCGATGAGCGCAAGTAGAGAAATAAAAGAATGGGTAGAACCAAAGATCAAATAAAGTATGACTTTATTAGAGTTTATGATAAGCTTACCCGTGATGACCTCATTCGGGTTCCTCGCTCTCCGGGAGGTCACAACAAACGCCTCCTCAGACTACCGATTTTGACTTTTTCGACTACTTTGGTGTCTCCATCCTAGTTGAATTTGTCTTCTGTGAACGATAAAATCGATTAAGTGACCTTCTCTTCCACAATTATAACACGCTTTTGACTCGCATGGCGCAGCTTGATCGATGTGTCTTCTTCTCCACATTTGAAGATGTGATGTGGTCTTTTTCATTCTTAACAACGGAAGTCGGTGTCGACGTTTTTCCATCATTGTTGAATCTCCTTTTCTTGAAATGTCCATTATTATTGTTTTGGCCCGATTACCACCTCAAGTGGTTACCATATCTCGCCCGTTGATTCTTCCACGCTTGTTGTCACCGCTTCGACGACTACTCGCCGGTATTATAATTTTGCTGGTCGCTTTCTTTTAGTTAAGGTTGATTGTTATCGCGCTTCCACTAATCGAGCCCTATTTACAACATCCGAATACAAACACGCTTTATGAGAAATAAGATGTCGACGATCTCGGCTTTCAAACCTTTAAAACATTCGCGCCATTCTCTCTTCATTATCCACCAGTTGGGACGCAAACCGTGATAACTCCGCAAATTTTGCCTCAGATTGTGACACGGCCATATTGTTTTGTTTCAACTTGATAAACTCCACCTCCTTTCATGTGGCGAATACTTTCGTGAAAGTATTTGTCTGCTGAATGCCTCGAACTTCTCCCAAGATATCTTCAAGACAAAGAAAGTTGAGTACGCTTTACCGATTTCACCAAAGCACTCGCCTCCTCACAAATATAAGGCGTATAGTGGAACTTTTGCTCTCTGAAGCATCCTAAGACATCAAATATCTTAGTAATCGCTTTATCCATGCTTCCGCCAAGTGGTTTTCGCTCTCCTTAAACTCCAAGTGGTCCCAGCCTCGAATTGTTTAATGTGACCGCCCGAGAGTTTTTCGTGTTTCCACCCACGTTTTGGACAGAGTCACTCTAGCTTGTCGTCATTGCATGAATTGCATAAAGCCCTCCGAACATTTGATCATTCATCATTTGTCGGTGTTGTTGTTTTGCACGGTGATCGTCGCTGATGCACATTATCCCCATTATTGATATATGGTGAATCACGACGCTGTGCTCCATCATATTCTCAACATTCTCGCATGTCATTTCAGATAATGCCACAAAACAAAAGGTTAATTGACATATAACATATTATCCATATTCCACCACCTCACCAATCAATAGTCATACAGTACTGCCTCCTCTCCTAAACTATTGTCTCAGTGATCATATCCATTCCCGTACTGATCCCTCATCTGGTAATGTAACATCAATAAATTTTTCACTGAATCGTATCAGTTACCCATCTATCCCCGAAAATTAGCTTCACAACAAAGTTGTTAAATCGATAATATATCGAATATCAAGTTTAATCATAAATGAATTCAACAATCCATTAAAAGAGTCAAGAGAAAATAAAATCTACTATCTTTTAATGGATCATCGTTCTACCGTAGTTAAACTTGATGTTCATTATATCAATTTAACATCACAGTAGGCTAATGATAATTTATTCTCGCATTATCTTAGTCATAATATTTTATCGGGCTAGTTGAGCTCACCCTTTCTTTCACCGTTCTTCGTGAAATGAGAATATACCGGGACGCAGCCTGGGGAAAAGAGTGATGGTCCCAAGATAAGATTAGTAGTCCCTCACTATTCGTTAAATAAAGTGTGACAATAATTGTAATGAGGACTCCTTTCGAGTTCAGATAATATCTAGTAGACAATATTTGTATTCAAACTCACGCTTTATGTCAGACATACACATACGCTTACATTAAGAAGTCAGATTTAAATTTCAGATCACGATCCGACTACCCAAGATGGGTGATGTATACCTAATTTTGGGGGCGCCACAAGCTTGGTATCGTAGCTAGGATACGATCCCCTGCTAAGATGTGAGATAAGAACTAGAGGGAGAGACGGAAATTCTTCACAAGTATTTGACCTACCTAAGTTTATTTGGTATTTAATTGTTCTGGCCAAATGTATAGGATAATATGTGATATGTTAATTAACCCTTGTTTTTTGGCAAGATTTGAAAATGGCATCCAAAAAATTGAGATAAGCAATGGAGCACAGGAGATCGTTAAGTCTCTACAGATCAATAATCGATAATGTGTACATGTGATGCGATATAATCCTCCGTAAACAACAACACCGATCAAACGACGAACGACCAGACGCTTAGGAGTTTTTAGAATTCATGCAACATCGCACGAAGGCGCTCCTGCTCATAAAGCAGTGGTGTGAAAATAATGGCAACTCACTACGGCCACCGCTAAGCAGCCTTCAATGAGCCTGACCACCGGAGTTTTTGGGAAAGCCGTAACCACTTGCAAGTGAGACGGTTAAAGCAGCATCACCAAGATATTTGATGTCTTGGGATGCTCGAGGAGCAAAAGGTTCCATTTGCCACCTTTATGTTGCGTGAAGATGTAGATTACCGGTGGAATCAGAAACGCATCTGCATCGACATACTCAAGATGTCTTGGGAGAAGTTCCAAGAGTCGCTCAACGACAAGTACTTTCCCGAAAAGTATTCGTCACACGAAGAAGGTGGAGTTTATCAAGTCGAGCAAAATAATACGACCGTGTCACAAGATGAGGCTAAGTTTGCCGAAAGTTATCTCTTGCCAGATCCCATTTGGTCGATAATGAGGAGCGAATGACGCGAATGTTTTTAAGAGGTTCAAACCCGATATACGCCAATACCTAATTTCTCATAAACTTTGTTTGTATTCAGATATTGTGAATAGGGCTCGCTTATTGGAGTGCGATAATGAGTCAAGACAACCAAAAGGTAACGCACCAACAACACAATAATAATCGTGATTCTGGCAACGGCCATCTAACAACGATAACCATCGTGGGGAAATTATCATTTTGGTGGTAACCATGGCCAAGATAATAGAATGGACATTTCAAGAAAAGGAAATTCAACAATGATGGAAAGACGTCAAGACCAAAGACCCGTTGTTAAGGAATGAAAACGACCACCTATCATATGTTTCAAATGCGAGGGGAGGACATATCACCAAACCGCACGATGTCATCTAAAAAGATGTTATAATTTTGGAAAAGAAGGTCACTTAGCCCGATTTTATCGCTCATCAAGACAAGTTCATCTAGGATGGAGGCACCAAAGACCGCTCCGTAAAAGTCAAAATTCCAGAGTGTAAAGAGGAGCGCTTTTTCGTGACTTCTCAAAAAACGAGTAAACCGAACGGGTTAAGACGGGTTAGTTAATTATAAATCATAAGTCTATACCTTATAAGATACCGGTTCTACCCATTATTTTATCTCTCTTCAAGCGCTCAACGCTTAAATTTGACTCAGGAGAAGTTAGACTTTTGACTTATCGGTTGAAACTTCGTTAGTAGGATCCTTCGCTTCCGCTTACTATTTTTAAATCTTGCTTGATTCAAATAAACACTTTCACGCTATTCGTCGATCTTATCTTTTGAAAATACTTGCCTTTGATGTGATTTTAGGAATCAATTGGTTAACTACTCATCATGTTTTTCGTAAGGTTGTTAGCTTTTATATTCATAACCAACTTTGTCACAGCGTAATTCAAGTAACCAAACTACTAAAGTCAATTATTGTCATATCAAGCCATAAGTAAAGAGCCCCGAACTTTTCGTTGTTGACTTCCTTGTATGGAATGCACCGAAGCCAGACTTTCTGTAGGCGACATCGTGAATGAAGATGGCAAGTTTATAGGTATCATTATGAGGTGCTATCTAGGTTAAGGGATAGAAGTCACAGGTTGGTATCAATGTGACGATTATCCAAGTCTTGGATGAGAGTCACGCTTTTGAATGATATTTCTATTATTAATAAATTTCTGGCGATTCTTGAAGACTTCTTAGCCTACTTAGAGCGTGAAATCGAATTTCAGATTGACCCCAAAGACAAAACCCATTTCTTAAACCCTCAAATATTCTTCAACTAAAATGAACAGTTTACGTGGTTTATGATGAAAGTCATAATAAAAGCATTGGACTAATGAAAATCATGGGTATATGTGGTATTAGTAAGTGTTATGATGAGTTATGTTGGTTAGTATGTGAAAACATGAAAGTTTCTTAAAAATCACAAGGAGTTAAAAAAACCAGATTTTGGTGAAAAACGTAACATGAAATTCAATTGACCAAATCTCCTAATATATTTTGAATTTTTCAGTTTGGTCAAGTTCTAGAGTTAGATCTATGAGTTTTGTAGCATCTCCAAGTGGAATCACTGGAAAAGGTGTTGTAGATTTACGTGTGGACTGATTTTAATAAAGAATGAAAAAGCTGGAAATTTCAAAAAGCTACTGATTTTATTTTTAAAAGGGCATTTTCGGCCACTTAAATTATGAGAAAAATTCTAGCCTTTCGGGAAATGAAAGTATATGGTATAAGGTAACTCCTGTCCAAAAATGAGCGTATTCTGACTTAAAATGAGCAAGTTATGACCATTTTAATATTTAGGTTTTTCCGATGAAAAATGATATAACCGGAGTTCTACAACTCCGATGACCATGAAATTTAAACTGGAGGCTCACATTAACATGTGTAAGGTCCTGCCAAGATTTGGGAATTTCTGGAGTTAACCTTGAGGTAGCTAATTTCTTAAGGAATTAATTAGAAATTGATTTTTGAAAAATAGTAAATGAATTTTAAAAATTCTGAGAAAAATGTATGTTCATTATGGGACTATATTATGCTAAATCCCAAAAAAGAAATATATTTGGGACTGATTTGGTATTTTCTATGAAAATAGTTTAGTTACGTACATATGAGTTAAATATGTTATGTGAAGTAACAAAGTTGAAAATAGGATTTTATGGCTAGAGAATCCTATATAGAGTATATGCATAATTTTTTTTTTTTGATGAGGGATTTGATCATTGGTGATGATATCTTATGAGTATGACATTTTTGAATGATTAAATGCATTATATGGTAAAGCGTAAACAATTGAAATAAATTGTTTATAAATTTAAGAAGTGATTAAAATATTGTTATAATATTAATGATATTAGATTATAAGATTATTAAGTGATTGATAACATGGGGATATTCTTGAATCCTCGGATAAATTATATTATAAATGTTTAATATTTATCCTTTATCTCATTTGATTGATTCTTTATATCATTATCCTCATGCTTATATTGTGTTGAAAGTCATCCGTGGGTTTACGTGCATAGATGGACTTGGTATGATTATGACCGTGGATTGTTTTTAAGATAATCATAACCGTAATTGAAAACACGATTATCTTCGCACGAAAGTGCATGAATAATTTGTGGTCGCGGATACTAATGAATACACGATTATCTTCGCACGAAGTGCATGGATAATTTGTGGTCGGATACTAATGAATACACGATTATCTTCGTCAGTAGTGTATGGATAATTTGTAGTCGTGATACTAATGAATACACGATTATCTTTGGTCAGTAGGTATGGATAATTCGTGGTCGCGCGGATACTAATGAATATCCTTGGCCCGTAAATAAGTGTGGATGATTCGATGATATGGATTAATTATTGAAGTTTGAGTCTCAAAGAATGAAATATTAATTCATGGATGTGGTAAAAGTCATCTTCGTCAGTAGTGCATCGATAGACTTGGTATGATTAAGACCAAGGATTATTCTAAGATAATCATGATCAGAATTGAAAACACGTAATATCCTGGCCAAGAAGGTGCATGGATAATTCATGGTCGTGATACTATTGTCATTGCCTCAAAGATTATTGGTTTTATAAATTGTATATCTATGGCCCAGTGGCAAAGATGAATTGTTAATGAATATCTTCGGTAGGATTGCAAAGATGAATTTATTGTTTTCAACGATAAAGGTATTCAAGGTATCCTCACCTCTTATCATACCAGTATCGCATACCCTAATTTCGAGGGCTTAAATTCCATAAGGAGGGAGATTGTGAGACCCCAGATTTTATCAATAAAGATTTAAATTTTGTCGAAATAATTTTTTAATATTATGGTGTGAATTTGAGATAATATTATAGTTCAGGTAATATTTATAAATTTTGCAAAGTAAGCAAGTTGTTATAAAATATTCGTTTGGTCTGGGAATATTCTTTTGTCAAGGAATATTCAGACGATACGGCCTCAATCATCAGTGGACCCTATTAATGGAAGTATTGTCGTAGTTAGAAAACGACAAAATTATTTTTCTATAAAAATAACTCAGAGGTGTTATTCGTTAAAACCGCTGAATCCACCCGATAGATAGAAAAGTACAAAGAATACGCCTGTGCGTAGTTGTATAGTAAGACACGATATTGATTATTGATGCTTACGAGAAGTCACTCACTATGCTCAATTATTACACAAGAATTCACGCATCATATCTCCTATATTATCGATTCAATTATTGTCACAAAAGATCATCTCAGATAATATGTTATAGTATTAAATTATTAATTGAGACGATAAGTTATAAATGATTAATAATTGTTGAAAGATTAAATATGTGTTGATTGATTAAAATAAAATGATTTGTGGTAATATTTATTCAATCCTTGATGTATACCTAATTTTGGGGGCGCGTCCAAGACCCCAACTTATTATTAATGAAATTTAATTTTCTATTTATTATTTTGAAAAGTAAGGGTTGATTTGATTAATTTTGAAATGATTGATTAATGTGGATAGTTAGGGTAAAATACAAAATATTTCAAAATAAGCAAGTGGTTATAAAATATTCATTGTTGTTTGGAATATTCGTTTTGGTCGTGGAATATTCAGATCGTTTGGGAATATTCAGACGACTCACAAGCATCCATGTGTGGGCCCCATAACTAAAAAGCGATCGATGAAGAAAACGACAAATATAAGTTGTTTAAAAATAATAAACAGAAGTAGTTATCAAGTTAATATCGTTAAAATACTGGTGGTTAAAACACAAGAAAGACACCAGTATTGCACCAATTATTGATTCTTACGTAAGAAGGCACTACTTAATAATGGTTACAAAGAATTACGCTCAAAGATTTTATCGATTCAATAATTGTTGTCAGATTGATATTTTATATTATCGTTGTTTCAATAAATTGTCATTACACAAGATTTTCCATTATCTGAGCAATAATTCATATTATCCGAATAATATTATTGGATAACATTATTGGCAATGTCTAGAAAGTTCTCGTCTAAAGGAGAGGTTTGGTCACCTAATCAAGGCCAAGAAGTGAGAAATCTTTATCGAAAGCCCCTCTTCCTGGAACCGCCCTCGTCACAATATTGTGATTCTCGTAATATTATTTGTGAATAATTAATTATTGATTCATATGATAAGAAAAATATTGATTTTATGTGGATATAGATGGAGAAAATTTTTAATGTGACAATTGTTGAAAATTGAAATTTTATCTTTTCTCGATAAAATAATTCATTTAAATATATTATTATATTTTAATAATATAATAATGGTGATATTTTTACAACTAATGTGGGATATATGAGTATACGAGGAGGAAGAGTATTTTTTGTTGCAATAAATGTTTAAAACACATGTAAAAACATGCTCATGGACCCCATTTATCGATTAAATTTGATTATAATTGTAAAATCGCCTGCTTCAGGATTTTTTTCAATTTTTGTTTGGAATTTGGAAAAACTTTCTTTCGCAAAGTTGTAGAGAATTGAATTTCCTATAAAAAGTCGCGTAGATTCAATTTTTTGATAAAAGGGCTATTTATTATGAATTATTGAAGTTCAAGTTCAAATAATTGATTTTTGGAAGTTTTAATTATTTTTATTAAGAAAACGTTTTTTATTGTTTTTGGCACATGTGTGGCTAAAGTTTGGACCAGATTTGTGTGCGAGGAAATTTGATTATATATATTATTATTATATTAAATTTTTTCTTTTTGTGTTCTAAGCATTTTCCTATAAATAGGTGCTTAGGTTAGAATTGAAAATCACACCGTAAATCAAGTTTTCTCTCTATATTATCGAGTTTATTCTTGTGAGTATTTTGAGTATAATTTGAGTATTGCTATATATGGTGCAAGTTCAAGTCATAGCCTATATCCTGTTTTCAACTTGTAAGACCGATCTTTCGAGGTAAGTGGATATTATTTTTTTAAATGATATTATTTATTCTAATATCATTATGTCAAGTATCGATCCGAACTTTTTAATCAAATTTGGAACTTTTAGTGTTTGGGTTATTATTCACGATACTAAGACTATTCACGATACTAAGATTATTCATTTAATCATTTAAGACTATTATTCATCGAAAAATGAAAATTTTTCTTTTCGTCTCAAAATATCTATTATGGATACTAGCTTTGATCAGATCCATGTTTTGATCATTCTGAATTTTACACCACTATGATTATTTTTGAGGTATTTTTGGACATGGATAAAACAAAGTACTAATCCTTAATCCTTAATCCTTGTCATTTTGTTTCACCGGATTCGCTTTCTTTAAAAAATATTTTTCATCATCCTCGCCTTAAATGATGATATTATTGAATATCTTTGGCCCTCAAAGTAAAAGATGAATGATTTTGATGAATATCTTTTGGCCCAGTAAAGTAAAAGATGATGATGTGTGTTTAGATGAACATGACTAATCGATGAATATCTTTCGCCTCAGTAGCAAAAAAGATGAATATTTGATTCCGTATGTATGTCGATTGATGTTACAGGATAAAAGATAGACGATTTAACTTTTAAATTCATATGTAAGAAGATAGTAGTTTGCATTCTCTACTTAACTCTTCTAATGAATTATTATTTTTCATGTAATATTGATTTAAAAACTTGTTGTCTATCAGTATTCTATTAGTTTTTTTCCCCGTGAAGACTAATGATAATTTGTTGTATATTATCTTAGTCATAATATTCTTTATCGGGCTAGTTGAGCTCACCTTTTCCTTTTTGTTCCATTTTTCTTCTCGTGAGAGGCTAGAAATATAGCGTAGTATTTAGCTCTGGGGTATGGAATGAAGGTTCTAGAGAGAGTTGTTTAGTAGTCCTCACCATTTTGTAAAATAATGTATCAATAAATGTGATGAGGATTTATTTGAGTATAGATATTGTCTGTAAGATAATATTTGTATTCAAACTCACGCTTTTATCGTTGTAATAATAAAGTTGTAGTTGTTTCGCATCACGTATCGACAACTCGTAATGGGTGATGTATACCTATTTTGGGGGCGCCACAAGCTTGGTATCGTAGCTTAGGATATGATCTCTCCATGAGATCGGGAATAGAATCAGAGGGGAGAGACGAGTAAATCCTTCGCTAAGGTGTCCTACCTAAGCTTATTTGTTAGTTGGTCAAGATATAAGGATATTATGTGATATATTGATTTTTTAATTAACCCTTGTTTTACGACAAGATTTGAGAATGTCGATCGAGAATATTAACAATGGAAATGAGATCGTGGAGACGCTCAGATTTCACCAACGAGGAGAACGCGCAACAGTCGGGCAATGTTCCTCCCGTGAACAACACCAATCGAAAGCGATGATGAACGAGGGATGTTTGTAAGCTTTTTGCAGCTCATGCAAAAATCGCATTTAGGAGACTCGTGTGTTCAAAATATGTGAGGAAATGATAGAATTCACGGGTTGTCACAACCAAGCAGCTCAAAGAGTTGGGACCACTGTAATTTAAGGGAAAGCCGATCCGATCACGGCGGAAACACGGGTCAAGCAAATTACCAAGATATTCGATGTCTGGGATGCACGGAGGAACAGAAGGTTCCATTCGCCACCTTTATGTTCCGCGGGGCGAAAGGCAGATCATCGGTGGGAGTCTGTGAAGTTGCACTCCATCCAAACAAGACTCAAAGATGTCTTGGGAGACGCTTTCAGAACTATTTAATGACAAATACTTTCCCGAAAGTGTTCATTATATATGAAGGAAGTGGAGTTCATCGATTAGAACAAAACAACACGACAAGTGTCTCAAAGACGAGGCAAAGTTTGCAGAGTTATCCGTGTTTGCACCTCATTTGGTGGAGAATGAGGAACGATGACGCGGATGTTTCGAGAGGTTCAAACCCCAAGATACGCACAATATCTCATTTCTCATAAATTTTCTCTATTCAGATGTTGTTAATGTGGCTCAATTGTTAGAGCGAGATAACGAGTATGTTCAACCGAGGGACCATAACCGTGGATCGCATCGTAGAGATAAGAAGCCAATGTAATAATGATAACCAAATGGAGAAAAAAAACAGACGGGAAAAAATGGTAACCACTCCGTGGTAATCATGGCCATGAAAAAAGAAGAAGAAGAAGTCAGAGGAGATTTTAAAAAGAGGAGATTTAACAAACCACTATGTGAAGACGACAAAGGTTTGCAAGAAGAATCGGTTCTAATGGAGGAGAACGACCACCGGCCATATGCTACAAATGCGAAAAGAGGGACATATCACCAAACCGCCCACAACAAAGCTCAAGGTATGCTATAATTGTGGAAAGGAAGGACATATCGCCGAGATCAGACGCAGAAATAAAACCTAGTTCAATGGGACTTGTGACTCAAAAGATCGTCTCCGTAAAAGTCAAAGTCAACGATTCCGGAAGAGCTTTTGTTGTGATCGGTCAAAATGCGAGGAACCCAAACGAGGTGATCACGGTAAGCTATTTATAAATTCTCATAAGTTTATACCTTACTTGATAACCGGTATACCCATTCATTTATCTCTCCCGCATGTGCTCAACGCTTAAACTTGACTCGAGAAATTAGACTTTGACCTATCTCGTGGAAACTCCGCTAGAGAAACTTTCATCACATCCATCGCTTATAAATCTTGTTTGATTCAAGTGGCACCATCACCTTACCGTTGACCTTTTATCTCTTTAAAATACTTGCTTTTGATGTGATTTTAGGGATTGATCGTTAACTACTCATCATGCCAAAATTGATTGTTTTCGTAAGGTGTTAGTTTTCATATTCCTAAACCAACCCGTCAATTTAATTCAAGCAACTAAACCATTAAAATCAATCACCGCCATATCTAATCATAAAGCTATTCGCTTATTGAAAAACGGATGTCAAGTTTTCTTAGCCCATGTTATGGATTTGAATAAAGACACGCCAAATTTGAATAATATTCTCGTTGTTATCGACTTTCCCGACGATTTCAAGAACTTCCTGGCCACCCCGTAACGTGAAGTTGAATTTTTATTGATCTTGAACCCGTACAAAGCCCATTTCTAAAACCCCATATCGAATGGCTCCTATTGAACTTCAGGAGTTAAAGGTCCAACTACAGTGAATTGTTGGACATCGGTTTCATCTCGCCCTAAGACATCTCCTCGGGGGGTGCCCTGCTTTATTCAGAAAGAAGAAAGACGGAGTATGCGATTTCAGTATCGACTATATCGGAATCGAACCATGTCACCATCAAGAATAGGTATCCCTCACCTCGATTGATGACTTGTTTGACCAACTTGCAAGGGCACAATTTTTTCAAAAATCGATCTTCGCTCGATATCATCAATCAAGATTAGAATCGAGGATATTCCAAAGACCGCTTTTTAACTCCCCAGACGGGCATTATGAATTTTAGTCATGTCTTTTTGATCGACTAATGCTCCCGCGGCTTTCATGGATATGATGAATCGAGTATTCAAGGAATATTTGGATCAATTCGTTGTTGTTTTTATTGATGACATCCTCATATATTCCAAAAGCCGGAAGATCATGAGCACCATTTGAAGTCGGTACTCCAAAGGCTTCGTGAAAACCAACTATATGCCAAATTGAAGAAATGCGAGTTCGCTCGAGGAAGTAGCATTTCTTGGGCACGTGGTGTCAAAACATGGAGTATCCGCTGATCCCGCCAAGATGAAGCAATACAAAGTGGGAGCAACCAAGTTTTGATCAAGCACGTAGCTTTTGGGCTTAGCCGGTTATTATCTGAGATTTGTGGAAGGGTTTTCTAATCGCTACTCCATTAACCCGCCTAACTAGGAAGGATACAAAATTCATTTGGAGCGTAAGAATGCGAGAAGAGTTTCCAAGAGCTTAAGAGGAGACTCATTTCTAAGACTGTTTCTAACAATACCATCCGGTACGGATGGATTTGTTATCTCACAACGATGCTTCTGCAAAGGGTTAGGATGTGTTCTCATGCAACGTGGGAAAGTCATAGCTTATGCCTCGCGATAACTTAAAGAATATGAGAGGAATTATCCTACTCATGATCTAGAGTCAAGCAATAATTTTTCGCGCTTAAAGATATGGAGGCACTATCTATATGGGGAGAAAGTGGAGATATATTCGCACCATAAAAGCCTTAAATATTTCTTCACTCAAAAGAACTCAAACGCTAAGCAAATGACGCTGGCTCGAGCTATTGAAAGACTACGCACCACACTATTCAATACCATCCCGAAAAGTTTAACGTGGTAGCCGACGCTACGCTGAGTAGAAGATCATATGGAATGAGTGCGATGATGTCAAGTATACGACAGAGCCAACTTTAATAGAAAAGTTAAGGTTGCTCAAGCCACCCAATCTTGAAATCGATGCGTATGAAGAAGAAAGTACAAGAAGGAGCTATTCCTAAGCTTAGAATTGATGAAGAAGGAATACTTCTGAGTCCACTCTAGACTTTGTGTCCCTAACGACTCGATTTGAAGTACAAGATTATGATGGAGGCACACAATACACCATTTGCAATCCATCCTCGAAGTACTAAAATGTATCGTGATCTTCTACATACATTTTGGTGGAACAATATGAAGAGAGAGATTGCAAAGTTTATCTCGATGTGTTTAACTTGTCAACGTAAAGGTGAGCATCTAGTACCTAAGGGTCCGCTCAGAACCACTTGAGATTTCAAATGGAAGTGGGAACATATTACCATGGATTTCGTTACGGGTCTTCCTACGGCTTTCAAGGCATCAATGCTATTTGGGTTATTGTTGATAGATTAACCAAGTCCGCTTCATTTCTTGCCGACACGGAGACTTATTCCTCTTGAACGCCTTGCTAGTATGACGTGAATGAGATTGTGAGGTTGCATGGCATGCCCAGATCCATAGTTTTTGATCGTGACCCAAGATTCACTTCAAGATTTTGGGTTAGCTTGCAAAAAGCTATGGGCACGGATTTACGATTTATCTGGGCTTTAAGATACCATCCTCAAACCGGACGGACAATCGAGAGGACTATTCAAACTCTTCAAGATTATTATTAAGACTCGTGTCCTAGACTTCAAGGGCGCTTGGGATAAGTATTTACCATTGGTGGAATTCTCCTACACAACAACAGCTTATCGTGCAAGTATAGGTGTGGCTCCATTCAAGCATTATATGGACGAAAAGTGTCGCTTCCAAAATATGTTGGGACGAGGTGGGTGAAGCAACATTGTTGGGACCCGAAGTTAAGTACGTATGACTACTTTAAAAGATCCAAATGATTCGACAACGATACAAACCAAGCACAAGATCGACAAAAAGAGTTATATGGATCTTCATCGAAAGGACGTGGAATTTAGTGTGGGGATCATGATTGTCATGAGAAGCTGCTCCATGGAAGGGAGTTACAAGATTGGGGAAGAGAGGAAAGCTCAATCCACGCATTTATCGTCCATTTCAAATTTTCGACCGAGTAGGAAATGTAGCCTATAGACTCGCTGCTATTCTCCGAGTATGTCTCGTGTTCATAATGTGTTTCACATATCTCGTATTTCAGAATATGTGAAAGACCCAACCACGCTATAGAAAGTTAGAACCGGACGAGATAGCCAAGACTTAACGATGAGGAGGTACCGCCAAGATCTTGGATAGAAGGAGCATGTCCCACGCAAGAAAGGTCATACCACAAGTTAAAGTTCGTGGAGGAATCATGCTATGTAGAGGAAATGACCGGGAATTGGAAACGAAATGAAAGCGAGGTATCCTCACCTTTTCAAACACTGTGTACGCAAGGCCAATTTCGAGGACTAAATTTCATAAGGAGGGGAGGTCAGTAAGACCCCAACTTATTATTAATGAAATTTAATTTTCTATTTATTATTTTGAAATAGTAAGGGTTGATTTGATTAATGTGGATAATTAGGGTAAAATACGTAAATATTTCAAAATAAGCAAGTGGTTATAAAATATTCATCATTGTTGTTTGGGAATATTCGTTTTGGTCGTGGAATATTCAGATCGTTTGGGAATATTCGTGACGATCACGCTAAATGCCATGTGTGGGCCCCATAACCAAAAAAGTTTATGGATGAAGAAAACGACAAATATAAGTTGTTTAAAAATAATAACAGAAGTTGTTATGCTAATATCGTTAAAATACTCTATGGTTAAAACACAAAATATTACCAGATTGCACCAATTATTGATTCTTACGTAAGAAGGCACTACTTAATAATGGTTACAAGAATTATCGCTCAAAGATTTTATCGATTCAATAATCATCAGATTGATATTTTATATTATCGTTGTTTCAATAAATTGTCATTACACAAGATTTTCCATTATCGAGCAATAATTCATATTATCCTAATAATATTATTGGATAACATTATTGGCAATGTCTAGAAAGTTCGCCTAAGGAGAGGTTTGGTCACCTAATCGCGCCAAGAAGTGAGAAATCTTTATCGAAAGCCCTCTTCCTGAACCGCCTCGTCACAATATTGTGATTCTCAGTAATATTATTTGTGAATAATTAATTATTGATTCATATGATAAAGAAAATATTGATTTTATGTGGATATAGATGGAGAAAATTTTTAATGTGACAATTGTTGAAAATTAAAATTTTATCTTTTTCTCGATAAAATAATTCATTTAAATATATTATTATATTTTAATAATATAATAATGGTGATATTTTTACAAACTAATGTGGGATATATGAGTATACGAGGAGGAAGAGTTTTTGTTGCAATAAATGTTTAAAACATGTTAAACATGCTCATGGACCCCATTTATCGATCGAAATTTGATTATATAATTGTAAAATCGCCTCGCTTGTGGATTTCTTGGCCAAATTTTGTTTGGAATTTGAAAAACTTTCTTCTCGCAAAGTTGTAGAGAATTGAATTTCCTATAAAAGTCGCGAGATTCAATTTTTTTGATAAAAGGGCTATTTATTATGAATTATTAAAGTTCAAGTTCAAATAATTGATTTTTGGAAGTTTTAATTATTTTTATTAAGAAAACGTTTTTTTATTGTTTTTGGCACATGTGTGGTTGAAGTTTGGACCAGATTTAAAAGCGAGGAAATTTGATTATATATATTATTATTATATTAAATTTTTCGCTTTGGTGTTCTAAGCATTTTCCTATAAATAGGTGCTTAGGTTAGAATTGAAAATCACACCGTAAAATCAAGTTTTTTCTCTATATTATCGAGCGTATTCTTGTGAGTATTTTGAGTATAATTTGAGTATTGCTATACTGCAAGTTCAAGTCATAGCCTATATCCTGTTTCAAATGTAAGTATCGATCTTTCGAGGTAAGTGGATATTATTTTTTTAAATGATATTATTTATTCTAATATCATTATGTCAAGTATCGATCCGAACTTTTTAATCAAATTTGGAACTTTTTAGTGTCTGAGTTATTATTCACGATACGGCAAGACTATTCACGATACTAAGATTATTCACTTAATATTTAAGACTATTCATCATAAAAATGAAAAATTTTTTTTTTTCGTTCAAAATATCTATTGTGGATACTAGCTTTGATCAGATCCATGTTTTGATCATTCTGAATTTTACACCACTATGATTATTTTTGAGGTATTTTTGGACATGGATAAAACAAAGTACTAATCCTTAATCCTTAATCCTTGTCATTTTGTTTCAATCGGATTCGCTTTTTAAAAAATATTTTCATCATCCTCTCGCCTTAAATGATGATATTATTGAATATCTTTGGCCCAGAAAAAAAGATGAATGATTTCGATGAATATCTTTGGCCCAGAGTGCAAAGATGAACAGTGTTTAGATGAACATGACTAATCGATGAATATCTTTCGCCTCAGTAGAGTAAAAGATGAATATTTGATTCCGTATGTATGTTGATTGATGTTACAGGATAAAAGATAGACGATTTAACTTTTAAATTCATACATGTAAGATAGTAGTTTGCATTCTCTACTTAACTCTTCTAATGAATTATTATTTCATCATGTAATATTGGTTTAAAAACTTGTTGCCTATATTGTATTCTATTAGTTTTTTTTCCTCGTTGAAGACTAATGATAATTTGTTGTATATTATCTTAGTCATAATATTCTTTATCGGGCTAGTTGAGCTCACCCTTTTTTCTTTTTGTTCCATTTTTCTTCTCGTGAGGCGTAGAATATAGCGAGTATTTAGCCCTGGGTATGGAATGAAGGTTCTAGAGAGAGTTGTTTAGTAGTCCTCACCATTTTGTAAAATAATGTATCAATAAATGTGATGAGGATTTATTTGAGTATAGATATTGTCTAGTAAGATAATATTTGTATTCAAACTCACGCTTTTATCGTTGTAATAATAAAGTTGTAGTTGTTTCGCATCATGTATCGACAACTCGTAATGGGTGATGTATACCTATGTATTACCTATTTTATATGTCATCATCATCATAAGTCCATCTATGCACTACAAAGCCACGAGATGACTTTCAACATAATATAAACATGAGGATGATGGCAATGATATAAGAATTCAATAAAACAAGTTCAAGAATTAATTTATCTAGGAACAATAACATCTAAAATCACAACATGACATCGCTTTGTAGAGTAAAATTCAAGAATCTTTGAGAAGAATATTTCCATGAAAGGATATCGATGAAGCGCAAATATCAAGGATATTCCACTAATTTCATGGAGTATAGAAGTCAAAGTTTTAACCAATTGGGTATAATAAAGAATGGAATAACAAAAGAAATCACCATGCATGCGATAGATCGCAGACAGCAAAAGTTATTCCAACAGAATAATAAATAACGGAACGGTCAGTCCCACAGAAAACGCATGCATGTGATGATCCATTCCAATGTAATAATAAAGAATGGAACCAGTCCACGTAAAGAAACACATGCATGGATGTTCCAAATGTAATAATAATAAAGATTTTAACCAACCCGGTGGGTGTAGAAACATGCATGTGATGTTCCAACAGAATAATAATAAAGAGCGGAACCAGTCCGTGTAAAACACACGCATGTGATGTTCAATGTAATAATAAGAAGAATGTCACCAAGTATAGGTAAACCACGTATCAAAGTTATTCCAATGTAATAATAAGCAATGGAATAACAACATTTCTTCTCTCATGAATAATAAGAAGAATAACACTTCTTTTTAGTAGAGATTGAATCTCGCAAAGTAGTGTAGTAACAAAATACTCTTCTTCTTCTCTCTCTTATTCTCTATACTTTCTCTCTATAGCTTGAATGAATTTGAAAATAATGAAGCACTAGGCCTCTATTTATAGAAGATTTCTAGCTTAAGACCGCCGTGTGAAAAGGCAAGTGGCTTGACGAATCGGTGATGTGAAAAGAAAAGTGGTTTGGACGCTCAGTAATGTGAAACGACAAGTGGTTCGGACGCTCAGTAATGTGAAACGACAAGTGGTTCGATCCTGTAATGTGAAACGACAAGTGGTTCGATGTCCGGTAAAGGTAATTACTATCGACGAAGGTAATTCTTTATTCACAAAGGTAATTACTATCGACGAAGAGACTCTTAGATGATGACATACGGGCCCCCCATAAAATAATCAAACTTACCACAAACGTCTCATAATGGACTCTTTATATACATCAAGGATTGAATAAATATTACCACAAATCATTTTATTTTTAATCAACACATATTAAATCTTTCAACAATTATTAATCATTTATAACTTGTCGCCTCAATTATTGATTTAATACTATAATATATTATATGATGATATTGTGACAATAATTGAATCAATAATATAAGAGATATGATGCAAGAATTATCGAGTAATAATTGATCATAACCGAGTGACTTCTCACGTAAAGCATCAATAATCAATATCGTGTGCTACTATACAACCACGCCAGACATCGTTTTCTTTTACTAACAGGGTAGTTCAACAGCTTTTAACGGTGAATACCTCCGCCGTTATTTTTATAGAAAGATAATTTTGTCGTTTTTTAACTACGACAATACTTCCGCTAGGGGTCCACTAATGATTGAGCCGTCGTCATTTAATATTCCCCAAACAAAAAGAATATTCCCCACCAAACTAATATTTTATAAGAACTTGCTTACTTTGCAAAATTTATAAATATTATCCACAACTATAACATTATATCAAATTTATTCCATAATATTCAAAAATAATATTTATAGAAAATTCATCTTTATTTATAAAAGTTGGGGTCTTACAACCTCCCTTCTTATGAAATTTCGCCTCGAAATTAGGGTACGTACTGTATATCAAGAGGTAAGGATACCTTGATTTCATTTTAGATTCTAACTCCCAAGTCATTTCCTCAACATCGTGGTTCCTCCACAAAACTTTGACTTGAGGTATAACCTCGAGCGTAGAATATGTTCCTTCTTATCCAAGATTTGAACAGAACCTCTTCATACGCCAAATCTTCCGCTTATTTCGTCCTGTTCTAACTCAATAATGTGATTCGGGTCTTTCACATATTTACGTAATATGGATATGTGAAAAACGTTATGAACATTTAGACATACTTAGCAGAAAAGCGAGTCTATAGGCCACAGTTCCTACTCGATCGAGGATTAAAATGGACCGATGAATCGAGGATCGAGTTTTCTCTCTTTCCAAATCTTGTAACTCCTTTCCATGGAGCAACTCTTAACAACATACATGATCTCCTATATCGAATTCCACGCCCTTTCGATGAAGATCAAGATAACTCTTTTGTCGATTTTGTGAGGTTTTTATACGTTTCGGATCGTTTGAATCTTTTCCGTAGTCATACGCATTCAACTCCGATCCCAACAACGTTGTTTCACCCACCTCATCCCAGAATATTGGAGAACGACACTTTCTTCCATACAACGCTTCGAATGGAGCCATGCCAATACTTGTTTGATAACTGTTGTTGTAGGAAAACTCCACCAATGGTAAGAACTTGTCCCAACTTCCCTTGAAATCAAGGACACAGAGTCTTAATAGATCTTCAAGAGTTTGAATAGTCCTCTCCGATCGTCCGTCTGCATTCGAGGATGATATACCGAAGCTAAATCGTAAGTCTCGTGCTCATAGCTTTTTGCAAACTAACCCAAAATCGTGAAGTGAATCTTGGGTCTCGATCGGAGAGACTATGGATACCTAAGATACCATGCAGTCTTACAATCTCGTTTATATACATACGAAAGCAAGACGCTCAAGTGTATAAGTTTCTCTTATCGGTAAGAAAATGAGCAGACTTGGTCAATCTATCAACAATGACCCAAATCGCATCTATGCCTTGAAAAACCTTAGGAAGACCCCAGAACGAAATCTATGGTAATGTGCTCCCACTTCCATTCGGAATTTCAAGTGGTTCAATGGACCTTTTGGTACTTGATGCTCCGCTTTAACTCGTTGACAAGTTAGACACCTTGAGATAAACAAACGCTTATCTCTCTCTTCATATTGCTCCACCAAAATGTATGATTTAATATCATGATACATTTTGGTACTCCTAAGATGGATTGCAAATGGTGTGTTGTGCGCCCATCATGATATTATACTTTAAATTAGGGTCGTTAGAACACAAAGTCCGGAGTTGACTCAAGTATTCCTTCTTCATCGATTTCGCTTCTTAGGATAGCACCTTCTTGCACTTTTTCCTCATACGCATCGCTCCGTGTCCGTAGCTTGAGCAATTTTAACTTTATCGATTAAAGTCGGTTCTACTCAGATACTCGCTTATCATCACATACGTTCCTCGGAGTCTTTAACTCTATCTCCATCCTTTGCAAGTCACACAAAATGGGCCTTTGCGTACGACAATATCGCACTCAGATTTTGTATATGATCTTCTACTCAACGCGTCACCTACCACGTCGCTCGCTTTTCCAGGATGGTATTGGATGGTATGATCATAATCTTTCATCAGTTCAAGCCAACGTTGTTGTCGCATGTTGAGTTCCTTTGAGTGAAGAAATATTTGAGGCTTTTATGATCCGTAAAGATCTCCACTTTCTCCCCATACAAGTAATGCCTCCAAATTTTAAGTGAAGAAGACAAATACCGCTAACTCTAGATCATGAGTAGGATAATTCCTCTCATATTCTTTGAGTTGTCGCGAGGCATAGCTATAACTTTTCCATGTTGCATGAGAACACATCCCAACCCTTTGCTCAAGCATCATCATAGATGATAAATCCCTCCGAGCGGATGGTATTGTCGTAACAAAATGAAATAAGTCTCCTCTTGAGTTCTTGAAAACTCTACTCACATTCTTCACTCCCAACCAACTTTGTATCTTTCCGAGTCACCGAGTCAATGTAGTAGCGATTCGAGAAAATCCTTCCACGAATCTCCGATAATAACCCAATTAAACCGAGAAAAAGCTACGACTTTTGGTCATCGATTTAGGTTGTTCCTAGCTTTGAATAGCTTCAATCTTTCTTTGGGTCAACAGATATTCCATGACTTGATACCACGTGCCCAAGGAATGCTACTTCTTCAAGCCGTAACTCGATTTCTTCAACTTGGCATAAAGCTTATATTCACGAAGCTTTTGGAGTGTCACTTCTCAAGTGTTTTTCATGATCTTCACGGCTTTTGGAATAAATAAGGATGTCATCAATAAAGACGACCACAAAGTGATCCAAATATTCCTTGAATACTCGGTTCATCATATCTATGAAGGCAAAGAGGAGCATTAGTCAATCCAAAGGACATGACTAGAATTCATAATGCCCGCATCGAAGTTCCGAAAGCCGTCTTTGGAATGTCACGGTTCTAATCTTAAATTGGTGATATCCTAACGAAGATCAATCTTTGAAAAGAATTTGGCTCCTTGCAATCGGGTCAAACAGTCATCAATACGTGGCAATGGATATCTATTTTGATGGTGACATGATTCAACTCCCGATAATCAATACAAAGTCGATACTCCCATCTTTTTCTTCTTCACGAATAGAACAGAGCACCCCAAGGAGAAGTACTAGACTAATAAAGCCAATGTCTAATAATTCTGTAGTTGGGTCTTTAACTCTCGAAGTTCAATAGAGCCATTCGATATGGGGCTTTGGAAATAGGTTTTGTATCGAGTTCAAGGTCGATACAAAATTCAATTTCACGCCTTTCTGGGGTAGGCAAGAAGTTCTTCGGGGAATACGTCAGAAATTTATTAACAATAGAAATATCGTTCAAAACCGACGTATTTTTGTTTAAATCGTGACATGAGCTAAGAAAGCTTGACATCCGCTTTTTCAATAAACGAATAGCTTTATGGCTTGAGATGACCGTGATTGATTTTAATGGTTTGGTCGCTTGAATTCGCGATAATAGGTTGGTTAGGAATATGAAAGCTAACAACCTTACTTAAAATAATCAATTTTTGCATGATAAGTAGTTAACCAATCAATCCCTTGTAGAATCACGTCAAATGCAAGTATTTTAATAAAATAATATCGACGGTGTAATGTGAGGGTACCGATTTGAACCAAACAAGACTTATAAACAAAGTGGATGTAATATAGGTTTCTCCCAACTGAGTTTCCACAGATAAGTCAAAGTCTAATTTCTCCTGAGTCAAATTTAATCGATGAGCGCAAGTAGAGAAATAAAAGAATGGGTAGAACCCAGATCAAATAAAGTATAGACTTCATTAGAGTTTATGATAAGCTTACCCGTGATGACCTCATTCGGGTTCCTTGCTCTCCGGGAGGTCACAACAAACGCTCTCCTCAGACTACCTGGGTTTGACTTTTTCTAGGGGACGGCCTTTGGTGCTCCATCCTAGCTGAATTTGTCTTCGATAAACGACAAAATTGAGCTAAGTGACCTTCTCTTCCACAATTATAACACGCTTTGACTGGCATGGCAGCTTTGGGATCGATGTGTCCCTCTCCTCCGCATTTGAAGCATATGATAGTGGTCTTTCTCATTCCTTAACAACGGGTCTTTGGTCCGACGTCTTTCCATCATTGTTGAATCTCCTTTTCTTGAAATGTTCATTCTTATTGTTTTGCCCGATTACACACCAAGTGGTTACCATATCCGCCTCGTTGATTCCTCCACGCTTGTTGTCACCGCTTCGATGACTACTCTACTCACCGGTATTATAATTTTGCTAATTGCTTCTCTTTTAGTCAAGGTTGACTCGTTATCGCTACTCCACTAATCGAGCCCTATTTACAACATCGAATACAAACACAGTTTATGAGAAATAAGATGTTGACGTATCTCCGACTTCAAACCTCTTAAAAACATTCGCGCCATTCTCTCTTCATTATCCACCAAGTGGGACTTAAACCGTGATAACTCCGCAAATTTTGCCTCGTATTGCGACACTGGCCATATTGTTTTGTTCCAACTTGATAAACTCCACCTCCTTCATGTGGCGAATACTTTCAGGAAAGTATTTGTCGTTGAACGACTCTGGAACTTCTCCCAAGATATTTTCAAGACAAAGAAGTTGAGTACGTTTTACCGATTCCCACCAAAGAATGCCTCTCGGTAAGAACATAAAGGCGTGAAAGGGAACCTTTTGCTCCTGAGCATCCTAAGACATCAAATATCTTAGTAATCTGTTTTATCCATGCTTCCGCCGAGAAGTGGTTTTGCTCTCCCATAAACTCCGGTGGTCCCAGCTCCTTGAATTGTTTAATGGTGACCGCCGAGAGTTTTCCGTGTTTCCACCTACGTTTTGGACAGAGTCGCTTCTAGCTTCATTGTTGCATGAATTCGCATAAAGCCTCCGAACATTTGATCATTCATCATTTGGTCGGTGTTGTTGTTTTGCATGAGGATTGTCGCCTTCCTGATGCACATTATCCTGATTATTGATATGTGGTGAATCAACGATCGCCTGTGCTCCATTGCTATTCTCAGCATTCTCAGATGTCATTTTCAGATAATGCCACAAAACAAAAGGTTAATTGACATGTAACATATTATCCATATATTCTGACCGACCAATAAAATAAGACATAAACTTAGGTAGGTCATACTAACAAGGTATTCCCTGCTCTCCCTCCTAGTACTATTCTCACATCTTAGCTAGGGATCATATCCCAAAGCTTTGATACCAACTGTGACGCCCCCAAAATTAGGTATACATCACCCATCTTGGGTAGTCAGATACATGGTACAGAATTTAAATACAACTTACTAATATAACTGTCGTGTACAATACGATATAAACTGTGAGTTTTGAATACAAATATTGTCTACTAGAGATCATACAAACTCAAAAGGAGTCCTCATTACAATTATTATCACACTATTTCACGTAATAGTGAGGACTACTAATGCTATCCTCGACCATTACTCCGTTTCTCCGACTCGTCCCAACTATATTCTCATTTTTCAAGAGAATAAGGTGAAAGAAAGGGTGAGCTCAACTAGCTCAGTAAGAAATATTATGACTAAGATAATGCAGAATAAATTATCATTAGCCTACAAAAAAGTGTTAAACCGATAAAATATAATGAACATCAAGTTTAACTACAATGAACCAAAGAATCCATTAAAAGAGTCAAGTAGAAAATAAAATCTACTATCTTTTATGATTTAAAAGGTTTTTCATCATCGTTATTATACCGAGACTCACTTTTAATAAATATTCCATATCATCGAATCACCCCGCACTAGATACGGCCAAGGATATTCTTTTAGTATCACGACCACAATTATTCATGCACGCACACGGTCAAGAATATTTGTGTATTCATTAATGGTCATGATCATGCCAACAATCATCCATCAATGCACTACGGGCCACCGAGGATTTTATACCACATCATTTGTAACATTACGGCCATGATTATAATCAATAGTCTCTCGGTCATAATCATACCAAGTCCATCTACGCACTACTGTGCCACAGATGACTTTCAACATAATATAAACATGAGGATGATGGCAATGATATAAGAATTCAATAAAACAAGTTCAAGAATTAATTTATCTAGAACCAATAACATCCAAACTGGTCAACACGATCATCGCTTTGTAGAGTAAAATTCAAGAATATCGAGAAGAATATTTCCATGAAAGGATATTGGATGAAGCCTTAAATATCAAGGATATTCCACTAATTTCATGGAGTATAAGTCAAAGTTTTAACCAACCTGGGTATAATAAAGAATGGAATAACAAAAGAAATCACTATGCATGCGATAGTAATCGCGACAAAGGAGTTATTCCAAATGTAATAATAAATAACGAATTCAGTCCCATGCCAGAAAACGCATGCATGACGGGATATTCCAATGTAATAATAAAGAATGGAACCAGTCCGGCGTAAAACACACGCAGCAGACAGGATGTTCCAATGTAATAATAATAAAGACGGAACCGTGTCAGGTGTAAAACACATGCATGAGGATGTTCCAAATAATAATAAGAAGAATGTCACCAAGTATAGGGTAAACCACATATACAAAAGTTATTCCAATGAATAATAAGCAATGGAATAACAACAGTTCTCTTCACTGAATAAGAAAGAATAACACTCCTTACTTTTAGTAGGAGATTGAATATCTAAAGTAGTGTAGTAAGAATAAAATACTCTTCTTCTTTCTCTTATTCTTTCTATACTTTTTCTCTCTATAGCTTGAATGAATTCGTGAAAAAATAATGAAGCACCAGCCTCTATTTATAGAAGATTTCTAGCTTTAAGACCGCTTACGTGAAAAAGCAAGTGGACGATTTGGTGATGTGAAAAGAAAAGTGGGTTAACGTCAGAATGTGAAACGACAAGTGGTTCGACACTTGTAATGTGAAACGACAAGTGGTTCGATCAGAATGAAACGACAAGTGGTTCGGACGTCGGTAAAGGTAATTACTATCGACGAAGGTAATTACTATTCACAAAGGTAATTACTATCGACGAAGAGACTCTTAGATGATGACATATGGGCCCCCATAAAATAATCAAACTTACCACAAACGCCCCATAATGTAACTCTTTATATACATCAAGGATTGAATAAATATTACCACAAATCATTTTATTTTTAATCAACACATATTAAATCTTTTAACAATTATTAATCATTTATAACTTGTCGCCTCAATTATTGATTTAATACTATAACATATTATATGGATGATATTGTGACAATAATTGAATCAATAATATAAGAGATATGATGCAAAGAATTATCAGAAGTAATAATTGAGCATAAATTGAGTGACTTCTCACGTAAAGATCAATAATCAATATCGTGCTACTATATCAACTACACGACATCGTACTTTTACTTCTTTGGGTAGTTCAACAGTTTTAACAGTGAACATTCTCCTCTGTAGTTATTTTTATAGAAAGATAATTTTGTCGCTTTCTAACTACTGACAATACTTAGATTAATGGGGTCCAATTAATGATAGAAAGTATGTCGCATCGAATATTCTCCGATAAAAGAATATTCCCCACCAAACTAATATTTTATAACAACTTGCTTACTTTGCAAAATTTATAAATATTACCCATAACTATAATATTATATCAAATTTATTCCATAATATTCAAAAATAATATTTATAAAAAATTCGTCTTTATTTATAAAAGTTGGGGTCTTACAAGTATATACAAATTAAATTGTTGGTTATCTACGAGACTAACATAAAAGATCAATCTTTTATGATTTTGTTCGTTCGTTTGTTTTTTTTTATAATTTTTTAAGGTTATCGATAATATAAAAGCAATAAGTGCAATTTGAAAGTTTAAATGTTATTAAAATAAATATAAAATTTATTATTAAATATATATTTACTCGACAACATAATTAATTAATTATTGCTTGGATATTATCAATCTCCTTTTTTTTAATATCAAAATTCAAAAATAAAAGTATTGTGATTATATTTTTGGGTAAGTAAAACCTAAGAGTCCTTCTAGGGGCATATTTTTCTAGTGATATTTTAGTGAATTTTTTTTTTTGGTTATTTTTTTTTTTTGTATTATCTTCTAAAAAATATCTAATATTTATTTTAATTAAAATTTTATAAAAAATCATGTTTGGTGTAATTTAAATATATACAAGAAACATGATTTGAACGGAAGAGGCCAGAAGTAATGACTTTCAACGGAAGTAGTTGACAGTTGTTAATACCTTTCTGTTTTATTACACCATGATATAAACATGTGTACTGTGGAGTAGTATGTGCAAGGCTTACAAAGTAATTTTGTAAAAAAAAAAAAAAAGGGTTTTACAAAAATACAATAAAATCATAGATAAGGCCAACAGCCCCTATGGACTACTTGGAATTAAATATATAAAGAAAATAATTTTGAAATAGTTATAAATATACAATCAATTAATATCAAGTCATAAAATTAGAGATGTATTTTAGCATTTATAAAATTTCAAAATTTTAATTAAGTAATTATTATATATAAACTATAAATATATAATAAATCCTTTATTCAATTGATTAAGTTGAGTATAAAAACATTGCCCTTCTCAATTAAATTAGCTGAAAAGACAATCATGTCAGTATATTGATTAGTCCATTAAATAAATTAATAAATGTAGGATAAGGATGAACATGCATTCATTCCCCACGCCGTGACTGGTTGCGATCAAAATTTCAATTTCAACACAAATTTAGCAACCACATGTCATGTTTTTTTATCAACAGAAAATATTACCTACTCATATTCATTATGTGTGCTTGAGAATGACAATTCATTTTTTTTAAAATTCAATAAATAAATAAGTTAATAAAGAGTTGTAGTATTATGGTACGATTAAGATATTTCTTGTTTTCTTAATTAATCTGATTTTCTTATTATTATTTAATTTCTAATTTATCAAAAGCTCCTACGTACTCCCTCCCCAGTCCCCAGTCCCCAGTCCCCAGTCCCCTCCCTCTAATTTAAAAATGGGTAAAATATATATAAAATATAACTACTAATCATTAGACCAACAAGCACATGCATGCATGCATGAGATCGATCGCCTCCATTTAAGAAAATTAAATTAAAAAGAAGAAGTTAGAGATTATTATTAGGTAATACTAAATCCAAACACCAGATTTAGTTCAAGAGACATTACCCAAATAGTTAATTATTCTAATCGTTTTTTTTTTTTACCCTTTTGTCCCTAAAACTTTAAATATATTATTATTTTTATGTACTACTTTACATTTTATAAAATTCATATTTTTATCATTCATAATTTACACACTCTAACACGTGTAGGCCATAAATTAAGCGCTGGCCAGCTGGCTGGCTGTATTTGAAAGACAACCGCTTAACTTCACAATTAAGTTTCCCACGTACCACATGTACATATATAGGAAGCAAAGGTCCCAACCAACTGCACAAAAGTAGAAGCACGTCGCTAATACATAATAGATGCAGGACAGGAGATTTCTATCTTACACAAAAATAACTTTCAACTTGTTTTTACTAGTTTCTTTGTAACATTAACAAATATCAATCAAAAATAAGTATCTTCCATGCATGCAAACTTTACATTATTTATGTATGTATGTACGTGTATTTTTGTCTCATAATCAAATTATGATAATAAACTTAAACATATGATTCCATTTAATACTATCATAATACAAATATAATGATAATCTTTTACAAGTACAAGGGTGGAGTATTATTCTTAATTAAAATAAATAAATAAAATATTAATTTCAAAATAAATAATATAATTTATAATTTATTTAAATTCATGATCATGCCATAAAAGTCCAAGGTAGCCAGCCAGCCAACCACCATTGTAAATTTGCTACAATGACTCCCTAATTCATTTAGTATTTTACAATAGGCCCTTGGTAGCTAAATCAATAAAAACATGTATGTCTCGGTTAACATGATTGATAATAAAGGAGATTCAGTCAAAACAAGACTAAATAATTGAGTTATAAAATAATGTATACGACTTTAGTTAGTTATAATTATTGAACTCACTCAATTACACTTTGATATAAAAAAATAATAATTATAAATGTAGCAATACTCATCTCATCTTATTTGAAGCCGGATCGGATCGGGTAAAACTTTACTAAACCCTGCCTAGCCAAAAAAAAACTGCAGTTGCACAGAATCTCACTGTTCTTTCTGCTACCAACAAGAACTAAATAACACTAAAACTAGATGTTTCTGTGTAATATTATATAATCTTTCTAAAATCCCAAAATTAATTGTTTAATTTTGACTTTTTAAAATCAAATTGACTATTTTTAGAATTAATAATTAAGCATATATAAATATATTTCTAAAATTATAAAAATTGGGACTAATAATAATTGTATATATTTTCTTTTGTTTATAATCTCTTCACCTATATTTTAACAAAAATAATAAAAAGATTAATTTTAAAAATGGTCAATTTGACTTTAAAAAGTCAAAATTGAACAATTAATTTGAGACGGAAGGAGTATTTCGCAATTCTTACTAAACACACCCCAGCTGTGTGTGTGTATATATATATTAGATGAATATATAATATTTGAATTTCAAAATGTTCTCTACTCGATAATTTTCATTTAAAGATAAAAGTGAAGAAAATATTAATTAATTAATTCCCACATGCTTCAAGCCAAGCCAGACCAAGGTACCTTACCTTAGATGATGAGATACACAACACAATTCCGAAACAATTTCTTTCGGCCTCTCTCTCAACATCTTATTTGGTCTCGCAAGTTGAAAATATTCACCAACCCACTACATGCATGTCTTTAATTGTCAATAGATCCAAAACCAAAAAATCTTATAATGGTCGGTCGTGCATGGTAAGAAATACATATATTAAGCAGTTCCATTACCAAAAAACCAAATTCTAAGTTCTAACACACACACACTCGCACACATACATAATCAAAACAAACACATTAAACAGAAGGAACAAAAAAAAAAAGTTAAACAACATTGCATCAGTACCATTCACAAACACCTTGATCAAAGTTCCTCATCACGCGTTCCTTGCTGTGATTTCTGCTTGGCAGCTCCAACTTTAGAGGAAATAGTTTCTTTAGCAGACTCTATAGTCTCCCCTGCCTTGCTCTTAGTTGCCTCAAAACCCTCTTTAGCCTTTTCCTTTGCCCATTCCAAATTCTCCCCTGCTTCTCCCGCCACCTTCTCCTTAGCATCTGCGGCTTTGTTCTCAGCCGCCTGGTACGCTCTCTCCTTGCCCTCTACCACAGCTTGGTACGCCTTCTCCTTGGCCTCTACTGCCGCTTGATATGCCTTCTCCTTGGCCTTACTATAGCCCTCATTTCCTTTCTCGGCCGCCTTCTTTTTTGCCTCTTCGGCCTCCTGGTATGCTTTCTCGTTAGCCCCTTCCGCTGCTTGGTACGCCTTCTCCTTCTCCTTCGCCTCCACCGCCTTATTATAGGCCTCGTTTCCTTTCTCGGCCGCCTTCTGTTTGGCCTCTTCAGTCATGTGAATGGCTTCTTCTCCCTTATCAGAGGCCTTCTTTTTGGCTTCCTCTGCAGCCTGATATGTTTTCTCCTTTTCTTGTCCAGTTGTTTCGTAAGCTTGGTTTGCTTTCTCGGCCGCCTTTTGCTTTGTCTGCTCGGACGTCTCGTAGGCCTTTTCCTTTGCCTCTGTTGCCTTGTTCGTAGCTGCATTTTTTATGTCTCCAGCTTTATCACCACTGTATTGTCCTGCTCCTGTTTAGCGAAAATAATCAAATTATTCATATGCGTACTAGCTAGCTCTATCTCTATATGCAATGCATACCAAAGTAAAGTAATACTCCCTCCCTCCCTCCCTCCCATTATATATATAACGTTTAAGGGGGTTTTTATTTTTCTCAAAATAATAGACGTTTTACAAATCAAAGCTAAATTATTCACTTTTATTCCAATACTACCCTTTTTTCTTAATACCAAAACTACGAGAATTACGATGCCAGATTGTCAGTACATAAACCGCGTGGATCAAACTTTATTTCTCTCTCCTCGAACCAAACCTTTTTTATTTTTTCTCTCTCCTACACAAAACCATCTTTAGTTTCCTTCTCCTCTTCGATTCTCTTAAACCATGAGGACCTGTACCAACAAACAACCACTTGTTTTGTCCGAAGACGATGATCAACCTTTGTAATATGCTTTGTTAAAATCAACAAGAGGAAGGAAGAGAAAATTAACGAGGTTGAAGAAGCAGGCGATCTCTGGTAACTCGACCTCAACAGACGAGTCGAACACCAGTCCACCTTCCATGCAGTCACTAGGTCCCTCTCACGAAAGAAACTGAAACGTCCGAAGGTTTTAGAAAAACCTACTCCATCTCAACCAGAATCATCACTGCCTCTGGTAAATCCGTTTACACCCTCTCTTGATGTTCCAAAAAAATTCTAAAGAAGAAATAATTTCGAGTCTCATCTTAAAACATCAATCGTTCATAAGTAGTTTCTCCTCTTTCTCTCATATTACATAGCCTGGATCTGAAATTCAACAGTTGCGTCGTAGAATAGGAAATGGAGTAATTAACGTGGTGATGGAGTAATTAATTGTCTGGTTAATTCATTTATTAAGGGCAAAAGGGTCATGTTTAATATTTCTTAATTGTTGCAAAAAATCCTTAAACGTCAGATATAATGTGATGGAAGGAGTAGCTCATTAACATACACAAATAATCCATTCCAAAATTAGAATGTTCAATTTGTGGAATTAAAACAAGATTTACACGAATTTGTTTTAAGTTTTGACATAAAACTAATAAGGGAAAAAATATATATGTAATATATGCCCCCACCCAAACTTAGGTATATATATATCAGCCCCAAAACAACGAATAAAATAGTGAAATGTTTATAATACCATCATGAATATAATTGAAAGACAGATTATTAATATGTGTATCTATAGTCAAACTTGATGCTATATACTCCCTTTTTCCAAAACTGAAATTAGTTTAAAATAGTCATAATTTGTGTAAAAATTAAATAAATTCCATAAAAGTTTTGAGTTTTTGACTTTCAAAAAGTAAAATTTAATGCATGTCTAATTGTAAAACGAATGAATATATATATATATATATATATATATATATATATATATATATATACGCTAACCAGAAGCAGTATCAGTGATTTTGTCTTTGGTCTTTTTTGCAGAGTCGGATGCGGCATCGGAAGCCTGCTTGACATCATTGGTCTTAAGGCCCAAGTTTTCGGAGATTTTTTCCTTGGCCCATTCCGTCCAAGACTCCGACGACTCTTTAGCTTCCTTTGCTGCCTCCTCTACTTTCTCTCCAGCTTTTTCACACTTTGCTTTTGCTTCTTCGGACTTATCCTGACCCCACACGTCACCGGCACTGGCACCACTACAACCGACGGCAAACGCCACCAGCAGCACCGCCACCGCCGTCAAAACTATCATCCCAGAAGGAGAATATTTTCGTAAACCCATCGTACACGTACGTTACGGTACGTACCGTGTAATTAGTTACTAAAAAATAATATTACCCGATACACGTACGGACAACTTTTATAGTACAAGGTATTATTATTTGCTTGAACTTGAAGACTCGAAGAAATTAATTCCTAATATGATGAATGGAAAACAACAGATTTTGAGTGTTAAAGAGAGAGAGGGGGTTTGAAGATAGGGGTTGAGCGGGGAATTTAAAGGGACTACGAAGAAAGATAGAGGGGAGGGGAGCGGACGAGTGGCATGCAACGTGGTCAACATGCATGGGGAGATAAACACGTGTCACTTTCTCACATCCCAAGTGTCGCCTCCGCTACTTACCATTTCATGTTTCATAAAACAGAACCTTCAGTCGAATAAGATATTATTATTAATAACTTAATTTTTTATATATATTCGAGTTAAATTTTAAATTTAAATTAAATTAAATTAATTCAAATAAATAAGATCTTAATTTTTTTTTTTCTTAATTATTTGACGTTTTGAAGTTTTAATAATTATTAAGTTAAAAATTCCACTAAAATTACTACTATATAAAATTTACGATTTAAATAAAAATTTAAATCGTAAATTGATAAAGATGAGAGAAATATTGTTAGAGGATAAACAAAATATAATAATTATAAGAGAGAGAAAGAGAGTAGTATATGATTAAGATATTAAAAAAGAGAGAAAAAATAGCCTGGAAAATATACAGTTCAAGTCTACTAACCATGTCAAACAGATCTCGCCGGCCAATATCATTAGGGAGAAAGCTATCAAACGAGTGCTGCATCATTTTGTTTGTGTAATGATAATCCGAGTTCGTAATAAGCAAGAGCTTCTTACCAGCCTGAAGCAACAAATCAGGAGACTCTGAAATGACTACCTTATCTTAGGATCTTTATAATGCAAATTCTTATGGGGCCATATATTATCACTACTACAAAACAGTAAATAGACAACGCAAAAAAAGATTGTGATTTCAATCAGAAAAACGTTGTGATTAAGGGTGTTATCTATTTGACACTCTTACACAACATTTTTAAAACATTGTAGTTAAGCACAATACACAACGTTTTTTAAGAAAAAAACGTTGTAAATTTATTTTTCAAAAATTAACAGATGCTTAAAAACGTTGTAGAATGTATAATTCCACAACGTTTTTTGAATAAAAATGTTGTTTAGTATATCAGACAACATTTTTTTAAAATGTTGTAGATAAAAAAAAAAAGAAAAAAAAAAGGTTATAATTCACTTATATTACCAATGCACCTGCAATATACTAATGTCATGATATATAGCTAAAAGGTTTAAATTCTCATTTAAATTTAAGCCAAAATATGGCAACCATTCAAAATACATCCCAAAATTACTATTCGTTTACAGTTTCAAATTACTATATCCACAAAATATATACAAAAATATCCATATATACATCTCAAATTCACTTTTCAATATAAATTACTACTATGTTCACCAAGAAAATGTTCATCAAGGGGAGTAGTTATAGCTCCAGTTACCGCGCCTGCAGTTGAACAGTTCATACATGTAACACTACATGCAGGGAGAAAAAGAAAGAAACAAATGATCAGCTGAATCAGAACCAGCAGTACGAGGCCATGCCTGTAACTTTTTGTCAGCTGTCTCTGCTGCCCATTCTTTGTTTGTAATAGTACTAGGAGTAGTACCTGATTTTAAAAGGTATTTAGAATGGTGAAGTCAGCCAAGGTCCACAACATTAAGGAAACAAGAAACAAGGCAGGACCTCAAAAAACAGAAAAAGAAAAAAAAAAACGAACTTGCCTCCAAATATTTTCCGCTCAGCAATATAATAGTCACATGTAAACGCAATTACAAATGAAGCTGCAACACTACCAATGAGCTTGGCTGCCGACATGTTCAAACTGCAACAACGAGGTAAATAACCCAATGTCAGGTATGAATTATATTATCCATATATAGGCGAGGCATACCATTTGCAAAGAAAAATGATATACAGGTGAGGCATACAATTTGCAATGATTTAGTAATCAAATCTACAAAATGGAGGTTGGGAGTAACACATACAAGATAATAAAACGCTTAAAAAGAAATAAAGGGTGTTATTCCATTTAGCAGAACTAGCTGCAATTCCCCAATTTAATGGAAGACCAAATAGACGTGACTAATTTACAATATCAAACTGGTATCGTAAATCAACAAAACAAGAACAGAAGCCAAACAGCCAGTATCTTGCAGTGCAGGGATCACATCCAAGCCATAAGAGAAACAGATATACTTGGAGGAGACAGTTTCTGCCAAAAGCACCAAACGCGCCCATGGCAGGGGGCTGTATGTGAATGAAACATTTCCTTAATATAAGAGCACAGATAAAATAAGCAGAGAGAGAAAGAGAGGATGGGTGACATAAATACCATGATTTGCAGAACCAAAACAAGCTTAAAAAGGCCATTTACCTTCACGATGGCTGCAGAGGAAATTCTAGAAGTATCAAAAGAACGACTTTCAACTGTTTGGAGTAGCCTAATACCATCAGTATTTCCTAGAATTTTAATACCATTATCATTTGTTGAAACAGCCAGCAATATCCCTTCCTTGTTAAATCTGATACAAGGAGAAGCCTGCAGATATATCAACAACCAGAATGGTTACCTAGAAAGGAAGACTTGGGAAAGAAAATCTTATCAACTGGCATAACTAAAAACTTAACTGTAACCCACCCTCCGCGTCAGCAGTCGTCAATAGGTTAACATTGTCCATATCCCAATATTTTACCATGTATTCATCACCAGCAACCAAAAAACGATTCTTGGTAGTATCAAATTGCACAACCCCCACAGATCGCTTCCCAAGCCCAATATAAGTACGCTTAACAGCTCCTTCACTTTCATTCCATTCCACAATTTATGAATCTCCTTCTTTATTAGTCCCACATGAGAACAGCCTATGAGTAGCTCAGTACATTATGAAACAGATATTTCAGCTAGTTATCATAAATTAAGTGTTAATATCTAACCCCTAACAAAAAGGGTAATCTAAATAGTGAAAAATATAATTTCTAAACCTTGTTCCATCAGCACTGTATGCCATAGTGGTGGACGAATGACCTGGTGCATCGTAGTCAACTCTTGAACCCATGTTGTCATACAACCATGCCTTAATTTTCCCATCAGTTGCCGTAGAGAATATAAACTGTGCAAGAAGAAAGTGGAAGAAAACAAATCAAGTAAACTCATAAAAAGTCGCAATGTCTCACATCAGCCAGACAGAATACAGCAGCAAACGAGGCGCTGCAGCTGTATAGAAGTCAATCACCCTAAAAGAGAAGAGAGAAAGACTGAACATGTCATTAGGCTAGGGAGCTGGGATGTTGTTTAAGAAGTAACCATATTAAACACGGAAACTAACGCCTTGCTTAAACAGTTTGGCACACATTTTGCTAAAGCTTTATCAGACAAATCTAAAGAGACGTGAATCACAGTGTTTCTATCAATTTGGCTAGACGAGGTTTACCTTAGCATTATTAGATAACCAGGACATAGCTTTTGGTCAGTCACCACATCTGGTTCTTTCTGCAAAATTGAAACATCCCAGGCCATCACTGGTGGTTCATGCCTACATCAATTTATATGAATAACAAGCTTAAAATTCACAGTAGAAAAGTCAAGCAGTATAAAAACATTGTTGCTCTTTAACACACTGCAAGTGAAACATTGAGAACCACAACCTGTGTAAGAAGTGGCTGCAACCTGCAAGTGAAACATTGAGAGCCACAACCTTTTGGCTGATAAAGCAAATAACATAATCCACATACTTAGAAATCAATACACAAGCGCACACTAGGAGACGGAAAAAGGAAAATATTACAGTGGAAAGGTAATAACCATACATCTTCCACTGTAATGCAGTGTTGAATTGGTCCCAGGACAATAGTAAAATCTGGAGAAAAAATAACAATGTGCTTGTCACTTCACACAAATACCCATCTGTTAATACATACATGATGCATTAAATATTGGATTCCTATTCCTTTAATTAACCTTGAAGGATGTCTATCATAAATTTTCCACAAGTTCAGTAACTATGATTCTGTTATGGCAATTAATTCATCATCTGCACGGTCTTACAACTACTCACAATACTACATTGAGAAGGAAAAGAGTGGGGGTTCTTGTAAATCAAATAAACACAAATTAAACGTCAGATGTGTTCTGTGTAAAGTGTAGATAATCATATATTAACCCAAAATTAAGCAATAGTGATTCCCATATATCAAATTGGTAGAGAAAAATAGCTCAATTAGTAATTTGAAGAACTTGAATGAACATCCTATAGCAACCTACATAGTAATCACGAGGTCGCCCTTTAAATTCTTCAGCAAAAAGATCAACAATGGACTTTCCCGCCCACCTATTTTTAGCCTGTTGACCGATTCAGTTAGGGTTTTAAATAAATTTACAAATGGGAAAATTTATGTGGTTACTAAACCAATTATAAATATCGGTATACATACATGGGAAATGAACCCAATTATACATACCTGGTAGGCATGAACCACCAGTGATGGCCTGGGATTGCTATAGGTGACATAACCATAGCCCATAGATCGACCGGTACTCAAATCCCTACAAACCCTAACCGAAGCAACCTGACCCACTTGGTTAAACAGGAGACACGGCAGAGTGGAGGAGGACAGAAAACCCCAGATTGAGAAATTTGGTCTGTTTGTTTGTGTTAGAGCTGAGAAATTAGGAGAGGAGAGAAATTTGGTCTCTAGATTCATACCTTATTGTCTTTTGCTAACAGCGATGGTGGTGCTGAGATGGTTATAAGGAGCAGAGCAGCAGGAGAGACGTATGCGGAAGGCCGGGTTTCCTCACCTTCCGGTGAGGCGGCTTGCGAGAAGTGGGTTTTTGACGAAGAAGATCTGAATCTGGTTTAGGGATTTAGAAGAAGAATAGTTGGTAGGGATCTGCTGAAATGGGTTTGCTCCGTGTCTTTTTTTTTTGGTAAGTGTTTCATTTCCGCGTCTTTGTTTTTTTTTAGCTCCGTGTTTTTATTGATAGACGACGTTTTAAATTAAAATAAAAAAAATACCCTTTTAAATAGATAACGTTTTTGTATATATATAAAAAAACGTCGTAAAAAAAAATCACAACGTTTTTTTAAAAAACGTTGTGGTTTAAGTATTGTTTATTTATAGTTTTGTAGTAGTGTATGACATTAACTGTTGTCTGATTACGAATTTAGTAGCAGTACCTCCTTTTGATCCAAAATTGCTAAAGGTAGCTCTGGATCAGGTTCTACAAATAGTTCAGGCCTGGACATTATCTCGCTCTATATCGAAGCCACTGGTTAATTCATGTTTTTGGAAGGAAACATCATATATTAAGAAGCATCTATGCAAAAACTTACCTTAAGTTGGCCTTGCTAACAGCCAATAACATTGCCACATCTTAGCAAATATAAGTAACATCAAGTTCAAAAGCAACTAAAAAATGATAAGAATTAAGACCCCCTTCATAGATTGCCTTGTAAAGCCCTTTGTAATCAAATGGTCCCAGATCTGCTGAAATTACTCCATCATCTAATCTATCCACCATCTGAGCATGAATCTTGTTGTGTAAGAATGCAAATCTAAGCACAGAAACTAACAAATACAATAATGTACAGTTTTAAATCTAACTGGATCACGAAAAAATGCTCTCAAATATGATCATTCTAACAAGAGTTTAACAGAAGGATGCTTTCAACAAAGTAAATCCACTAACCTTGAATGTTAAATCATAGTGCAAGTGGGAATGAGCAATAAATACAATGCAAAGACAAATTGATATCATTAAATGCAACCATAAAAACCTGATCACAAAGGCAACATTACTAATTTGCAATGTAAGGTACAAGGACGATGGAGGAGGGGAAGTATATAGGACAAGACGCAGAGTAATGAGAAAAACTAAGTTGCAGATGCATAAACCACAGCTAACAGTAAAAAGATCTTGATCTATTGAAGTTAAAATGATTAAAAAAAATGTTCACATATGGGCCTAGACTAAGGGACAAACTACCTGCATATAAGCCACTGCTTCTGAGACAGAGAATAGCGTATTGAGGAACTCCCACCGATTCTCCTTCCGCAGATCTACCAGCTCCCTCCCATACATCTCACTTCCATGCATAAAAGTTAACTAAACTGTACAGTATGGTGTAGTTAAAGCAGAAATTAAGGCCCATTCAAAGAGAGATTCACCGTTAAATACTACACCTATGTAAATCAGTAAATGTATATTGATGCCTCCATAATGGACATCACCTATGCAGTTCCTCGTTGACAAAAAGCCACCCAATTTGCATTTTCATAATTTCACTGATGTTTTATGATACAATATCTAACATGGTTTCCCCCATTACTCAAACCAAGAAAGATGATAAAGTTCAAAATCACACCTCACAACTTGAGTAGAAAGCATTCTCGTGCCATGCATAGCCCTTTTCATATATCCCAATCGATCCGCTTTAACCAAGTTGCCTCTCTCTTTGTCTATAACAAGACCTCTAATTACCTAGCAGAATGATGAAGCAAGATGCTATATTGATGTAAGAATATGTCAAACTACAATTTATGAACGTATAAACACGTGGTGTACACAGATAATAAGACTCACCAAGTCCGGATCAAATGCAAGTCCATCAACTGGAAAACCCATACTTCTTAGATTATCCATGCAATAATCATAAGCCCGTCCTTCCCAGGCCTGCAACATTATAACTTAAGTCAAATCATTCCACTGGTCCAGGGAGTAACAAAAGAATGTATATCATTAGTAAGAAAAAGATGTCGCCTGTTAAACAAACATTAATAAAAGTACATGGAAATAACATTCAAATGCATAACATAAAAAACAAACAATGCCAAAACAATAAAGTGCTAACTGCAAAGTACAATACCAAAATAAGTTGTACGGCATATTTCATTGCATGTATCTTGGAGGCACATATGAAACAGGAGAAGCGTATATATTGAAATCAGAAATAAAGGATTTGAATAGAAATTTGATTACCTTCACATTATACTGTACCAAAGTGTAATCCATGTCATATCCAGTGCAACTAATTGATCGAAAATCCACGGGGAGAATGTCTTGAAGAGAACGGATCCTGCACATCATTGATTATGACATAAGATGAGAAAAATTATATTTAGTAGGTTGGCATGCAAGAAGAGTACATAGACTGTTTATACACCATAAGGTGCAGGTACAAAAAGTGATAGATATAACTAGCAGTAAAAGATGCTTGAAATCACTTGAAGCATTTTAATTATACCTAGGTATATGATAAAAACTCTGTTATCAAACAAAATTGTTAAACCTGTTGACGTTAATTTTGCAGGATATAAAAGGCAAGTGTCAGAAATAAGAGGTTGAAAGCTAAACCTTCACATAAAAGCAATTTATGAACCAGAACTTTGATATTTACCATATTATTTGGCACAAAACCAAGCGGTTGAAAAGATGTGTCTATTAAGTATTTCTTTTACAAGTCTATGTTTGTACGTTAAGTGGTTAAGGATACGACATATATGAAAGAGAGTTTGAAACTTGAAAGATCATATATAATTGGCTAATCTTTTAAAGCATGAGAAGCTACAGCTAAAGCCTTTGCAATTCAGAGAACAATCCTCAAATGCTGAGTTATTCAAAAATGAATGTTTATAAGAAACAATAGTTATAGTTAACAGCACCGGTATTCCCAAGTTTTTAAGCAAGCCCTCAGCCTCTTCGGCTTCAATCCTCGCAACCTCCTCAATTGGGCCTTGTAAAGTTGCCTCACCATTGATTCCTGCATCAGTTAAGGAACTTTCTTGTTCGTGATTACAGAAAATGCAAGGCTAAATTTGAAAGACAGAAAGCAACAAAAGAGCAAGTAATAAAATAAGCAGTACAACAAGGAAATGACTTTGGAGCTATCCATAGATGCCAATGAGGAATCAAATATATCAAAAGACGGCACAAACTACAAAACAAAGTTAGTTACTACTGGAAATCTGGAATGCCAAACAATACAAAATAGCTAAAATTAGTCTCCGAGCATTTGGTTGTACTTTGATATGCAATAAATCCATTTTCTAAATCTTAGACTTTAGACCTTGCATCAGAGAATGCTGTTAACGTTTTATGAATATTACATATTTATATACTTACTTTGTGCCTGTTCGAAGTGTTTTACCGACCATCATTGTAAGACCCCAACTTTTATAAATAAAGATGAATTTCTATAAATATTATTTTTGAATATTATGGAATAAATTTGATATAATGTTATAGTTGTAGGTAATATTTATAAATTTTGCAAAGTAAGCAAGTTGTTATAAAATATTCGTTTGGTGGGAGAATATTCTTTTTGTCGGGGAATATTCATATCTGACTACCAATCATTAAGCGGATTCATTAACGAAAGTATTGTCGTAGTTAGAAAACGACAAAATTATCTTTCTATAAAAATAACGGCGGAGGTGTTACCGTTAAAACCGTTGAGAACTACCGGTAGTAAAAAGTACGATGAATACGCGTGGTTGCATAAGAAAGACACAGTATTGATTATTGATGCTTACACGTGAGAAGTCACCATTTATACTCAATTATCTACGATAATTCTTTGATCATATCTCTTATATTATTGATTCAATTATTGTCACGGTATCATCTCAGATAATATGTTATATTATTAAATCAATAATTGAGACGACAAGTTATAAATGATTAATAATTGTTGAAAGATTAAATATGTGTTGATTAAAAATAAAATGATTTGTGGTAATATTTATTCAATCCTTGATGTATATAAAGAGTCTGTTATGAAACGTTTGTGGTGAGTTTGGTTATTTTATGGGGGGGCCATATGTCATCATCTAAGAATCACTTCGTCAATAGTAACTACCTTTACCAGACGTCAAACCACTTGCCGTTTCATATTACAGGCGTCGAACCAATTGTCGTTTCACATTACAAGCGTCAAACCACTTTTTTTTTTCACATCACCAGTCGTCAAGCCACTTGTTTTTTCACATTTCAAGTGCTAAGCTAGAAATCTTCTATAAATAGAGGTCTAGTGCTTCATTATTTTTCACGAATTCATTCAAGCTATAGAGAGAGAAAGTATAGAGAGAATAAGAGAGAAGAAAAAAAGTATTCATTACTACACCACTGCGAAGATTTAATCTATTAATGTAAGGGTGTTATTCTTTCTTATTCACGAAGAGAACTGTTGTTATTCCATCGCTTATTATTTTGTTGGAATAAACTGTATCTGGCTGTGATTTACCTCCTATACTTGGTGACATTCTTCTATTATTCTCATTTGGAACATCATGTTTGTGTGTTTTACACCGCACTGGTTCCGCTTTTTATTATTATTATGTTGGAACATCCCGTCTATGTGTTTTACGGACTGGTCCGCCTTTCTTTATTATTCTGTTGGAACATCCCGCTTGCAAATTTTGCTCGATTTTGGTTCCGTTATTATTATACATTGGAATAACTCGTCTACATCAAGCATCGCAGCGCACGTGGTGATTTCTTTTTTATTCCATTCTTTATTATACTCGGTTGGTTAAAGTTTTGACTTTATACTCCATGAAATCAGTAGAATATCCTTAATATTTTGCGCTTTGTAAGACCCCGTCTTTTATAAATAAAGATGAATTTTTTTATAAATATTATTTTTGAATATTATGGAATAAATTTGATATAATGTTATAGTTATGGGTAATATTTATAAATTTTGCAAAGTATGCAAGTTGTTATAAAATATTCGTTTGGTCGGGGAATATTCTTTTTGTTAGGGAATATTCGCATAATGGCTCAATCATTGGTGGACCCATTACAATGTAATTATTGTCGGATCGAGAAAACGACAAAAATATTTTATAAAAATAACGGCGGAGGTGTTACCGTTAAAATCGTTGAACTAGGTGGTAAAAAAATGCTGATGTCTGGCGTGGTTGCATAGTAGACTGCGGTATTGATTATTGATGCTTATGTGAGAAGTCACTCGGTATACTTACGCTCAATTATTACTACGATAATTACGATCATATCTCTTATATTATTGATTCAATTATTGTCACAAAGATCAAATCGTATAATATGTTATAGTATTAAATCAATAATTGAGGCGACAAGTTATAAATGATTAATAATTGTTGAAAGATTAAATATGTGTTGATGAAAAAAAAATGATTTGTGGTAAGTTTGATTATTTTATGGGGGCTCGTATATGTCATCATCTAAGAGTCTCTTCGTCAATAAGTATTTACCTTCGTCGATAAGTAATTACCTTCGTCAATAGTAATTACCCTTGTGAATAGTATTTACCTTCGTTAATAGTAATTACCTTCGTCAATAGTAATTACCCTTGTGAATAGTATTTACCTTAAATCGATAGTAATTACCTTCGTCAATAGTAATTACCCTTGTGAATAGTATTTACCTTCGTCGATAGTATTTACCTTCGTTAATAGTAATTACCTTTACCAGACGTCGAACCACTTGTCGTTTCACATTAACGGCCGAACCAACCATCGCTTTTCACATTACAGCGCCAAACCAATTAAATCGAGCCACTTGCTTTTTTCACACTGGCGGTGCTAAGCTAGAAATCTTCTATAAATAGAGGCCTAGGGCTTCATTATTTTTCACTTAATTTATTCAAGCTATAGAGAGAAAGTATAGAGAGAATAAGAGAAAGAAAGAAGAGTATTTTATTCTTACACCGCTTTGCAGTATTCAATCTCCTACCAAATGTAAGGGGTGTTATTCTTTCTTATTCATGAAGAGAAGCTGTTGTTATTCCATTGCTTATTATTACGTTAGAATAACTTTTTGTATCTGTGGTTTACCCTATACTTGGTGACATTCTTCTATTATTACATTGGAACATCCATGCTCGTGTGTTTTACACGGACTGGTTAAAATCTTTATTATTATTTTGTTGGAACATCACATCATGTGTTTTACACAGGACCTGGTTAAAATCTTTATTATTATTCTATTTGGAACATCCTGCTCGTGTGTTTTACACAGGACTGGTTAAAATCTTTATTATTCTCGTTGGAATATCCTATCTCGTGTGTTTTACACCGGATCCGGGTTCCATCTTTATTATTCATTGGAACATCCTGCCGGTGTGAATTTCACACGACCGGTTCCGTTATTTATTATTACTCGTTGGAATAACTCGTGCATCATGATTCATCGCATGCGTGGTGATTTCTTTAGTTATTCCATCATTTATTATACCCGGTTGGTTAAAACTTTGACTTCTATACTCCATAAAATTAGTAGAATATCCTTGATATTTGCGTTTCATCCAAATATCTTTTCATGGAAATATTCTTCCGATCATTCTTGAATTTTACTAATTTGGACGTTAAAAATTCACGGATAAAATAATTCTTGAACTTGTTTTATTCAATTCTTATATCATTGTCATCATCCTCATGTTTATGTTTTTTAAAGTCATCTCATGGCATCAGAAGATGGCATAGATGGACTTTGTATGATTATACTGAGAGACTATTCGAGTGTAATCATGACCGTAATGTTACAAATGATGTGGTAAAAATCCTCGATTGGTAGTAGTGCATTGATGGGACGATTGTTGGCATGATCATGACTATTAATGAATACATAAATATTCTCGCACGTAGTGCATGAATAATTGTGGTCGTGATAAATAAAGAATATCCTTGGCCAGTAATGCAGGGGTGATTCGATGATGTGGAATATTTATTAAAGTGAGTCTCATTTATAATGATGATGAAAAACCTTTTAAAACCAAAAAGATAGTAGACTTTATTTTCTACTTGACTCTTTTAATGGATTGCGATATTCAAGCGCAGATTAAACTGGTTGTCTATTGTATTTTATCGGTTTAACATTATCAAGACTATTGATAATTTATTACGCATTATCTTAGTCATAATATTTCTTCTTGGGCTAGTTGAGCTCACCCTTTCTTTCACCGTTCTCTTCTGGAAATGATAATATATTTGGGACGAGCCTGGGAAACGAGTGATGGTCCCGAAGATAGCATTAGTAGTCCTCACTATTACGTAAAATAGTGTGATAATAATCAGTAATGAGGACTTTTTGTTTGAGTTTGTATAATATCTAGTAGGCGATATTTGTATTTAAACTCACGATTTATGTCGTATTTATTACACGCAGTTATGTTAATAAGTTGTATTTAAATTCTGTACCATGTAAGTGGCGACCCAAGATGAGTGATGTATACCTAATTTTGGGGGTGTTACAGTTGGTATCAGAGCTTAGGGATATGATCCCTGGCTAAGATGTGTGAATAGTACTAGGAGGAGGGAGAGAGGGGAATACCTTCGCTAGTATGACCTACCTAAGTTTATGTCTTTATTTTATTGGTTGGTCGAGAAGATAGGGATAATTTGTTACATGTCAATTAACCTTTTGTTTTGTGGCGAAGATCTCGAAAATGACATCCGAGAATGTTGAGAATAAGAATGGAGCGCATGAGCGATCGTTGATTCACCACATATCAATAATCGAGGATAATGTGCATCGAAGGCGACAATCCTCATATCTAAAAACAACAACAACTGACCAAATGACGAATGATCAAATGTTCGAGGCTTTTATGTAATTTATGCAACAATGAAGAGAAGCGACTCTCGCCCAAAACGTAGGTGGAAACACGGAAAACTCTCGGTGGTCACCGCTAAACAATTTAAGGAGCTGGGACCACCGGAGTTTAAGGGAGAGCCAAAACCACTTTGGCGGAAGCATGGATAAAGCAGATTACCAAGATATTTGATGTCTTGGGATGCTCCGAGGAGCAAAAAGGTTCCCTTCACGCCTTTATGTTGCGCGAGAGGCGGATTCTTGGTGGGAATCGGTAGAAAGCGTACTCAACCAAATGTCTTGAAGATATCTTGGGAGAAGTTCCAGAGTCGTTCAATGACAAATACTTTCCGAAAGTATTCGCCACATGAAGGAGGTGGAGTTTATCAAGTTGGAACAAAACAATATGACCGTGTCGCAATACGAGGCAAAATTTGCGGAGTTATCACGGTTTCGTCCCACTTGGTGGATAATGAAGAGAGAGAATGGCGCGAATGTTTTTAAGAGGTTTGAAGTCGGAGATACGTCAACATCTTATTTCTCATAAAGCGTGTTTGTATTCGGATGTTGTAAATAGGGCTCGATTAGTGGAGCGCGATAATGAGTCAACGAACTAAAAAGAGAAGCGTTTAAGCAAAATTATAATACCGGCGAGAATAGTCATCGAGGCGGTGACAACAAGCGTGGAGGGAATCAACGGGCGGATATGGTAACCACTTGGTGGTGGTAATCAGTACAAAACAATAAGAATGGACATTTCAAGAAAAGGAGATTCAACAATGATGGAAAGACGTCAAAGACCAAAGACCCATTGTTAAGGAAGGAGAAAGACCACTATCATATGCTTCAAATGCGGAGGAGAGGACACATCATCAAAGCGTGTGTCATGTCGTCAAAGCATGTTATAATTGTGGAAGAGAAGGTCACTTAGCTCGATTTTGTCGCCATCAAGACAAATTCGATTAGGATGGAGGCACCAAAGGCCATCCCGGAAAATTCAAAACCCAGTAGTCTGAGGAGAAGCGTTTGTTGTGACCTCCCAAAGAGCAAGGAATCCGAATGAGGTCATCACGGGTAAGCTTATCATAAACTCTAATGAAGTCTATACTTTATTTGATACCGGTTCTACCCATTCTTTTATTTCTCCTACTTGCGCTCATCGATTAAATTTGACTCCGGAGAAATTAGACTTTGACTTATCTGTGGAAACTCCGTTGGGAGAAACCTTCATTACATCCTTCGCTTATAAGTCTTGTTTGGTTCAAATCGGTACCCTCACATTACACGTTGATCTTATTTCATTAAAAATACTTGCATTTGGCGTGATTCAAGGATTGATTGGTTAACTACTTATCATGCAAAATTGATTGTTTTCGTAAGGTTGTTAGCTTTCATATTCCTAATCAACCTATTATGCGAATTCAAACGACCAAACCATTAAAATCAATCACGGTCATCTCAAGCCATAAAGCTATTCGTTTATTGAAAAAGCGGATGTCAAGCTTTCTTAGCTCATGTCATGATTTAAATAAAATACGCCGGTTTTAAAGCGATATTCTATTGTTAATAAATTTCTGACGTATTCCCAGAAGAACTTCTCGGCCTACCCCAGGCGTGAAATTGAATTTTGTATCGACCTTGAACCCCAGACAAAACCTATTTCCAAAGCCCCATATCGAATGGCTCTATTGAACTTCGTGGAGTTAAAGACCCAACTGCAGGAATTGTTAGACATTGGCTTTATTCGCCCCTAGTACTTCTCCTTCGGGGTGCTCTGATTCTATTCGTGAAGAAGAAAGATGGGAGTATGCGACTTTGTATTGATTATCGGGAGTTGAATCATGTCACCATCAAAAATAGGTATCCATTGCCACGTATTGATGACCTGTTTGACCCGATTGCAAGGAGCCAAATTCTTTTCAAAGATTGATCTTCGTTAGGATATCACCAATTGAAGATTAGAGCGCCGACATTCCAAAGGCGGCTTTCGAGAACTCGATGCGGGCATTATGAATTCCTAGTCATGTCCTTTGGATTGACTAATGCTCCCCGCGCCTTCATGGATATGATGAACCGAAAGTATTCAAGGAATATTTAGATCACTTTGTGGTCGTCTTTATTGATGACATCCTTATTTATTCCAAAAGCCGTGAAGATCATGAGCAAACACTTGAGGTCGACACTCCAAAAGCTTCGTGAATATAAGCTTTATGCCAAGTTGAAGAAATACGAGTTTCGGCTTGAAGAAGTAGCATTCCTTGGGCACGTGGTATCAAGTCATGGAATATCTGTTGACCAAAGAAAGATTGAAGCTATTCAAAGTGGGGAACAACCTAAATCGATGACCGAAGTACGTAGCTTTCTCGGTTTATTTGGTTATTATCGGAGATTCGTGGAAGGATTTTCTCGAATCGCTATTCCATCGACTTCGGTGACTCGGAAAGATACAAAGTTCGGTTGGAGCGAAGAATGTGAGAAGAGTTTTCAAGAACTTCGAGGAGATCGATTTCAAAGACTGTTCGACAATACCATCCGGCTCGGAGGATTTGTCATCTCTGAGTGATGCTTGAGGCAAAGGGTTGGGATGTGTTCTTATGCAACATGGAAAAGTTATAGTTTATGCCTCGCGACAACTCAAAGAATATGAGAGGAATTATCCTACTCATGATCTAGAGTTAGCGGTGTTATCTTCTTTGCACTTAAAATTTGGAGGCATTACTTGTATGGGAGAAAGTGGAGATCTTTACGGATCATAAAAGCCTCAAATATTTCTTCACTCAAAAGGAACTCAACACGCGACAACGACGTTGGCTTGAGCATTGAAAGATTATGATCATACCATCCAATACCATCCTGGAAAAGCGAGCGTGGTAGGCGACGCATTGAGTAGAAAATCATACGCAAATCACGAGTGCGATATTGTCATATGAAAGGCCCATTTTGTGTGACTTTGCGAAGGATGGAGATAGAGTTAAAGACTCAGGGGACGCATGTGATGATAGCAAGTATCTGAGTAGAACCGACTTTAATCTATAAAGTTAAAAGCCGCTCAAGCTTCTGAGACACTGGAGGCGATGCGTATGAGGAAGAAAGTGCGAAGGTGCTATCTGGGAAGCAAGAATCGATGAAGAAGGAATACTTGAGTCAACTCCAGACTTTGTGTTCCTAACGACCACGATTTAAAGTATAATATCATGATGGAGGCGCACAACACACCATTTTGTAATCCATCTCGGGAGTACCAAAATGTATCATGATATTAAATACATACATTTTGGTGGAGCAATATGAAGAGAGAGAGATAAATATTTGTTTATCTCAAGGTGTCTAACTTGTCAACGAGTTAAAAGCGGAGCATCAAGTACCAAAAGGTCCATCAGCAACCACTTGAAATTCCAGAATGGAAGTGGGAGCACATTACCATGGATTTCGATTCTACGGTCTTCCTAAGGTTTCTCAAGGCATTGATGCGATTTGGGTCATTGTTGATAGGTTGACCAAGTCCGCTCATTTTTACCGACACGAGAAACTTATACACTTGAACGTCTTGCTTCAGTATGTACATAAACGAGATTGTAAGGCGCATGGTACGCCGGTATCCATAGTTTCCGATCGAGACCCAAGATTCACTTCACGATTTTGGGTTGGTTTGCAAAAAGCTATGGGCACGGACTTACGATTTAGCTTCGGCATATCATCCTCGAACGGGATGGACGATCGGAGAGGACTATTCAAACTCTTGAAGATCTATTAAGACTCTGTGTCCTTGATTTCAAGGGAGTTGGGACAAGTTCTTACCATTGGTGGAGTTTTTCTACAACAACAACGGTTATCAAGCAAGTATTATCGCATGACTCCATTCGAGCGTTGTATGGAAGAAAGTGTCGTTCTCGGTATCTTTGGGATGAGGTGGGTGAAGCAACGTTGTTGGGACCAGAGTTGGTACGTATGACTACGGAAAAGATTCAAACGATCCGACAACGTATAAAAACCTCACAAAATCGATAAAAGAGTTATCGCCGATCTTCATCGAAAGGACGTGGAATTCGATATGGGAGATCATGTGTTGTTAAGAGTTGCTCCATGGAAAGGAGTTACAAGATTTGGAAAGAGAGGAAAACTTAACCCTCGATTCATCGGTCCATTTTAATCCTCGATCGAGTAGGAAGCGTGGCCTATAGACTAGCTTTTTACTGCTTGCCAAATATGTCTCGTGTTCATAACGTTTTTCACATATCTATGTTACGTAAATATGTGAAAGACCCGAACCATATTATTGAGTTAGAACCGGACAAAATAGCGAAAGATTTGACGTATGAAGAGGTTCCTGTTCAAATTTTGGATAAGAAGGAACATATTCTACGCTCCAAGGTTATACCTCAAGTCAAAGTTTTGTGGAGGAACCACGATGTTGAGGAAATGACTTGGGAGTTAGAATCTGAAATGAAATCAAGGTATCCTTACCTCTCGACATACCAGTGCACGTACTTCTAATTTCGAGGGCAAAATTTCATAAGAAGGGAGGTTGTAAGACCCCATCTTTTATAAATAAAGATGAATTTTTTTATAAATATTATTTTTGAATATTATGGAATAAATTTGATATAATGTTATAGTTGTGGGTAATATTTATAAATTTTGCAAAGTATGCAAGTTGTTATAAAATATTCGTTTGGTCGGGGAATATTCTTTTGTTAGGAATATTAAATAATGGCTCAATCATTGGTGGACCCCTACAATGTAATTATTGTCGGATCGAGAAAACGACAAAAAATATTTTATAAAAATAACTACGGAGGTGTTACCGTAATTAAAAGCTGTTGAACTACCGGTGGTAAAAATAAGATGTCTGTGCGTGGTTGCATAGAAGACACGGTATTGATTATTGATCTTACGTGAGAAGTCACTCATTTATGCTTTCAATTATTACTCTACGAGAATTCACGCGATCATATCTCTTATATTATTGATTTGATTATTGTCACGATATCATCCGTATAATATGTTATAGTATTAAATCAATAATTGAGACGACAAGTTATAAATGATTAATAATTGTTGAAAGATTAAATATGTGTTGATGAAAAAAATAATTTGTGGTAAGTTTGATTATTTTATGGGGGCTCATATGTCATCATCTAAGAGTCTCTTCGTCAATAGTATTTACCTTCGTCATATAGTAATTACCTTCGTCAATAGTAATTACCCTCATGAATAGTATTTACCTTCGTTAATAATAGTAATTACCTTCGCCAATAGTAATTACCCTTGTGAATAGTATTTACCTTAAATCAATAGTAATTACCTTCAAATCGATAGTAATTACCCCTTGTGAATAGTATTTACTTTCGTCAATAGTATTTACCTTCATTAATAGTAATTACCTTTACCGGGACGTCGAACCACTTGTCATTTCACATTACAAGCGCCGAACCACTTGTCGCTTCACATTACTGGTGTGTCAAACCGGTCGTCAAGCCACTTGCCTTTTCATTACAGCAGTCTTAAGCTAGAAATCTTCTATAAATAGAGGCTAGGGCTTCATTATTTTTCATTTAATTTATTCAAGCTATAGAGAGAGAAAGTATAGAGAGAATAAGAGAGAGAAGAAGAAGAGTATTTTATTCTACTACTTCTGCTGCGAGATTCAATCTCCTACCAAATGTAAGGGGTGTTATTCTTTCTTATTCATGAAGAGAATCTGTTGTTATTCCATTGCTTATTATTACATTGGAATAACTTTTGTATCTGCAGTTTACCTATACTTGGTGACATTCTTCTATTATTCATTGGAACATCCATGCTCGTGTGTTTTACAGGACACCGTTAAAATCTTTTTATTATTATTTTGTTGGAACATCCATGCTCATGTGTTTTACAGGACTGGTTAAAATCTTTATTATTATTATTCTGTTGGAACATCCATGCGTGTGTTTTTACAGGGACCGGGTAAAATCTTTATTATTCTGTTGGAATATATCTATCATGTGTTTTACACAGGATGCGGTTCCATCTTTATTATTCATTGGAACATCCCGTCGGGTGTGAATTTCACGACACGTTCCGTTATTTATTATTCTGTTGGAATAACACATGCATGCGTCTTCTATCTATCACATGCATGGTGATTTCTTTTGTTATTCCATCCTTTATTATACCCGGTTGGTTAAAACTTTGACTTCTATACTCCATGAAATTAGTAGAATATCCTTGATATTTGCGTTTCATCCAAATATCTTTTCATGGAAATATTCTTACGATCATTCTTGAATTTTACTAATTTGGACGTTAAAAATTCCGGATAAAATAATTCTTGAACTTGTTTTATTGAATTCTTTATATCATTGTCATCATCCTCATGTTTATGTTTTTTTAAAGTCATCATGGCACTGTAGTGCATAGATGGACTTGATATGATTATATTTAGAGACTATTCGATTGTAATCATGACCGTAATGTTACAAATGATGTGGTAAAAATCCTCGATGGGTAGTAGTGCATTGATGGGACGAGTTGTTGGCATGATCATGACCATTAATGAATATAATAAATATTCTTGCACGTAGTGCATGAATAATTAATGGTCGTGATCTTAAAGAATATCCTTGGCCGTAATCTGAGGGTGATTCGATGATGTGGAATATTTATTAAAGTCGAGTCTCATTATATAACAAATGATGAAAAACCTTTAAAACAAAAAGATAGTAGACTTTATTTTCTACTTGACTCTTTTAATGGATTCAGATATTCTACCGCAGATTAAAGCTGGTTGTCTATTGTATTTTATCGGTTTAACATTATTGAAGACTATTGATAATTTATTCGCATTATCTTAGTCATAATATTTCTTCTTGGGCTAGTTGAGCTCACCCCTTTCTTTCTTTGTTCTCTTCTGTGAAATGATAATATATTTGGGGACGAGTCTGGGAAGCGAGTGATGGTCCGAAGATAGCATTAGTAGTCCTCACTATTACGTAAAATAGTGTGATAATAATCGTAATGAGGACTTTTGTTTGAGTTTGTATAATATCTAGTAGAGCGATATTTGTATTTAAACTCACGATTTTATAAATATTATTACCACTACAGTTATGTTAATAAGTTGTATTTAAATTACATGTACCATGTAAGTGGCGACCCAAGATGGGTGATGTATACCTAATTTTGGGGGTGTCACACGCTTCATCTAGTATCTTTTCATGGAAATATTCTTCTGATCATTCTTGAATTTTACACTACAAAGCAGTATCATGTTGACAATTTGGACATTATTAGTTCCTGGATAAATTAATTCTTGAACTTGTTTTATTGAATTCTTATATCATTGTCATCATCCTCATGTTTATATTATGTTGAAAGTTATCGTGGCACATGAGTGCATAGATGGACTTGGTATGATTATGACCCACTGGATTATTGGTGTAATCATGACCATAATGTTACAAATGATGTGGTAAAAGTTATCATTGGCCCGTAGTGCATTGATGGACAGTTGTTGGCATGATCATGACCATTAATGAATACACGAATGTCCTTGGTTGTAGTGCATGGATAATTTGTGGTCGTGATACTAGAGAATATCTTTGGTAGTAGAAAGCAGGGGTGATTCGATGATGTGGATTATTTATTAAAGCGAGTCCCAAATGATAAAAGTCATGAAAAACCTTTTAAATCATAAAAGATAGTAGATTTTATTCTCTACTTGAATCTTTTAATGGATTGCTTGTTCCGCTGCAGTTAAACTTGATGTTGTTATTTTTATCAGTTTAACACTATTGAAGGCTAACGATAATTTATTCTGCATTATCTTAGTCATAATATTTTTTACTGGGCTAGTTGAGCTCACCCTTTCTTTCATTGTTCTCTTCAGGAAATGAGAATATAGCTGGGACGAGTCGGGGAACAGAGTAATGGTCCAGAGGATAGCATTAGTAGTCCTCACTATTCTGTGAAATAGTGTGATAATAATAGTAATGAGGACTCCTTTTGAGTTTGTATAATCTCTAGTAGACGATATTGTATTTAAACTCACAGTTTATGTTTTTTGTCAGATTATTATACTGCGACAAGTTGTATTAGTAAGTTGTATTTGAATTCTGTACCATGTATCTGGCAACCCAAGATGGGTGATGTATACCTAATTTTGGGGGCGTCACAGTTGGTATCAAAGCTTAGGGATATGATCCCTGGCTAAGATGTGAGAATAGTACTAGGAGGGGAGAGACGGGGAATTCCTTCGCTAGTATGACCTACCTAAGTTTATGTGTTATTTTATTGGTCGGTCAGAATATAGGGATAATATGTTACATGTCAATTAACCTTTTGTTTTGTGGCAGTATCTGAAAATGACATCTAAGAATGTTGAGAATAGCAATGGAGCACAGGCGACCGTTGATTCACCACATATCAATAATCAGGATAATGTGCATCAGGAAGGCGACAATCCTCATGCAAATAACAACACTGACCAAATAATGAATGATCAAATGTTCAAGGGCTTTATGCAATTCATGCAACAAAGAAAGAGAGCGGCTCTCATCCCAAAATGCTGGTGGAAACACTGGAAACTCTCAAGTGATCACCATTAAGCGATTCAAGGAGCTGGGATCACCGGAGTTTAAGAGAGAGCCAAAACCACTTATGGCGGAAGCATGGATAAAGCAGATCACCAAGATATTTGATGTCTTGGGATGCTCTCGAGGAGCAAAAGGTTCCTTTCACGCCTTTATGTTGCATGAGGAGAGGTAGATTCTTGGTGGGAATCGGTAAAGCGTACTCAACTGCGATCTTAAAGATGTCTTGGGAAAAGTTCAAGAGTCATTCAACGACAAATACTTTTCCGAAAGTATTCGCCACACATGAAGGAGGTGGAGTTTATCAAGTTGGAACAAAACAATATGACCGTGTCGCAATACAAGGCTAAATTCATGAGTTATCGGGTTTCGTCCCACTTGGTGGATAATGAAGAGAGAATGACATGGATGTTTTTAAGAGGTTTGAAGTCAGGAGATATGTCAACATCTTATTTCTCATAAACCGTGTTTGTATTGGGATGTTGTAAATAGGGCTCGATTAGTGGAGCGCGATAACGAGTCAACTCAACTAAAAGAGAAGCGTAAGAAAAATTATAATACCAAATGCGAGTAGTCATCATGAGCGGTGATAACAAGCGTGGAGGGAATCAATGGGCGTAAATGGTAACCGCAGCCGGTGGTAATCTAGGCCAAAACAATAAGAATGGACATTTCAAGAAGAGGAGATTCAACAATGATGGAAAGACGCCAGCACCAGCACCCGTTGTTAAGGAAGGAGAAAGACCACCTATCATATGCTTCAAATACGGAGGGGAGGGACACATCAGTCCAAATTGCGCGATGTCGTCCAAAGCATGTTATAATTGTGGAAGAGAAGGTCACTTAGCCCGATTTTGTCGTTCACCGAAGACAAATTTAGCTAGGATGGAGGCAAAACCGGTAGAGCAAGGGAGAGCGTTTGTTGTGACCTCCCAGAAAGCAAGGAACCCGAATGAGGTCATCACGGGTAAGCTTATCATAAACTCTAATGAAATCTATACTTTATTTGATACCAATTCTACCCATTCTTTTATTTCTCCTACTTGCGCTCATCGATTAAATTTGACTCCGGAGAAATTAGACTTTGACTTATCTGTGAAAACTCCGTTGGGAGAAACCTTCATTACATCCACTGTTTATAAGTCTTGTTTGGTTCAAATCGGTACTCTCACATTACCTGTAGATCTTATTTCATTGAAAATACTTGCATTTGACGTGATTCTAGGGATTGATTGGTTAACTACTCATCATGCAAAAATTGATTATTTTCGTAAGGTTGTTAGCTTTCATATTCCTAATCAACCTATTATGCGAATTCAAGCGACCAAACCATTAAAATTAATCACGGTCATCTCAAGCCATAAAGCTATTCGTTTATTGAAAAACGGATGTCAAGCTTTCTTAGCTAATGTCACAGATCTAAACAAAAATAAGTCAGCTTTGAATGATATTTCTGTTGTTAATAAATTTCCGACGTATTCCCAGAAGAACTTACGGCCTACCCCAGGCGTGAAATTGAATTTTGTATCGACCTTGAACTGGTACAAAACCCATTTCCAAAGCCCCATATCGAATGGCTCTATTGAACTTCGAGAATTAAAGACCCAACTTCGTGAATTGTTAGACATTGGCTTTATTTATCCTAGTACTTCTCCTTGGGGTGCTCTGCTCTATTCGTGAAGAAGAAAGATGAGAGTATGCGACTTTGTATTGATTATCGGGAGTTGAATCATGTCACCATCAAAAATAGGTATCCATTGCCACGTATATTGATTTTGTTTGACCCGATTGCAAGGAGCCAAATTCTTTTCAAAGATTGATCTTCGTTAGGATATCACCAATTGAAGATTAGAACCGATGACATTCCAAAGACGCGCCGGAACTTGATACGAGCATTATGAATTCTAGTCATGTCCTTTGGATTGACTAATGCTCCCACTTGCCTTTCATGGATATGATGAACCGAGTATTCAAGGAATATTTGGATCACTTTGTGGTCGTCTTTATTGATGACATCCTTATTTATTCCAAAAGCCGTGAAGATCATGAAAGCAACACTTGAGGCTGACACTCCAAAAGCTTCGTGAATATAAGCTTTATGCCAAGCCGTCAAGCTTCTGTGTGATCTGTTATTGTGCAGGTTTCAGAGCGTGGATTCTGTGATTGGACGCGCACCCAACCAAACACAGAAAAGAATAAATGAACTCATGAAGGGGGAACCGAACCCCATACCTCAAGGCGTAAAGATGAACGGCCATCCAGTCACCATCGGGGCGCCAGTACATCCTCTCGGTCGGCTCTGGAACCCGCAACTTTTATTCTTTGGGAATATTAAACACGGCTCGGATGTCAGATAGTTGAGATGAAGTGATGGATGATTTAGTATTGAGGATGGCATAGTCGGTTTCGGATGAGTAAAGGCGTCGGATCTTGTGTTCGGCATTCTCAGAAGAAAGATCGGTGGGAAATTGCTGTCGGTGAACTCGGCCAGGGACCAAGTCACGGAAGCGAGGGTAGCGGTCTTGGGTCAAGTGTCATTATCGGAGGAGGATCACCGAAATTCGCCATTGGACTAATCGATGAACAAATGTGAAGTGTGAGGGTTTTTAAACGAAGAAAAACGGTAAGAATCAAAGCAATCTGGTGAAGTATAGCTCATGGGAAATAAACTTTCACGGAAAAGTTCAAAGAGATTTGAAATGGTTAAAGGCTCGAAAAAGTGTCGATTGATGGATGGATAGAGACTTATATAGCATGTCCGACACGGGTTTCAAGGGTGGTACATTTATGGCAAGTGGGGTCCAAATTTCAGAGAATGTGTATCAGCTCGTTACTCGAGGAGAAACAGCTTGGGTTCCTGAGACAGCTCATCATTACTGGGCGTAACTATTCAAATTCGCGTCCTTTCAAATCTCATGTCATAAATATCTTATAACAAGAGACTGGGGGGCAATGTTCGGGAATGTTTTACTGACCATCATGTTGGCTGTAGGCCTGGGCTGGAATTGATGAAGTTGGGCCGATGTGGCCGAAGGCGTATAGAGGGTCGAGGACGTTCGGGTTCAGATACCCGAGCCCAATAAGCCGGGATTCGATTGTGATTAAGGAGGTCAGGGTCGGGCCTTCGTGTCCTTGGGACCGAGGCCCAGACCGGTGTTTATGATGCTTAATGGGTTGGGCTGCATGCGGTTAGGCGGCACCAGAGAGTAAGTTGGGAGTGATAAGGGGTTTACGTGGTTAAGGGTTCTAACCCTAATCATATCTTAATAAGGCAACTCCAAAGGTAGTATTGGAAAGGGATTCTAAGGAGATTGTGTTGGACCCAAATATAGGTAACTACCATATTTAGGAGTCTTATTCCGACTCGGCGAGGGACTCTTGGGAGATGAGAATGGCTATAAATACAAGGCCTAACTACAATTAACAGGTAATACATCTTTGAGCACTAAACACTTAAGCCTCCATTGTTAAACCTTGAGAACGGCCTGTACTTATTCTCACACCGGAGCTATCCCCCGGCGGCCCAAGCCGTCAAGCTTCTGTGTGATCTGTTATTGTGCAGGTTTCAACGCGTGGATTCTGTGATTGGACGCGCAGACGAAACTTGACGTTAACAGTGCCAATTTTAGTCACCAATTTTGTGACAACCCCAAAATAGGTCCATTCCATCCAACCCATTCTGAGTCGCCAAATACATGGTACAGAAAATAACTACAACTTTATTACAACAATTGTTGTGCAAAATACAACAACACATATGTTGTGAGTTTGGATACAAATATATACCAACTGTGACTCTCATCCCAACCTTGGATAGCACGTCACAATGACATCTTACATAAAGGTATAGTCAAAAACTGTTTTAGAAATTAGAATCTTTGGGAAGTGCTCAAGAAAACCTTTCAGATACGTGGGTGGCCGTGCGTCAGGTTATGATAGATATCATATGGCCACAGAATTATCCTTGGTTGACCCAATAGACCCCAAAGAAAAACGAGAAGATTACTATCATATTCTTCCCAATGGTGAGTCTTCTCTTGACATATAAATATCTCTACTGTCTCTAATTGAGAATTATACTTCAAATAAACTCCAAGATCATATAGGTAGTGCTCGTAGATATACTCAGTAAGTGGATGTGCACAACCCTGTCTTATGATGACACGAGGTTGTATGTCATTAGACATCTTGTATGATAGTGGCAAAACACCCTTCCAACGTTGGGTTCGCCTCACCCTAGTTGATTCACCAAATATAACTACTAAATGATGACCACCGTTCTATTCCCTGTTACCCCCGCTCGACCCAGCCTACACTCTTATTACACGAAAGGAATTGTGAAGCAAAAGGGTGAAAGCACAACTAACTTCGATAAAGAATATCATGACTAAAGATAATTAAATTATCAATAGCCTTCATCAATAATAAATCGAGATTTAGAACATATGGTAGATAATAAAAATTTCAACCATAGTTGCGGCAATGAACGAAGCAATCCATTAGAAGAGTCATATGACTATAAAGTCTATTATCTTCTCCATGTTAAAAATCCACCAACAATGTTTTATCCCTGTAACATCAATCAACAATTCTGGTCCACAATCATATGAATAACTCATAATCATAATTGTAGTTCTAAATTCCTCTTCTCATCCAAGACGAAGATAATTTTCATCACCTATCTTTACCTGAAACATCAAAGATCATGGTTACACCAAATCACATTTCTTGTTCATAATCATACTAATAACTTCATCTTTGCACTACGGTAAAGATATTCATTTGTATCACCAGTTGGTCATGTTCATCTCAACACTTGTTCATCTTTGCACTACTGGCCAAAAATATTCAACAACATGTCATCTTTGACTACGGCCAAAGATATTCATCAACAATTCATCTTTTGCACACTGCCAAAGATATTCCTCAACAGATTCATATTTGCACTCTGAGCCAAATATATTCATCAACGGTTCATATTTGCACTACAGCCAAATATATTATTATCTCAAAGAAATATATAATCATTTCGAATTTATATAAACAATAATTATAACCATGTTGATCATTTCACCTTCAGCACTTAAGCTAAAGATATTCAATTATAAATTCAATGGTCACGATCATACCAAATAATAATTCAACTTTTTGCTTTCATCGGCCAAAGAGAACTCATAGTCATGATCATACCAATAATCTACCCATCTTTACACTCAAGTCAAAGAGAAATTAATATCATCATTAGGGTTATAAAAATGTTATATATGATAATAAAAATAATATAATCAGCATATAGATTTAATCTTAAGAGTAATATTCATAACTCAACTATAATTTGGTCAGAAAAAGAAACTAATTTTATCGTGAATAGTACTCGTGAATAGTAACTCGTGAATAGTAACTCGTGAATAGTAACGCATGAATAGTAACTCATGAATAGTAAATCCGACACAAAAAGGTAGAAATTCCACAATAAAATCTATACCAATATTTCGGTATAATGATATTGAAATAACATTCCTTAAACTTATAAACAATTTATTTTAATTGTTTACACTTTACTAAATAATGCATTTAATCATTCTAAAATGCCAAACTCATAAGATTTCATCACCAATAACCAAAACCCTCATAAAAAATCTGCATATAACTCATGTATGATTCTCAAGCCATAAAATCATATTTTCCAATTTTCTTACTTCACATAACATATTTAATTCTTTTACTCATAACTAGACCATTTTCATGAAAAATACCAAATCAATTCCAAAAATATTTCTTTTCTGGGATTTAGCAGAATATAGTCCCATATTGAACATATATTTTTCTCAGAATTTTTAAAATTCATTTACTATTTTTCACATAGCCAAAACTGCCGAATATTTAGACATTTATCATAAATTATACTTTTCTCTAAAAATTCCGAAATTCATAGAGTACACTGATATTATATAGATGTACTCCCAATAAAAATTTCATCAATTTTGGAGTTAACCACAAGGAGTTATAAGTGGTTACTTTTAAAATAGTCTTTTCCCGTAAAATTCATAACTCTTAATCTATACATCCAAAAATTATCATTTTTGGACACAATCAATAAAACTCATCAAAATATCATTTCAAATTTTTCCAGAATTTTCTGAAGGTCGGAAGAAGTACGAACTGAAAAACATAATAACCCTTAAAATCCCTTTACTATCCTCACCTCAAAAAAAGCTGAAACTTTTTTTGATGGATATCGGATCTCGATTTGAAGCAAACTTGCATCGATGAATAGCAACTCACCAAGTATCTAAATACTCACAAAATACACTTGATAATCTAGAGAGAAAACTTATAAATTTTGGTGGGATTTTTAATTCTAATTTAACCTCTATTTATAGGAAAATGTTAGACGTGGCAAAGCATTTGACTTGACACCTACACGATGTCTTTACCGCTACTATTCCACCCACCAAAAATCAGCCATCTTCCCCAACAACCAAAAGTGGGGCCCACCCATTTCTAGAATTTTCACCAAAATCATTTATAAACCTAATTTTAGAATCACCACCTCTTAAAATTCATAACAAATCATTCGTTCATTTTAATTGTTCAAAATTTGTGAACATATACTCAACTTATATATGTATAACATATCCAAAAATCACAACGATTCAACGGTCGATTAAAAATTATAACTCACACAATAAAGTTTGTAAGAATAATCGATTTGATCTTTTAATACATCTAATCCAAAAAAAATCTTGATAAAATACCTCAACATTAATTCCTTCATTTATAACCACATAAATAAATCCATCATTTATATCCACATCAAATAAATATTTCATTATCATATAAATCAATAATTAATTATTCACAAATAATATTACGAGAATCACAATAATGACAACCAAGTTAGTTCCAAGAAAGAGGGCTTTCCGATAAGGATTTCTCTCATCTTGGCGCGCAGCAATTAGGTGACCAAACCTCTCCTCGATGAACTTTCTAGACATCATCAATAATGCTATCTAATAATATTATTCAAATAATATGAATTATTGATCCGATAATGGAAATAATCTTGTCTTGATGACAATTATTGAAACAACAATAATATAAAATATCAACGCGCAGCAATTATTGAATCAATAAAATAAAATATGAGCAATAATTCTTGTAATAAATTATTAGTAGTGCCTTCTCACATAAGAATCAATAATTGGTGTATCGTGCATAATCAAGCAACAACGCCAGACATCGTATTTTGTGTTTTAACCACCGTATTCCAAAGAAGATAATTGTGAATAACTACGCTGATTATTTATAAACAACTTATACTTGTCGTTTTCTTCATCCAATCGCTTTACATTATTGGGCCCACAAAAGATGCTTGGTTATACGAATATTACCCGACCAGCGTGTTTTTTTTGCCTTCATTCGCTCTTTTCATTCGCTTTATTTGATCCGTTGGAGATCCTCTCCGATATATATATATATATATATATATATATATATATATATATATATATATAGGATGTTAGATTATTTATGCATGTAAAAAAAATGTGTTTTGAACAAATTAAATTTAGTTTTTCTCTTCACCATGCTCCATGCATGCATGCTTGCTGTTTGCACATCATTTCATTTCCCATGCAAAACATTGATCGATCGAAGTTATCACGTACTCATATTTTTGTTCTGTTCTGCCGTAGTATGTTGAAGAATATATTTATCATAGATGCTAAACACTTAATATTATTTATTTATTTATGATTGACATTAGTAGAGGTAGACATCAATTATAGCACGACTATATAAACTACTTATTAAAGACTTGTTAAAATAAGATTTATATATTAGTACCAATTCATATCCGTGATTATCATTTATCATGATGGGGAAAGGGTATTAATTGTGCTTTATAATTGTTGGAGTCTTGCATGTAGAGAGAGGGTTTCTCATCTCACCATCATTCCGTCTCGGTCGTCTAGTGAATCAAACAAATAGTTTACTATGTTACTTGTGCTTTAGTGTTTGTGGAGGAATATATATATATATATTAAATGAGCTAGTGGTGGATATGCATGGAGTTGCCTCAATTGAGTTTTAAGTGAGTGAGTTCAGTGTTGTTGTATCAGCTTACCAATCCATGTGTTCTTTCTCTAATATTAACCAAGTTTTGTCTATCTCTTTTTGTTTTATCCATCACATATATATAGTGCAGTGTGTATTAGCTACTGGTGAAGTTGAACAACTGCCAAATGGCCCAGTCATCTATTTGAAACAACTTGAGTGAATAGACTTCCTTAATTGGTTGAAGAGATCGACTCCTCAAGTCAACTAACTACGTACACTTCAATCTAGCTGAAGATAACCAACCTGTAACTTAATTAGAATAGAGTCCAAAGGCAAGAACAAACATAATTACAGTTAAGAGCCTTCCTGCCTGCCTGCTACTATCACTAACAATCAGTACTGGTGAATTCTATTTCTTTAGTAACTATGTATACTTATGCCATTATCATTTTGGCACCTACACTATGTATTCATTTTTCTTGTAGCATAATTGACACGGTTACATTTTGAAACCAATTACATAAGTAATCTCTGAGCACAGGAGACTAAACCTGAAAAGACCACAACATCAACGAGCCAAATATGCCCAAGGAAATTGGTCTGGTTATAAACTCAGAAGAGACCACGGCCACGACATCAACGACCCACTTACCAGTGGCACAGACACTGAAATCACCAGAAAGGTCTTATGACCTGCAAGATTCTGATAAGAGCAAAAAGAAGGACGTTGCCAATACAGTTCCATTTTACAAGCTGTTCTTATTTGCTGATTGCATCGACTATGCATTGATGTTTGTCGGCACAATTACTGCTATAGGAAATGGGATCTCCTTGCCCCTCATGACTTTTATTTTTGGGGAGTTGGTTGATACGTTTGGAGAGACTGTGGATACCACACAAGTAGTTCATGTGGTTTCCAAGGTATCATGCAACTTAAGGCTTATGCTCATTTCTCTTCATGAAGTTAGACTCGATGAAAACTGAGTTTCCTAATTTGCTACGATTGGTTTCTTTGACTGAAATCCCCCAAATCGGTTTTACAGTATCTGCTGAATAATTACAAGAGATTCCTTATAATTACTTTTAGTTTTAATTCTTTTCGCTTTAATCAATGTTTTTTCAATAATTTCTTTAAATTTGGCGATGCATTACTCTTCTTCTCGTTTATCCAAGTTTTAAGGAATGGAGAACGAAGAAGTGGATTAGTTACCTAGCTAGCTAATAAATGAGTTTGTCTTCAGGTATCCCTCAAGTACGTGTACTTGGCTCTGGGGTCAGGTGTTGCAGCATTTTCCCGCAAGTATTTTAGGCTAGCTACTTGCTCATTCACATACCATTTTAAGTATATAAAGACTGAGAAATCCATGTTCGCATCTCAACAGAGGTGGTTTGCTGGATGGTCACAGGGGAGAGACAGGCCGCACGAGTTAGAACTTTATACTTGAAGGCTATATTGAGGCAAGATATTGAATTTTTTGATAAAGAAATTAACACCGGAGAAGTTGTTGAGAGGATGTCAGCTGATACTGTTATTATTCAACTTGCAATGGGCCAAAAGGTACCTCAACTATGTCAAAACAGATCCAATATATAATAATGCCGATGATTTCAAATTAAAAAATGATAGTTGTATCATTGACAAAAAACTGCAGCTTGGGAAATTCATACAGTTAGTAGCTACATTCTTGGGAGGCTTTGTGATAGCCTTTAGTAAGGGCTGGGTTCTTGCCCTCGTCTTAATGTCTTCACTACCTCCTATCGTCATTGCTGCTGGTGTCATGACTATTTTTGTGACGAAGCTAATGTCCCGCGGACAAGAATCTTATTCAGAAGCAGCAATCATAGTGGAACAGACTATTGGCTCAATTAGAACAGTAAGTACAAGTGGGATGGCGATAGGTCTCTACTCTCGAGTCTTTCACTAATTTTTGAATGCATGTACTCATGAACAACGGCTTCCGGATTCAGGTTGCATCATTTACAGGGGAGAGACAAGCTATTGCTAAATTTGATAAGTCTCTTCACAAAGCTTATATATCTGGTGTGCAAGAGGGCTTGGCTGCTGGGTTGGGTTCGGGCATATTTATGTTGGTTTTATACAGTAGTTATGCTTTGGCTGTGTGGTTTGGAGGGAGAATGATTTTAGACAAAGATTATACTGGAGGAGAGGTCATAAATGTAATCATGGCCGTGTTGACTGGCTCTCTGTGAGTTATTAATTTTATTTCTTCTTTCATTAATTCTCTACTCTCTATGATTCAAATTTTCATTAACATGCATACATGATATTTCTAATGGATATAATTTTTTTTTTGCCATGTCTTGGGAAACATTACAAAAATTTGCTACGTATTCGAACTTCCCTAGTTCATTAGGACAGACATCTCCATGCTTGACTGCATTTACTGCTGGACAAGTTGCAGCTTTTAAACTGTTTCAAGTCATCTGCAGAAAACCAGAAATAGATTCGTATGATACCAAGGGACAGAAGTTGTGTTAGAATATATGAAAATATATTCTGGTATATTGTAATCCTTTAATTATGCTAAGTTTAGATATTAGTCAAATATTGTTAGCAAATGTTTAGCAAATGTACCGGCTAGTTTAGCAAATGTACCGGCTAGAATATCTCATAGTTGCCGAATTGTAGGCCGAAGAAATCGATGTACATGTATATATAATTGTCAAAGATTAATGGGAAAAGACAGGGAATTAATCTCTTTCATGGTATCAGACTAAATCTCGATCCTCTCTCTCTCAAAACAACCTCTTCCGCTGCGATGGCAACCGGCGACAAAGCCAACCCCACATATCATCCTGCCCTCTCTATCACCAATGTTAAATCCCTCATACCTATTACATTGGAGGCGGACACTGATTTGTACCATTCATGGGCGGCTTTATTCACGGTTCATGTCAAAATTCACGATTTATATCCCCACATCGTCCCCCCTAAGGACGACACAGAGGCGGCGACATACGCTGCTTCTAAGGCTGCGAACCTTCCCCTATGGAAGCGTCTTGATGCGGTAGTTCTTCAGTGGATTTACACGTCTATTTCCACCGAACTTCTACACGCCATTCTCCTAAAGGATGACACCGCTCAAGGAGCATGGGCTCGCTTAGAGTCTATGTTCCAAGACAATAAAGTGTCGCGTGCAACCCACCTTGAAGAGGAACTTTCAGATCTCGTGTTTGAAAATTTTACCTCCATTGATAGCTACTGTAACAAAATTAAATCTCTTGCGGATAGACTTGCTGATGTTGACGCACCCATCTCAAACAATCGTCTGGTACTCAAACTTACAAATGAGCCTTCCGGAAGCTTATGCTTGTGTACGAAGATATCAAACAAAATCAGGAACCGTTGCCCTCCTTTGAGAGTTGTCGCTCTCGCTTGAAACTTGCACAACGGACTATCAAGAACCGCTTGTCAAAAGAAGGTGCTTTTTTGAGTCGCACCCAATCTGCCCTTATCACAGGTACCGATGCTTCTCAAAAATCTACCCAAGCCTCACATTCAGGCCCTAAGGGTAATAAAAATAATAAAAATGCTTCGAAGAAGAACGGTAAAGGACGCGGATCTGGCCCACAATCGACTCCACAGCAACGACCTAATACTGATGGTGCGTTTAATTGGGCATCTTGGGCATCTTGGAGCGCAGTAAGCACAAAGGCTCTACACACCGCCACCGTGCCCATATCCCGCTTCTGCTTGGACTCCACGACCCACTAGTGGTCAGTTTCCACGCCCTCCTGGGACCGGTATTCTGGGTGCTCGGCCTCAAGTATTCACCGCTTCTCATCCCGGTGCATACACACCAACTGATATCGAAGCCGCTATGCACGCTTTCTCTCTACCCACTCACGATGGAAATTTCTATATGGACCTTTGGTGCCACTTCTCATATAATGGCGGACCAAGGTACACTCTCCTCCTATGTTACTTCGAGCATTAAAAATAACAACATTGTAGTCGGTAGTGGTCATTGCATACCCATTCTTGGTCACAGCAATCTTACATTAAGCCGCCCCTACCCACCCTTTTTCTACCCAATGTTTTGCATGCTCAAAACTAATTAAAAACCTCATATCATCAGAAAATTTTACCGATAACTCCGTTTTCATTAACTTTGACCCGTTTGGTTTTTACGTGCTTGATTTCTGGGGACGGAGCCAAACTAATGAGATGTAATGATCATCGGTGACCTTTATCCTCTATTTCCACACGCCCAATTTGGTTCCTCAAATCGATCCTTCAAATTTTTTAGCTATCACTTCTGGTCTTTGGCATAATCGTCTCGGACACCCCGGACCGGTTGTGCTACGATCCCTTCATAGCAAAAATTTAATCGATTACAATAAAGCTTGTACTATTTTTTGCTCTTCCTGTCAATTAGGGAAACATTCGAAACTTCCTTTTTCCAAGTCTATGTCGTTAACTGCTTCTCCATTCGATATTATTCACAGTGATATTTGGACTTCCCCCGTTGTTAGCTCTTTGGGCCATTGTTATTATGTTTTATTTCTTGATAATTATAGCAAATTTCTATGGACTTTTCCAATTGAAAAGAAATCATAAGTCAAACACCTTTTCATTTCTTTTTCACTCATTCGTCCAAACTCGATTTGCACGTAATATCAAGACTTTTCAATGTGATAATGGTACAAGAATAAATCAATAACACTTTACAAAGCTTCTTTGATACCCACGACATGGTGTATCGTTTACCGTGTCCTATACATCACAACAAAATGGCAAAGCGGAGCGACATATAAAATCTATCAACAACATCATCGAGCGTTACTAGCTCACGCTCGATGCCCCTCTCCTTTTGGCATCATGCCCTTGAAATGGCAACGTATCTTCTAAACATATTACCAACTAAAGTTCTAGGATTTGGTCTCTACTCAAATTCTTTATCAATGTGACCCCATCTTTTTCGTCACTTAGGGTCTTTGGTTGCTTATGTTACCCTCTTTTTCCTCCCCACTATACACAAATTACAAGAACGCTCTACTAAAATGCGTTTATCTGCCTGCTAGCCAAACCATCGTGGGTCTAAGTGCTTGATCCATCAGTGGTAAAATTATAATTAGTCGGCATGTGAAATTCAATGAACATGAATTTCCTTTTTCCAAAACCAAACCTCCTCCCCTTACTGACTATGAACTATTGGACCCGACTCCATATCCACACCACTTACAATTTCCTAGCCTAACTCCGTCAGACAACCACACTGACCCTCCCCACGACATTCCCAACTCCCCACCTCAAATCAAATTGGCATTATCTCTCATGCTTCAACAAATTCCACCTTTACTTCTTCTTCCACCGCTACTGCGCCTCTCCCTGCATCATCCCTCACACCACGGGCGTCACCACATGACCACTTTACACTTTCACAAAATCCTCCTATCAGTACCACTTCTCATTCCATGACAACTCGTGCTAAAGACGGCATATACAAACCCAACTCAAAATACTTCGCCAGTCTCGTCACAACACAATCGCCTTCGATATCCCCTCTTCCTCAGTCACCTATCGATGCTTTATGTGACCCGAATTGGAAAACCGCAATGTTGGATGAATTTAATGCTCTTATTAGCAATGGAACATGGGAATTAGTACCTCGGCCTCTTAATGTGAATGTTATCCTGGATTACATGTGGATTTTTAAATCATAAACGTAAATCGATGGTTCATTTGAGAGGCATAAAGCCCGCCTTGTAGGTGATGGAAAAACGCAGCAGCAGGGCATTGATTGTGATGAAACGTTTAGTCCCGTTGTCAAACCGGCTACTATTCGCATCTGCGTCTTTCGATCTCGCATGATTTGAAGTCTTGGTCGATTCATCAATTAGATGTCAAAATGCATTCTTACATGGACATCTACATGAGAGCGATCTATATGCATCAACCAGATGGGTTTCGCGACAAAGTTCATCCACATCATGTATGTTTGCTTAAAAAATCTCTTTACGGCCTAAAACAAGCCCCTCGAGCTTGGTATCAGCGATTCGCTGATTTTGTGGCGACGTTAGGATTCTCTCACAGTAAGTGTGACCATTCTCTTTTCATATACAACAATGGCTGTCACACGGCATACATATTATTATACGTTGATGATATTATTTTGACTCATCTTCGACCAACTTCGTAAGTGTTTTATGACTAAGCTAAGTGATGAATTTGCTATGAAAGATCTCGGTCCACTAAGTTTTTTCTTGGGTATTCTTTGTGTGACTGAACACGTTAATGGTCTATTTTATCGCAAAAACAATATCTCACTTGATATAGTTGAAAATTTGGAATGACCAATTGTAGTCCAAGCCACACTCCTGTCGACACTAAGTCAAAATTGAGTGGCGCTTCTAATTCTCCTTACGATGATCCGACTCGGTATCGTAGTCTTGCTGGTGCATTACAATATCTCACCTTTACCGGACGGATATTTCTATCTTTGTCCGGCGGTATGTTTACATATGCATGATCCTAAACAGGAGCACATGAACGCCCTGAAGCGTATTGTGCGTTATGTGAAGGGCACGTTATCCTACGGCCTTCATTTATATCGGTCTCCTACACACACTCTTCTCTCGTATACTGATGCGGACTGGGGTGGTTGCCCAGATACTAGACGCTCTACTTCAGGTTACTGTGTGTTCTTAGGTGACAATCTCATCTCTTGGTCGTCAAAACGACAACCTACTTTGTCTCGATCAAGTCGTAAGCCCGAATCTGAGGCGTTGCCAATGTGGTTTCGACACTCATTGGCTTCATAATCTACTTGTTGAATTACATTGTCCCATTTCGCATGCTACTTTGGTATATTGTGACAATGTCAGTGCCATCTACTTATCCGGCAATCCAGTTCAACATCAACGGACCAAACACATTGAAATGGATATTCATTTTGTCCGAGAAAAAGTTGCTAAAGGCGAAGTCCGTGTTTTACATGTACCTTCCCATTTATCAAATAGCGGATATCTTTACTAAAGGGCTACCACACATATTATTTGATGATTTGAGATCCGATCTTAGCGTTAAGTGAACCTCCCAATATGATCATGGGCGTGTTAGAATATATGAAAATATATTCTGGTATATTGTAATCCTTTAATTATGCTAAGTTTAGATATTAGTCAAATATTGTTAGCAAATGTTTAGCAAATGTACCGGCTAGTTTAGCAAATGTACCGGCTAGAATATCTCATAGTTGCTGAATTGTAGGCCGAAGAAATCGATGTACATGTATATATAATTGTCAAAGATTAACGGGAAAAGACAGGGAATTAATCTCTTTCAAGTTGGATGACATTTATGGTGACATTGAATTAAGAGATGTTTACTTTAGTTATCCATCAAGACCAGATGAAAGAATATTTAATGGATTCTCTCTCTCAATAACGAGTGGAACAACCACAGCTTTGGTAGGACACAGTGGAAGTGGGAAATCAACAGTGATCAATCTGATAGAGAGGTTTTATGATCCACAAGCAGGTGAAGTTCTAATAGACAATACAAATCTCAAAGAGTTCCAGCTCAGTTGGATCAGAGGTAAAATTGGTCTTGTTAGCCAGGAACCTGTACTGTTTGCTTCAAGCATTAAAGACAATATTGCGTACGGAAAGGATGGCGTAACCCTTGAAGAAATTAAAGCTGCTGCTGAGCTTTCCAACGCTGCTAAGTTTATAGATAAACTTCCTCAGGTTGGATCTTGAAATGATTTAAACATTTCTGTTTTAACTTCAATGTTAATAATATCTAACAAAACTCCCTATAAATGAATTGGTGTATACAACTAGTCCCTTTTTATACAGGAAGGTTTTGCCATGGACTGAAAATCGTAGTGGATATTTCTGTCAGCTTTTTATAATGATATTTATCACAAAAGATTCTATCTTTCAGTTCATACTAGCTAAAAAGTAGGGAATTGAATAGCAATATGGCTTCAAGTCGTATTAGCTTTTTAAAAAAAGTAGTATTACTTCTTCCTCTTCATATAGGTTTTCCGATTAAATTAAGTTAACTACTTTGACCTCTCCAGCTCCTCATTAGTGTACATACATATTCAGGGACTAGATACGATGGTTGGTATGCATGGAACTCAGTTGTCTGGGGGCCAAAAGCAAAGAATTGCAATAGCTAGAGCAATTGTGAAAGACCCCAGAATTCTACTTTTGGACGAAGCTACAAGTGCTCTTGATGTAGAATCTGAGAGGATTGTGCAAGAGGCATTGGATAGGGTCATGGTCAACAGAACCACTGTCATAGTAGCCCATCGCCTGAGTACAGTAAAGGGTGCTGATATTATTGCCGTTATTTATGGAGGACAGATTGTTGAAAAAGGTTTAGTGTTTTGAAAATATTACCTTCATTTCCTAGATTTTGCTGGATCCTTGTATATTCACGAGTACCAGTTGAATTAATGGTTTATTATGCCATCACTAGAGTTGTTTCATATTTCCTAAAATGAATGCTTCTAAACTCATATGCCTTTCATCTAATAAGGTTCTGCATCTGAGCTGCTACAAGATCCTGAAGGAACATACTGCCAGCTTGTAAGGCTGCAGGAAATTAGCAACGAGGTCGTGACTTATCAGGACAGACCAGACGTCAATCTGGACTCTGTTAAATCCATCTTGCAATCCATAAGTCGGGGATCATCAGGAACTGGAAACAGTAGCCGTCGCTCATTTTCAGCTTCATTCGGCGTACCCCCTGCAACCAGTGTCCTGGAGAAAGCTGTTGCAGAAGCACACTCAAAAGTAGTAGAAAAAGTCTCACTTAGCCGCTTGGCCAATTTGAACAAGCCAGAAATTCCAGTGCTACTATTAGGTTTGATGGCTGCAGTGGCAAATGGTTTAATATATCCAATTTTTGGATTACTTCTCTCGAGAAGTATCAAGACTTTCTATGAGTCAGATCATAAGCTTCAAGAGGATTCAGAGTTCTGGGCATTAATGTTTGTTGTTCTTGGCGTGGGGAGTTTTCTGACAATGCCATTAAGAATGTACTTTTTTGGTGTGGCAGGCTGCAAGTTGATCAGAAGAATCCGATTAATGTGCTTTGAGAAAGTGGTTCATATGGAGATAAGTTGGTTTAACAAAACAGAGAACTCGAGTGGTGCAATAGGTGCTAGGCTTTCTGCTGATGAAGCATCCGTCCGAGGCCTGGTTGGGGACACATTAGGTTTGCTGGTTCAGAACACCACAACTGCTATTGCTGGTTTAGTTATTGGTTTCGAAGCAAGTTGGCAATTGGCTCTTGTAATTCTTATCATGCTACCTCTACTAGGACTGAGTGGGTATTTTCAAATAAATTTCACAAGTGGAGTTACTGCTAATGCAAAGGTTAGCTTCAAACTTTGGTTGATGGAGGAAAACAAAATTGGTAAATTACAAATTAAAGTAGATGCATGAATTAATGGCTTTCTCATCTGGAAAGAGGTTTCGCAAAATTTGAATATATTTTGAGTTTTCTGGATCCACATGGATCTTTAAGGTACCATCATTTCCTAACTTGAGTCTGATGTTACTAATTAATTTCATTAATATGGAAATGCTTACAGAAATTGTACGAGGATGCAAGTCAAGTCGCCAGCGATGCAGTTGGGAGTATTAGAACAGTTGCTTCTTTTTGTGCCGAAGAGAAGATAATGCAACTATACAAAAAGAAATCTGAAGGCCCTCTGAGAGCTGGAATAAGACAAGGGTTTATTAACGGAACAGGTTTTGGGCTGTCCATGTTCTTCCTATTTTCAGTCTACGCTACCTGTTTTTATGCTGGAGCTCGACTTGTTGAGGTTGGCAAGACAACAGTCCCTGAAGTTTTTCAGGTAGGCTTTCAATAATCATATGTATTCAATTCTGTCACTTTTTTTTTATTAGATTTCTATCTGTTTTTGGTTGTAGTTTAATAGTTTTCATCTGATCCATGAAATATTTCTTTTTCTTTTTATATTCATTATGCTATCTTATTCTCTTATCCTGATTTTTTGCAGGTTTTCTTCGGTCTAACTATGACAGCCGCTGGAATTTCTCAATCAGGCGCCCTTGCTCCTGATACTGGCAAAACCAAGAGTGCTGCCGCTTCAATATTTGAACTTCTAGACCAGAAGTCGAAAATAGAATCTGCTGATGACGACTCCGGAACCACAGTTGAAAATATGATGGGAGATATTGAGTTTCGGCATGTAAGTTTTAAGTATCCCACAAGACCCGTTGTTCAAGTTTTCAGAGATCTCTGCTTAGTCATTCCCTGTGGTAAGGTACAATAGTACTTTTTTTGTTGGGAATGTATATGGTCTGTCCCGCATCATTTCTTGTCTTTCACTCTTGGTATAAAAATGTAACTCTGTCATAAGTCATGTTTGGTGCATTCCCACCAATCAACATGCTCTCAAAATGATTATCACTATGCATTGTTCCATTTAATACTATGATGCATTATGCATGGAAACCTTGCACAATGTTTTGGATCGACCTAAAAGTCAGAAATTAATTTTAGAAATGCATCGCAAACTCTGACTTCTATTAATTATACTACATGAATCAGACTGTTGCTCTAGTTGGAGAGAGTGGGAGCGGGAAATCCACAGTGATCTCTTTGTTGCAAAGATTTTATGACCCTGACTTGGGTCATATCATGATAGACGGAGTCGAAATAAAAAAATTGAAGTTAAAATGGTTAAGGCAGCAGATGGGTCTAGTGAGCCAGGAGCCCATCTTGTTTAACGACTCAATCCAAGCCAACATTGCATATGGAAAGGAAGGAAATGCCACTGAGACTGAAATTTTAGCTGCAGCTGAGTTGGCAAATGCTCACAAGTTTATCAGTGGCTTACAACAGGTTCTAAACACTACTTCTGCTACTTGGTTTTTGCTGATAAGGTGGTCAGTTAAGTTGTAACAATAAGCTTAATAGTTAATCAATGCTGCTTAACTGCAGGGATATAATACAGCAGTAGGTGAGAGAGGAGTCCAATTGTCTGGGGGGCAGAAGCAACGGGTGGCGATTGCAAGAGCTGTAGTGAAGGATCCGAAGATATTACTACTACACGAGGCCACCAGCGCCCTGGATGCTGAGTCTGAGAAAGTGGTTCAGGATGCACTGGATAAAGTTGTGGTGGACAGAACCACTGTGGTAGTGGTTCATAGGTTGTCCACAATTAAGGGTGCTGATTTGATTGCAGTGGTTAAAAATGGAGTCATTGCAGAGAAAGGGAAGCACCAAGATTTGATCAATATTGAGGGTGGTATATATGCCTCCCTGGTAGCTCTACACACCAGTGCCACTTCTTAGATATATCGATCTTCCTTTCCATTTTCGGAAGCATCAGATGGCCTTTTTCCCCTGCTCTTCATATTTGTGTTATGCTTTTATCTTTGAATTTTTATATGATAGAAGAGAAATGAACTTGTGGAGAAATATTAATTGTCCAGAATTGAAGAAAGAATTCAGAATGCATTTGTTATTTAAAAGGAATCTCTTTTAAGGAGTGTGGTGTTTGAGATACAAGAAGTAGTAATAAGGTAAAGGATCAAGGTCCATATAACCAGGCAGCGATAGATTTAGTTATACTATCTATACTCGGACATAACCAGTAATAAGTTAACGACCACACACCAAGATGTTTTGCCCTTGTAATATCCCGCATCCAAGTATGCCGGATAATGGTCTCAACTCTATTTTCAATTTATGTTGTGATTTATAGGGTGGATTTGTGGAGAGGCATAAGCGAGGAGCAGAGACCACACATGAGTAACGAACCTTTTAATTACCAGTAGTGGGGAAGACCATGCACAGTCGCACTGAACAAAGAGGAGTACGTACATCAGCCAACAAAATTTACAAGCTTTTGGCCTTGGCTGACAGCCTGACACCACCCCACCCCCACTCCACCGGCCATGTATTAATTAATTAATGCTTGTTGTTTTCTTGAATGGGGTTCAAAGTTGTTATTTTTTCAAAACGTAAATAAATTTACATTAATTTAAAAGTTACAGTAATGAATTGGCTTCCTGAATACTACAGTATAAAATAAATACTAGAATGGATAAACAACATGTTTCCATCAATCTAGTGTTTGCTGCATAAGAAAGCAACATGTACAGTATTATATTATGACAATCAATTATGTGGGCATTAATAAGTCTGAAGTCACACGCATAAGCAATAAATAAAAAAGCATCTGGGTACGTATATTCTACCCGATGGCAAATGGCACAGCAAATTAAACAGAAAATGACGCAACGGATATGGAGGAGCATTATTGTATTGATTATACTCCACTCCACTCCATATTGGACTACTACTCCCTTACGCAGATATGAAAATGGTGAATGCAACCAACGAACTTGCCTTCACTTTTTAGCTTTCCAACTAGTAGACTTATATACCCCCTCCCGTCCCCTCCCGTCCCCTCCCCTCCCCTCTATGGGTGCCCTGGATCTATTAACTTTATAAAGATTATGTGAGTTTAGAGATTCTAAGTACCACTCCATCTTTTAACAATTATTTAGGGTGAGGTGAGGAAGCTGAGGAACTATTTCTTCTTGTGTAAATTCAAATTATTTGAATAATTCCTTGTTTTTCATTCTCCCTATAATATACTCTCTCATGTCTTAATATATATCGTTTAAAATTGTGTACAAGAATTAAAAATATAATTATATAACATTAAATATAATATTAATTGTCTATAATACCCTTAAATTTTTATAATTATCATATTTATCTCATTCTCTCTCGTTTGTAATATTTTTCCATGAGGGGTAATTTGAAAAAAAAATTAGTTAATTACTTAATTCTCCTAGATTATATAAATCGACAAAAATTAGAAAAAAATAAAATCCAACATATATTAAGGGACGGATGGAGTAGTTAGTCCATTCTTTTTGTTATACAAATCGTTTTAGAGGAAATTTTTTTCTCTATAATATAAGACGTTCTCCATATTTTTAGAAGAATTAACCAGGGAATTATAAAAAAAAAACGAGAGAGAAAATGAAAAGTTGTATGAGCTCGAAAAATTGAACAGGTAAGGATTAATTGAGAGAGGGAGAGGAGTAATACTGGTGAGTAAAAATGAAATTTTATAACAAAATTAATTACTAAATATATGAGATTTCTTAATATGTGAGATTATGTCTTAAACGACGTATATAACTAAACTAAGAGAATATTTGTGTTACATTTGAGGAATAATTTTATTTTCTTAGTCGACTAATAAGGTATAATGATGGAGTATTTGTGTTACATTTGAGGAATAAATTTATGTTCATGGTAGACTGATAAAGTCTACTTTCTTCTTAATTAATACTTTATATATAAATACAGTAAAAGCGATTACAATTTAAAATTGACTCAAAATCAATTTAATCAATTTGACTGAATTATTTAGCGAGTTGGTCAAATCTCTTCCTCTTCCTCGGACATAAACCATCCGTTTCTTCTTCGCTGCCTTCTCTTCAATCACTTCAGTTTCTTCCCTTCCCCTTCTCCGTGAAATCGATTTCCTCAGTTTTCTTTTGTTCTCTCTCCCTCCTCCCACACGCATCCCAAACCTCTTTTCTCGATCTCTGATTTACCCTAAACTTCGACAACGCAAACAACAAAGAAAAGCCGTAACCCAGATCTGATTTGCGATGTTGGAAAGTATTCCAGGTCGGCGACGTACCACAAGAGGGTAATGGGCATTCAAGGCTAAGAACGGCGGCGTATTTCCAAGGCACGACAAGAAGCCGGCGACTGCCGAGCCACCCGCGAAGCCACCTAAGTTCTACCCAGCTGACGACGTCAAGAAGTCATTGGTCAACAAGTGCAAACCCAAGCCCACCAAACTCAGGTTGTTTCCAATATTTATCTCTTTTGCATTTCATACTCCAATTTTATAAAGAGGGCATTATTGCTATTCTCAAAACATTCCCAAAACAACTGTGGAAATTTGAGATCTCTGAGGCTTAATCATCAAGCACCTCCAAATCACAGAGCACTCGATTAATATTCAATATCAATTGTGTGTCTATGTTCTGACTAATCTCCAGGGGTGAACCAGTGGTCATATGTTCGATTTATAATAACTAATTTTTTATTATTATTTGTTGAATTCTGAAATTTTTAATGTTACCCTTTTTATTTTTGAATGAAATTTAGCTTTTAATTTTTGAAGAAATTTAACTTTTTTGTTGTTGAATTCTGAAATTTTTAATGCACCCTTTTTGTTTTTAAAATATTCTGTATTAAAATTTAGCTTTAATCAGTATAATTTTGCAATACAATGGTCACTTTGATACCTTTAACATCATGAAGAATTTTTCTACATGTTGACAAACAAATCTTTTCTGAACTGAACAATTACAGTTTCCCTAATCTGAGCAAGCATAAATCGATTGTACCCTAAATTGCTTATCAAACACAATACAGATAAGCTTAAATTATCCTAATTGATTTCAAAATAGTAGGATCTGCATTAGCTTATCATGGTTGTGCCGAGCTTTTCCAGGTATCTCATGAAAATCTCATCTCCTTTGTATTGTTATTAGTGGCTAATACCTTTGTGATAGATAATTGTTAATTTGGGATAAAACAGAGATAGTGATAAATTATAAGTTTTGATATGAGAAAGCAGAATGATAGAGCGAGCTGGAATAAGAAAAAAGAAGATCGGAAGAAAAATATGGGGTTGGAATAGAAAGGAGAGACAGGGACTTAGATAGAATGGGAAGAGGAGCTGTTGCTATTGAGGAAATGAGGGAAGACCGGCACAGATCAGGTGATTCCTTAGGATTATTCTTTTGCTTTGATCCACCAGAAAACATTCAATAATTAAAGTACAACTGATTCCCGAACTCTAAATTGTCGGGTCAGTTAGAAAAAAAAGGTCCATTGAAGCGTGCTAAGCCAGCTATTGAGTTTAAATCTTAAACCCACAAAGCACAGGTCAGATTGAAGGCGCTGAGATTGAGAACAAACAACTTGCTCTAGGTGAGCTTTGTTGGGCCTTGGCTTAAGCTCACCTTTAACAATGTGTAAAACATAAGCATAAACATTAAATGTTTTTGAAGAAAATATATTAGATGCTACTAGATTGCAGATCATGGTTTGGCATGATTTCGAAAGTACTCCCTCCATCTCATTTAGTGTGTCAGATGTTGTATGTTCTCTATTCGTCATTTGGTACACCGCAATTTCATAAGAAAGTACGCATAGATCTAGCAGGCCGGTATCCCTAGAATTATAAAAGATTAAACTTTTAGCTTCATTAGTAACTACTAGATGTCTGGCAGAGTATAAAAGATGCAACTTTTAAAATTTTCCGAATCTGCAGGTCATCTGTTTACATGCATTTTCTATATTAAGAGCTACTCAGCTGGACAGTCTTACAAAATTTCACTTAGCAGGGAGAGCATTTGGTTCTGTCTGCTGCTGGGAATCACTAGCTTACATAATTAGTCAAATTTTCTTATTAACATCTTCACAGATCCATTAGACCCTTAACATATTTCACTTGCCTGATTTGACATGGCGACTGCAATGCATTTGTGGAGTTAAAACTCCTTCCTCTGCTTTCTCAAGGAGAGCTTTGCATTGCCAACCTCTTACATCAAAGCATCGCCTTAATTTTGTAGCTTCTGTGGCTTCCATTAGTGATTTGTGTAGAACATCAGAAAGTTCATATAGGGGAAGAGTTCTTAGGATCAGCTGTAACGGAGGAAATATAGATGTGCTTCAGAGGAGTGATACAAAGAGTCAAGGTTCTGATGGAGTTATCTAATGAATTGACATGTGTGATGAAATTTAGTGGATCATCAGTGCCTTTGCTGAAAGGATGAGCGAAGTAGCTTAACTTATTCTTAGGAGAGACCTGTAATTGCGTGTTTAAACGTAAAAATTTAATAAAGGTGTTCTCATAATTGATATAATCTTAATTGGATTTTTTTGGATACTTTTTTTTGGATTGAATTAGCTTTCATGTTATTGGGACTGATTTTAAATCTAATTAATGCTAAGATTAGATTTGAGTCGTATTCAGATCTCATATTTCTAATGCTTACCAAAATAGATTTGACCAGGTGTTGATATAAAAATATCAACAATTATACTTGAAAGCCCATCAAATAGATTTTTTTAGGATTACACACTACAATAAGGTAGCATGTTTTACCATTTGAGAGTGCAATTATCATTTGAGGTGTTGATATATCAGTGTTTTATACACGAGCATATTATGAATCTTTTTTTCGACATTATTAAATTTATTATTCAATATATTTACAAATGTAAGTCATATTTCATGCAAAAATGTATTGAAAAATCTATATGAAAATTACTTATTATAAAAAAAGTACCATTTATATAATCTCATTTGATGAATTTTCCTTTGGGTTTTCGGTGTTAGTTGTAAATGAAAGAGGAAGCTTTTTGGTTTGGATTTTGGAGTTTTTGGATTTCAAATTTAAATCTGAAAGTTGGGATTGGTCTTTGAATCTGCTGAAATTGAAACTAAATTTCATGGTATTTGATACTACCTCCGTTCCTAAAAGATTGTCGTTTAAGGTTTTTGCACATGAATTAAGAAAGTCATTTAATACTATCATTTAACAATTAAAATTTGTTTGAATATCTGTATGATAATTATAGTTTTAGTATCCAACTTTGTACTTTTGCAAGTCGCAATTCATTTTTGTCATAGATTTATCGACATATAAATCATATTCCTTATTTTATTCAGGACATGGTGGAAGTGATGGGTTATGTTCACTCTTTTGATGATGTTGTTATGGATGTGGTATGCTTTAGGTTCATTCACAAAATGCAAAGATACTTGCTACATTAATGTAATCTGCTAAAAGGTTAATTCCCTTATTTGTCTGTAATTTTATGTAAAAATCATTTATTGGGAAGGTTTTAGTTGAGAATCCGCTTCCATGTTTTTGCTTTAGACACTCGACAGGTGCAGCTATAATCCTTAAGGTGAGGTTGCTAACAATGTTGTGTGTTTCAGACTACTTGATAATGAATTTTTGAACTTTCAACTTAATAAACCCCATTTACTAATATCTAAAGCTTGGGATTAATTTGGCATTTATCAATGTAGGCAGCACTTGACCCTGCACTTGAGAACCAAATAGCAGGTATTGTACTTACGTCACCTGCAGTAGGAGTTCAACCGTCACATACAATATTTTTGGTGAGAGTTCTTTGCCATGTATTAGCATATCTGCAAAATTGTTTTATCAAGGAGAGACTGAAATGCAAAAGTTATTTGAGTCAGTGTTATAAAAATCAGTAGGCGTACCTATGCAATGGATGGGGCAACTTGCGCTTAGGGTGATCTTATTTATTTATTGTATATTTTTATACACCGTAATAAATAACTAAGTGAGGATTCTTTTAGGTCCACGAATCCCAGCAAATCCATGAATCCAAATTCGTGGATTCTTCCGAATTATTCTAGGGGAATTTATTTTAGTTTTTTTAAATGATAAGAATTGAAAGTATTACCATACTATATACTATATAAAAAATATAGTGTTTTATAAACCCAAACAACTGCATTTTGTTGGGTTCGTGGTGCCCTTTTATGTTTCTAAAAGTTAGCCTTTACATGTTTATGATAGAAGTCATGCAATGGTTTATATCTTTTTCTTTTTCTTTACTTTCCTACCAAGAGTGCAAGTGAGAGAAAATTGGATACTACATTGATATGAAGTCAAAAATGGTACATTGCTTTATTTTATAGGGATGAAGAACTCAATTCCAAGATAGCAAATCGAAAAGAAGATCACCGGACCAAAGGGAGCTTAAATCTTTGGAAGATGTAATATTGTATTTTTATATGATGTTTAAATTTCAGGATGTATATTGGTTGTGTTAGGTTTGATAGCGTTTGTAATCTTGATGTTCAATTTAAAAGAATTTTGTTGTGAATTCGTACAGAGTATTTGAAATTTATGTTATGAATTAGTTATATATAAAAATCTTCAGGTGTGTATTCATCTTCAGTTGTGTAAATAACAATTTCACAATTATTTACATATTTATAATTTTATATTTACATATTTGTTATAACATATAATATGTCTTTAATTTCGAGCACGATCGTGTTAGTAAATTACACAATTCATTACTCACACTAGCCCGTGCATTGCACGGGCTATCAACTAGTATAATTAAAGTATTAAACGTTGAAGCTCTATTCAGGGTGGACTCATCTATTCAATTCATGGTGGACTCATATGTTAAGTCATTTAAATAATAGTTTGAGGCCTCTAATTGAGTAGACCTTCATTTAAATAATAGTTTGAGGCCTCTAATTGAGTAGACCTTCAAATTTTAATACTCCATTCGTTCTAAATAAATTGTTCAGTTTTGATTTTTTAAAGTCAAATTGACCATTTTTAAAATTAATCTTTTTACTATTTTTGCTAAAATATAGGTGAAAAAATTATAACCAAAAGAAAGTATATATAATTTATTATTAATTCTAATTTTTATAATTTTAGAAATATATTTATATATGCTTAATTATTAATTTTAAAAATAATTAATTTAATTTAAATAATCAAATTTAAGCAATTAATTTGGGACGGAGTGAGTAATTCATATACACTGCCCCATTTGCATATCAAAAAACAATAAAAGCTGAATCAAGTCTTACATGGGTGAGTTAACATGGTCAACAAAATATGACCAAAATTAAAACAATTAAAAAAAAACACGTGGTCAACAAAGGAACACTCTATTTATCTACCTGCCTATCTTGACCCTCCGCCCGCCGTGGAGGGGTATTATTGTCTTAACATAACGAAAGCCGCAAAGCAGGTATCCAAACTCCCCATGTGGCAGTCTACCTGGCACCAACATGGCATGATCTGCGGCCGTTAAAACCCGCACCGATCCATCCAACGTTGGAAATTAAATATATACGCATGTCATGAAGCAGAAAGAGCGTGGCCAACTGAAAACGGTCACGAGCGCGCGAGTGCTAAGCTAAATCAGGTGCCACGTCAAATAAAACGCCTAGAGAATAAATCCCAGCCGTCCACGTGGAAAACAGTTAATTTGAAGCATCTTGTTGCCTTCACGTATAAGAAACCTTTTGGGAAACTGATAGCTTCAACCTTGCGGATTCTATATGAAGGTGGGTCTGGGTGAGTGAATTTCAGCGTGAAATCAATAACTGAATATAAATAATAAAAACAATTATAGATAGAGATTAAAATGGAGGTCACCGGCGTAGTTTTCCGGCCGCTTCCGAGACTCTCTGGCGCTGGAATCGATGCCCGTTCTCACCCCTCTGTTTTTAAACCCTCTTTTCTTGGTGATTCAATTGTCGCCGGAACTCGTTGTTCGGGCGAGTGTCGGACTCTGGGTCGTCGAGATTTGAGAGTGTCTGTTAAACCCAGAATTTTTAACGGGTTTCGCGATGATGGGCATTTGCAGTATTACTCGTCGGTGATCAGGTGTGTCGGTGGTGCTCTGAAAGAGAAAGAGAAGGAGTTGTCTAGTAACGAGAAGAAGATGAAGAAGAGGTTGAAATTGTTGAAGGGCTTGTCCAAGGACATTTCTATGTTTTCTGATATGGGGTTTGGCTTGGATCCTGATCAAGGTTTGGCTGATCAAGTTAAAGGAAAGATGATTTCGGTAAGAGTCTTGACTATTTTCTTATTTATTTTTAATTTGAAAATTTTGAATTTTGGCTTAGAATTTAGCTTGCAAAATCTTATTTAATTTGATGGTGATTATCAATTTAACAATGCATTTGGGTGAGAATTATTTAATAACTTATTGATCAATGTGCCTAAAGTAGTAGGACGAATGAGACAGAGTCTTATACTTCATTTACGGGATGAACCTCAGTAAATGTTAATTTCATAACATAGTCTTTGTTTATCCAGTTATTATAGTATCCAAATACAAGGTACATACATAAATTTATTATTATTTTGAACAGAATATTTGGAGTATGAACATTTTGACTATTTGATTGTTTCCCTTTGTTACTTTCATTGGTAATTCATTTTTTTTCTTCTTGATTACCCGGTGATGTTTGAGAGATATATACTATCTTAGTTGCTCGCTAGAATTTTATCTAACCTGTTTTTAATTACATTATGTGTAGGAAGCTGCAGACTTGTTACTTGGACAACTGCAACAGCTAAAAGCAGAGAAAAAGGAAATGAAGAGGCAGAGAAAAGAAGAGAAGGCCAAATTAAAAGCTGAGCAGATGCAAAACAGGCTTGAGTGTAAAGGAAACTCAAGCTCTTCAGAATCAAGTGACGGTGAATGTGGAGAGGTAGTTGACATGAGCCGCCTGAAAAGTGAATCCCTATCACGATCATTGCCAAATGAATCACAACCAGTCATTGCAAGCAAGCCGGCACAAGCAGGAACAATAATCGAGTCATTGCAATCAAACACTCTGGTTCAAGGAGGGAACATGACCGAGGAAAGGGATTTGGAGGTTCGCAGTTCACAAATTTCCGGGCAAAAATGCTGCAGCACCGGAAATTGTACAAGTGTTAGCAAAGTAGATAATCTTGGTAGTAATGAAGGAAATAGTTTAGTTACAGGGGAATCAACTAGGAAAATTGAGGTCTGCATGGGTGGGAAATGCAAGAAATCAGGCTCTGCGCTATTGTTGGAAGAGTTTCAGAAGGCAGTAGGCAGTGAAGGTTCAGTTGTTGGGTGCAAGTGCATGGGAAAATGCCGCAGTGCGCCTAATGTGAAAGTGTTGAATTCCATTGATGGTATTCAAGCTGGAGTACTCGATGATTCTGTTAGGACTCCGGCTAATCCGCTGTGCATAGGTGTTGGGTTGGAGGATGTTGGCACTATTGTTGCCAACTTCTTTGGAGGCAATCAGAAAGATTTGGAGTTGGCTGCTGCATCTTATTAGTACATTTTATTGTTTTTTCACTTTGATGTCAGATCTTGTGCTTAGTGTGCACCTGTGACATATAGGTTTGTTTTGGTATTAGAATGGCTAAAGAAATCCATTCTTTTGTTTATAGGTTTGTTTTGGTATTAGAATGGTTAGAGATATCCATTCTTTTGTTTTTTTTATAACTTTTTGTACATGTAAATACTTAGATTAATATTGCAATCAAAAGTGCTTGTTAAGAAGTTTAAAATGCTTTGAATAGTTGCTTTCCTATTCTTTTAAGCATTAATTTGTCCTATAAACACAGAGGAATGTGTGAACAACTTCATGCTCAGATTCGGATCGATTCGAAAAAATTGAGTTCAAATTCGACTGGGATTCGGATCGATTCGAAAAAATTGAGCTCAAATTCGACTGGGATTCGATAAGTGATTTATATTTTTGCTCCAAATTCGACTCGAATCATTACTCGGACCTATTCTATTTCGTAAAGACTCGATTCGTTTACAAAAGCGAATTCTTTCATGAAAGCGCCTTTAAATTGATTTCGAATATAACTATTTACTTAAAACCTGAACCATTACATATTAAATTGGTTCTTAACTAATATTTATATATATAACTTTTTCACTTTTATTTATGTATTGAAATTATAGAGAATGTAATAAAATTGACATTCAATTCATTGATTTATTCAATCTGTTTTTACAATTTCATACTACACTTTATAAATTATAAAATTGATACAAATATCACATATTTAGTTTCTTAACATGGATAATATAAGCGATATGTATTTGGTTTTATGTGATAAGAGATTTATTCTTAAAAAAATCATACTATAATAAAAAAGATCTTTAGAAAAAATTTTATAAATTTGAAAACTTTTAATGTGTCTCTCTTACCATCATTAGTTTTGTTAAACCATTGATCCATCTTATTTTTGGGCAAATCCTACTCTTGTTAAATAAGTAAATTTTAATGATAAATATTGTCAATTTATTATTTATATAAATGGTTTAACAATGATTGTACGTAGTTTTTATTGGGAGTGTTATTTCTAATTCATTGTTGATGAAGTTAATGTGCAATTACTTAATATAAATAATTGAATACTTAAATTATAATTGTATATATTTCATGAAATACGAATAGTTTATATATTGTATCAAAAAAAATATAGAATCTCGATATTAATTTGTGATCAACTAAAATAACTCGGTAAAATTATAGAAATATTATGATAAAAATTATTTTATGTAATTATTGATCATTGACTAATTAGAGTTGTGGATAATACTGTAAAACATGTTAAATTTGATTATTGAAGAAATGGTTGTATTAAGAAAAAATTACTTAAAACATGTTAAATTTGATTATTGAAGAAAGTATAGAAAATATGTATGTCCAAGTATAAGTATATTCAACATAAATTATAAAATTTAATTTAATTTCCTAATTTTAATTAGATAAAGATTAGTTCGATTTAAAATTATGTTTGTTTGTAAGAATTATAATCAGAGATTATAATTTATAATTTATGATATTATAATCCAATAGTATTAATCATATGATTATAATTTGAATTAAATAATCCTAAAATTATTAAGTCATTTTATAATTAAATTTAAATTTAAAAATAAATTAGACACTCAAAATTAATATTCATATACTAAATATAATACTTACAAACAAACGATAGAAGAAAAAAAGGAGTCCAATTAGGACAAAACGAATATTTGAGCAAAATTATAGACTGTATTCGACTAATTAAATTGATTCCCAATAGACATATGTGTGATTTCCCGGTTTTGGCCTTTCATTAGGTATATTGACCAATCGATCCAAGTGCTAAAGGTTTAGGCCTCCACCCTGCGAAGAGTTGACTATCGGCGGCGCTAACCATTTTCGCAGTGAAGAGAAGGTATTGCTACTAACGATTTCTCTATTCCCATTGTTGCCTTAGGAATCAAGTATCGATTGCTTTGTTTTTACGCTTAATTATCAAATCTTTGATGCATATCGAATCGCATTATTGCTTTCACTTTATATTTTTTTCATGATTACTTTATGTTGATGGGAATTCGATTCGTATTATTCTCGACTTACCTGTTGAGTATTTATTTATGAGTTTTCAGATTTAATGGACTATTTTAAGTTCTATATTTGAATTGTTATCATTATCTGTAGGAACTCTCTCATTTATTATCTATTTGAGTATTTGATTTCATTTTATTTGCTCGAATTTCTCTTTGTTTGATGTTGCACAGTAATTCGCTTTCTGGGGTTGTGTATGAGAAATCATTGTTGTTATGAAAACTCTCTCGATGTTAATTCATCTTAAAGTTATGTTTTTGACGAGTAATTCACGTTCAAGAATTTATGTAGTGGGTAATTTGGTGTTCAGGAATTGTAACTGAATTTGGAGTATATGGCTTCCAATGAGGCTAAGAAGAAACCAAATGCCAAGAGTGGTTAGTATGCATTTCAAATTTCTAACATTCTCTGATCTAAATACTTGGATTTTGTTTCTTATGCAGTTCAGGTCTTTTGTCTATTGTTTTACTTTCATGGTTTGAAATTTTGAAATGTTTCAGGGGGTAAAAAGAAGGAAGTGAAGAAAGAGACTGGACTTGGTCTTTCCTACAAGAAGGATGAAAATTTTGGAGAGTGGTACTCTGAGGTACGTCTTACATTTTCCTTTAGAATTCCCTTTTTAAGGTATTTGTAAACATCACACACTATTAAACTCTTAGTCTACATGAATCATCTGGTTGGGGGTTGGGAAATTACTTTATACAAGTTCTACATGATAAATCTTCAACTTGTCAGCAAATTCATTATTTTGATTTAAACTTTCTTGCATGTTTCTCAGAATAGCACTTCTAGAGTTACTTGCCAATATTTTCTTCTTACTGTTAGACATAAAATTGCTTTTAAATTGAGACTCTGGTGGTGTCCAGAATAATTAATTAATCTATACTTTTGATCAAAGGTCTACGATTATGTCCTGGTGTTGAAGTTATGTGCTCTTACTTCTTGTTTTTTTTGAGCTTTTAGGTGGTGGTTAGTGGAGAAATGATCGAGTACTACGACATTTCTGGTTGCTACATTTTAAGGCCATGGACAATGTCGATTTGGGAAACCATGCAAGTAAGTTTATTTACTTAGAGTTGTTTGTCATGTTTTCCTTTGAGGAACATGCTTATTGGCACGGCGTTCATATTGTTTTAGATCAGTTATGTTTAGATGGGCTTCTTTATAATAATATAATCCACAGAAATTATGACTGAGTTTGTCCCATGAACTTGATAACACGTATACATATGTATTATCTATAAGCTTTAACGTTGAAAGTTCATGTTCTTCACTTCTTTTCTTAAATTGTCATATACTGACACTTTCTTCTAGTTTTTAAAATTCTTACTCTCCGACTCATAACTACTACTCTTTTCAACAATATGCATAAGTGATTCAAGGTTGGATGATGCTATATAATTATGGATTTAGATTACTATTGAGTCCTACTTATTTATTGTGTTCAGCTCAAGATAATGTGTGTTGTAGATCCTTATTCTTTCTATACCCTAACCTAATGTCTTTCATGATGTTCTTCTTTGTTATGATGATGTCAATTATGCAGGATTTTTTTGATAAAGAAATAAAAAAGATGAAGATCAAGAACTGCTATTTCCCACTTTTCGTATCTCCTGGTGTATTGCAAAGAGAGAAGGATCACATTGAGGGGTTTGCTCCGGAGGTTAGTAAGCGAATTTTATTAGCATGGTTTTTGCATCCAAAATGCATATCACATTACACACTGTGGTTGGGTTTAGCTAACCATATGTCTTATTTGTGTGTGTGTCTGTTTTAAAATCATCTTTTTGTTGTGGCAAAGTTATTATTTGGTTAGTCTTCATTTTCCAGGAAGTGATTGTATGTGTTACTTTGTGAATTGAATAAAAGGCATTATTGAATTAAGGCGATTGTACCTTTTACTAAAAATATTATAGTTTGCGATTGTACCTCTTAATAAAAAATGTTGTGCTTTCCCATTAATTAGCTCTGGACTTCTTTTTTCCCAGCTAATTCTTTGAGCTGTTTGTCATTTATTAGCATTTATTACAAAACCATATTACGGGGGGTAAATTTCTATAAAAAAATATACTCCTAACCTTACTTTTCATGTTAGGTTGCATGGGTTACAAAATCTGGAGAATCCGACTTAGAGGTTCCTATTGCAATCCGTCCCACAAGTGAGACTGTTATGTATCCTTATTACTCAAAGTGGATAAGAGGACACCGTGACTTACCTTTAAAGCTGAACCAGTGGTGCAATGTTGTTCGATGGGAGTTCAGCCATCCAACTCCATTCATTAGGTAGTTTGTCTTTTGTTGCTATGTTTTTCTTCTACATTTTTTTCATGACATGGGACCAAAAAAGGAAGAGTTTAGAAAAGGAAAATCATTGCCTTTTAAGTTTTCGTTTTTCATTAGAAAAACTTTGTAAGAGAATATATTGTCATATGCTAAATATCTTCACTGTATGACAGTGTAAATCAGTTAGTCATCTTTGTTAGACCAGAAATAGAGCAGACCCTAGAAGAGATATTGAAAATGAGAATACTTCTCTCCTTGCCCTCAAAACACCTACCATCAAGCTAGCTCAGGATAATTTTAAATGCTTATATCTTTATGTTTTTCTCCCATTGCTGATTGTAGGAGCCGAGAGTTCCTTTGGCAAGAAGGGCACACAGCATTTGCAACCAAGGATGAGGCAGATGCAGAGGTATTTAGTTTTTCAGATTGACATGTCTCTTACTTTTCACATTTCACTCCTTTTTGTGGTTTCTGCTTAGCCTTAAAGTTGTACACCATATTTTTTCTGTTTTTTATTATATTATTTGTTCAGAGATATTTTGTGGAGTTCAATGATTGCTTAAAGCACTTATAATAGTGATTTTAACATGCAGCCTCTGCTTCAGTTCTCTAGCCATTAGTCTTCTTTCTATAATTTTAATGCATTACGGGAGCTATTTCCTTTATTATCATCTTTCATTGTTGATATGTGATTTCCTTTTTACTTTAGGTTCTTGATATATTGGAATTATATAGAAGAATATATGAAGAGTACCTGGCGATACCAGTTGTGAAGGGTAAAAAGAGTGAGATGGAGAAGTTTGCCGGTGGCCTTTACACAACAAGTGTTGAGGTAGATACAGCTTTTGTTGCATTATGTTTAACCTCTTAGCATCTTACAAGCTATAATTGAGCTTTTGTAAGATTCTTGATATAGTCTGTTCATTGTCTTATTAATTTTTGTTTCACAGGCCTTTATTCCCAACACTGGTCGAGGTATACAAGGAGCTACATCACATTGTTTGGGTCAGAATTTTGCAAAAATGTTTGAGATAAATTTTGAGGATGACAAGGGAGAGAAAGGCATGGTTTGGCAAAATTCTTGGGCATACTCTACTCGTACGGTAAATTTTTTTTTTCTCTCTCTCTCTGTACATTAAGATTTTTTTAAGTAACAATTTCCCTTGGGAACATAAAGTTTAATAATGGGATATTCTTCATGATAATCTGTGTTTCTACGTGATAAGAAAGAATTTTGATTTTTGGTATTGTGAAACAATGATGTGGTTTTGATTTGTCAATTATCTACTGATTTCCTGTATTGTTTCTGCAATATACGCATTACTCAGATTCATACTACAGTAGTAAATAAGGGCAAGTGTAGATTGTAGAATATCACATGTATGTGACAAAACTAGTTATTATAGAGTGCGTGAATTTACTTTTTCTCTCTTCTGTTTGTCTTGAATATTGCATTGATCTAGGAGACTTGAATCAAGCGTTGCATTACTCCCCCCCCCGGTGTTTTGCTGGAAACTGATGAATTGGAGTATGGCTTAGTGCATAGTATCTGTTTAATCCATTTCAAATGTGTTTACTCAGCCAATATTATTCATACTAGTAGTAACTTATGCAGCAGGGTGGTGAGCTTACTATATTTTTGAATTATGTACTCTATGTTGACAATTTCCATCTTATAGCTGTTTAGGAGGTTTAAGGATTATCTGTAATGATTTTCATAATTTCATAACATTTCATGGAGGTACTAAAACTATGTTCAAGCATGGTTTTTACCTTTTATCATGTAATATTAGCTCCATATTTGTAGTTTTATTTTTAAGTTGTTGTATGCGTATCTTATCCTAAAAAAATGGTTTTTGAATATCTTATTAGTTATTTCTTAATCTAGAGAACTCCTTGTAGCCAAGTAAAATGAACAGATATAAGCACTAATACTACTACTGGATACATTTATAGGTATGACTGATGGGTATGGGTACTCCTTTATCTCTGTATTAAATTTTACCTGTTCCAAATTGTTCTATATATTTTGTTTTCTTTTCTCCTTACATTCCTTTGCCTACTGGTTATTTAATTTCAGATTGGGGTGATGGTGATGGTTCATGGGGATGACAAAGGATTAGTTTTGCCGCCTAAAGTTGCATCAGTCCATGTCATTGTGATTCCAGTGCCTTACAAAGATGCTGACACAAAGGCCATTTTAGATGCCTGTTCTAATGCTGTGAATACGTTGAGTGAAGCTGGTTTACGTGTTGAGGCTGATCTTAGAGAAAACTATTCACCTGGTTGGAAGTATTCACATTGGGAAATGAAAGGTGTTCCTTTAAGAATTGAAATTGGGCCAAAAGACTTGGCTAATAATCAGGTAGATTGGATCTTTTTTATTACATAATGAATGAACCTTTGATTACTTCTGATTATTCTGAGCAGAGTGACAAAATAGCACAGGCCATCTCACAGGAGAAAATATATCATTTGTTGCATAATATATACATGTCGTAGTGAGTGGATTTATTAACTGGCACTGAACTGCTTTTGCTCTGTTCTGAAATATAAACCTAGTATTCTGTTAGATTTCAGCATTTTTTATCTACTGCATTCATCAATAATAGACTGAGGTCTTCTCTTAATATAATATAATATAATGTTCTTCTCTTAATATAATAGTCTTCTCTTAATTCCAGGTAATAGACTGAGGTCTGGGTCATGGGATGGTTCAATATTCGAGTTGGGTTCAAGAAATTAATTACCACAAAGGAGAACCGTCACAATTCTCAATGTCAAGAAAATCGAAAATGGTTGAGATTTTGAGCATCTCAGAGCAATAGTTTTCCTTAATATATATTAATGATGAATTGTTGCATTCCATGAATTAAACTATTTATTGGTTAACAATATTTAAGGGAGGGGGCGGTGGTTGTGTAGTTATTACTGTTAAGTAAATACACCTCTGTTTGATTTTGGTATTCTCTACACTTTCTGAACATATTTTCATAAAATTCATAGCCTCTGCCCTGTAAGTACGAAAATCCCAAATGAAAATTTGATGAAAATCCCAAATGAAAATTTGAAATTGTACTCCCAACAAGTAAAAGCTTCGCAAGGTAGTTTCCACTATGATGCCAGATTTTCTTTTCACAAGGTTTTTTGTTTTGTTTTTGGGTGACTTGTTACTGGATTGTAGTATTTCAATTTACCTCTTAATACTTGAAAATCACCAAAATACAACACTAATCTAGTTTATTAATAGGTACGTGCTGTTCGCCGCGACAATTTCAAGAAGGTGGATATTCCCATGGTCAAGTTGGTTGAGCAAGTAAAGGACATGTTGGATGATATTCAACAAAATCTATTTGATTTGGCCAAGGAAAAACGAGATGCTTGTATTGAGAAGGCGAAGACATGGGATGAATTTGTTGAAGCACTTGGCAAAAAGAAGATGATCTTAGCTCCTTGGTGTGATGAAGAGGTATGTAGAAAGAAAGTTATGGTTCTACTGCTCGAGACTTTATTCTCTTTGATCAGTCGTAGTTGGTCTCTATTTCCTTGATATGGCACTTTGTCTATTAGCTGCGATGTGGTACTGTAAACATCTATGGTTTGGGTTTTAGGGCCAACAAATCACGCTTACTTTGTCTAGTGCTTATGCTTCATTTGCCTAAATAATTTTGTATTTGAATTTTTGGCATTCATAAGCATTAACACAATATCTAACGTGAAATGCTATCTTTATGTTCTCTCTTTCGTGCAGGAAGTAGAGAAGGACGTGAAAACACGAACAAAGGGTGAGATGGGAGCAGCCAAGACATTATGCTCTCCATTTGATCAGCCAGACCTCCCTTCAGGTATCATTTTGTTGTTTTGAGCAATATTACCGAGATTGTGGTTCAATGTGGTACATGAAATAAAATCGAGAACACAAAATGTCACTTTTGGTGGTATGGAGTACGGTAGTAATAGGTTTATTTGAATCGCTTAGTTGGTACAAATTATGTTATCCGGAACGGTGTCGCTGGGAAAAGCTTTCTAAAAAGGTGTAGTTAAAAACTAGTTGAGATCAATGTTACATGGACTCGGGTACATGCAGATACCAGGTGCTGGTAGTTTTTAGGTGTCAAACTTGTCTATTCCTTGAAGAATAGGGACACTGGAAGATTGTACTGCCTTTAGAATCAAGTCTTATTCTAATAAGACAAAATTTGGTAGTTGTTTTCGAAGAGTCCTGACACTCCCCCACCCCCTTTCTGGGGTAATTGTGCAGGGACTCTTTGCTTTGCCTCAGGTAAGCCAGCCAAGAAATGGACCTACTGGGGAAGGAGCTATTGATGATCAGATGCTTATATGTTGTCCACTACAACATTGCAGTCCTTTATGTTTTGCTGCTGGGGAATTTTTGGCTGAAGAAACTCCTGTCCCAGTAAACATACTAGCTGTGATTTTTGTCTAACAAATCAAATGAAACGATGTAACATTATACTTAGAAATTGTTTATGGAGTAAAATCATTTTGTAATTTGGGATAACATTTCTTTTAACTTCAAATACAGTTTGTTGAGTTGGACCTGAATATTCATTGCCAACTTTGTTATGTTTTTACTACCAGTATTTACTAGTTGTATTTCAGTTTTTTTTTTTTGGATAATGTGTTTCCGTAAACTATTATAATCGAAAATTTGTATTTGGTCCACAGATGATCCCATGTTGTGTTGAACAACTGTTGTTAACAAACTTAAACTGTATATATATATATATGTATCTAAGCTCGTTCCTGATTTATATCAAGTTTCAATTTTTTTGGCTGAGAAAACTTTTTTCTTATTTTGATTAATTAATGAGTATATTCCTAAATTTAATCTCTATATTCTGAACTCATAATATACTTATATAACTATCCCAAGTTTAATCTCTATAGTCTGAACACATAATATACTTGTAGAAGGTTTGCGTTGACATTTATATATATATTTTTAACATATTGACGTTACCCTTCGACTTGTTAAACTATTAAACATTATATAATACTAATTAAAATATAAAGACGAACTTAAACTCATAATTGTTTCCTATAAAAATATAAATGTTCAAGCCTTCAAAGAAAATTAGATAAAAAAAATTCCTATTTTTTAATAATAATATAAAAATAAACTCATTATTGATAGTAAATAATTGAACTAGTGTAGGGTGAATAATAGTTTATTTGGTATTTTATTATCAAAAATTGGATGATTTTTTTTGGGGGCTAATTTTCCTTTAAGATTTTAAGATTTAATATTTTGAAGGAGACAATAAGAGGTTAAGTTTGTATTTATCTTTTGATAAAGATTACGTATTGTTTAACCACGCATCTTACATAATGCTTTTATTTGTTTAAGTTGTTTTTATTTTATAATTATTATGTGCAATAGGACAAGGGCAAAATTAAGAGATGATAATTAAAAGAATTGTGGTCTCTTTATTTTATTAGGGACAAATTAGTCGCCTACTTATAATTAGGTGTGCAACTAATAATTTAGGATGTGCATAGATCATCACCTTTAATATTAGATAATTTTGTTTCATGACTTAATATATATATATATATATATATATATATATATATATATAGGGTCCGGATCTTAAGCTCACCCCATATCCCTTTAATGACGGATCGGCATGACGATTCGATATCATTATAGATAGAACCGTCATTTTAGTTTTTAACGATGAATGATCCACCGGAACAATCGTCGTCCGGTCCGTCGCTAAAGGGATATGCAATGCAATGTAGGTTAGATAAGGGGTGCATTAAATATTTTATTTTTTTATAACCGGAGTTAACTGATCGCAGTGGGGCTAATCTCCACCAACAACAAAACAAGATTATTGAACTTGTTTCAATGTAAATGAGGCATTTTTGAAGGGTTCGTCAATGTAAGCAAAATTAGCAAACAGCTATCAACTCAAAATCTTACAAAATAATTTAAAAGTTTAAGTTGAGGTCTACATATATAAGTGAATGCTACTTCAAATTCTTAAACTCATACCCACTTGTTTATACACATAGCCGATTTAATTATATTAAATGATGGATATAAGGTTTAATTTATCATCAAATCTTGTCCATAGGTCGAGATTTAAAAAAATAAAAATAAAACTTGTGATCGGTATAACTGCATTTGCAGGATTTTTTTTGGGAGCAAACATGCCCGGGGAGGCGGGAAGAAATTACGCGGCACTTTCCTCATTTTTAGCATTATATGATACTCCAATACATTATATACACACACATATGTATGTGTATATATATATATATTTATAGATCACTTTCGTGAGTGATGGACTTGTGCTTCACAGGTATCTACATTATTAATTTTATTGTGTTATTTTCATTACATGCCCATTTCAATATAATAACTGAATTACGATCATACTCATGTTTCTTTAGCCTTCACAATCTTAGTCTGATTGCTTCAATACCTGCTTACTTTCCGATGCAATTTTGATCAGCTCTGTTGTGTCTCATCCAAGAACTTACTTGTGTTGTACATTTTCTTGATCTTTAAAGGTTTGTGAATAATATCAGTATTTTTTTTTCACTTTGACACACGGAATTTGAAAACGAAAAGAAAATCAGTACTGTAGCTGTTTGTGGAAAGAGGCTCCATAGTAGAATCATTATAGCAACATTTTATAATTTATGGTCTTTTATATTAACTTCATTTAACTATTTTCCACAGCTGATGAAAAGCTTACTCGAGATTTCTTTGTGGTTAATATATTGCAGTACTTATTTTATGTGAAACCGAGAGAAGTACTTCTTGAGAGCATGGGGATAAAGCTTCTTCTACTCTTAATCTGTTTATGGAACTCTTTGTGCATTTTTGCTTTCAATGGTTCATCTGATGATGGGTTGGTGAGAATTGCTCTAAAGAAACGGCGCTTAAACCTTAACAGCTTACATGGAGCAAGGATCACAAGAAGAGAGGTTATTTATGCCAAAGAACCAGGGCATGTTGAAAAGAGTTTGGATGATCCAGAAGAAAAGGCTGTATATCTAAAGAACTATCTAGACACCCAGTATTATGGAGAAATTGGTATTGGCTCCCCTCCGCAGCTCTTTTCTGTTGTCTTTGATACTGGAACTTCCAACCTTTGGGTTCCATCTTCAAAATGCTATCTTTCTGTAAGTTATATTGTAAATGCCAAGTGGTTTAACATAAATTTCTTAATTGAAATTATGTTGTGAAGTATTCAATTACTTGCAGATTGTTTGCTACATGCATTCCAAGTACAGGTCAAGGATATCGACCACATATACCAAGATTGGTAATCTACACAATGCAAACTAGTTAGTAATATTTTGGTCAGCAATATATGGCTCTACATATACAAGATATGTACTTTATACATAGCTCTGTTGAATGAATTTATAATCGGATTATGACGTGGGTTCTAATTTAGGCAAACATTGCAAGATCCATTATGATTCTGGGTCAATATATGGCTTCTTCAGCCAAGATAATACAAAAGTTGGGAATGTCATTATCAAGGATCAAGTGCGTGCTTACTCACATTCAGCCTATGTTTTTTCTATATATTGTGTTTAAGGAAGAAGTGAATGATGAAGTTTTTAATTTATTTAGGTGTTTGTTGAGGCTACAAAGGAAGGATTTCCTGCATTCTTACTTGCAAAGTTTGACGGCATACTTGGACTTGGTTTTCAGGAAATTTCTGTTGGGAATTTCACACCAGTGTGGTATTCTGCTTTTATCATCTGGCTTGGAATGATTTCCTTAACATAAATTGATTTGCATTGTAATAACTGCAGGTACAATATGGTAGTCCAAGGTCTTCTTTGCGAGCAAATATTCTCTCTCTGGCTAAATCCAGATCCAAAGTCAACTGTAGGAGGTGAGATTATCTTCGGTGGTGTTGATTGTACACATTTCAAGGGAGATCACACTTATGTTCCCATCACTCCAACTGGTTACTGGCAGGTAAAAGGATTCTGAAGTTTTATTTTTCAATAGTCTAGCTATTATTTAGATCCTGATTTACCTAATAGATTTAATTCACCATTCTTACAGATTGTGATGGGAGACATTTTCATCGCAAACAATTCAACAGGTGATGCCTTTTCATCTTAGACCACCTATCCTATAATCTCTTACTAAGAAGGCAAAATGGTTGAAGGACAGGATTTTCTGTCTGACGGTCAATTTCTTTTGTAGCTCCTCATTGGCATTTGCTTCACTTTGTATCACGAACAAATAATATCTGTAACTTTAAAATGTCTGTAGTTATCTTATAATTGATGCCTAAACTTTCCCTTTTAGCTTTTCTTTACAAAATGACATGTATTAACATACTTTGTAATTCTCAGGTCTGTGTGAGGGTGGATGTGCTGCAATTGTGGATTCAGGGACATCCTTTCTAGCTGGTCCAACCGTACGCGTGCACTCAGTGATGTATATTTGATCTGTTATCTTTCTTCCAAATTTGATGATTCTTCTAATACACCTTTACTAGCATTATTTCAGGCTATTGTGGCTCAAATCAACCACGCCATTGGAGCAGATGGTATTGTGAGCTTTGAATGTAAAAAAATTCTCTTGGACTATGGGGGTTCAATATGGGAATCCTTGATATCAGGGGTTAGCCTTTTATTCTTATTTATAACTCTTTTAATAAAACTCTCCTATTAAATGACTGAATGAATACATCTTAAAATCTTGCTTCCTTCCCCACAGCTACAACCTGAAAAAATTTGTGTAGACATCGGGTTCTGTTTGTATAGTGGATCTCAATATTCAAGGTGAAGTTTTCATTATTTTTGCTGTTTTTTTACCTTTTACTGGTAGGAGGATGAGTACTTTGTTTATTGTCATCTGTGCAGTCCTGGAATTGAAACGGTGATTGAAGGTCAAAACATGGGGAACTTACAAACTGATGAGAATGCTGTATGTAGCACCTGTGAGGCAATCGTTTTCTGGATCCACAAGGAGCTTGAACAGCAGAAAACAAAAGAAACAGTGTTCAAATATGCTAACAAGGTGAATTTTCTATTCCCTAGAAGATCACATCAACAACAAACATGTAAATTCTGTCCTGAAACTTTTATCCGTTGTGTTAAAGCTGTGTGAAAGGCTGCCAAATCCCAAGGGAAACTCATTTGTCAACTGTGATAGCATTGCTACCATGCCTAATATTTCATTCGTGATGGGGGGTAAATCCTTCCCCCTCTCTCCAGAACAGGTGTGCTTTTTGTTGTATCATGTCCTTCAGCTTGTATAGTCTAGGTTATGGAAAAAAGAGTACCATTTTCTCTACTCTTTTTTTAATTGGTATTCTCTCAACTGAAAGTTTCTTGTTTTATGTATGTGGAAAATTGTTCAGTACACCATAAAAGTTGAAGAAAACTTTACAACATTCTGTCTTAGCGGGTTTGTTGGTTTGGATGTTCCTCCCTCACAAGGTCCTCTCTGGTACGCCTTCCAAACTTATTGTCATGTCTATACAGATTTCGGAATGTGACCATCTCCTATACGCATATCGGTGTGAGTGTGTTTTTGCATGCAGGGTTCTGGGAGATATATTCTTGGGAGCATACCACACAATATTCGACTTTGGTAATCTTCAAGTAGGATTTGCTGAAAGTGCTTAGTACCCTTTCTGTCCTACCAAGTTTATGCAACGAATGTTAGATGCACGGAATATATTTGTAAATTTTATTTTATTCTGTTGCATGAATTATCAGTAATAAATTTCTACATAGTACTAATAAAAGTTGAAGATAATTATTATTCCTTTTCAAGTTTTGGTTATAACAGCACAAAGCTGTGTTGTCGTTTAGTATTTTAAAATCCCTCCGAATTCCCTATTCAGTGGAATTTGGTTCCAAACAGAGTAGTCTCAGACATGTTGCAACGATGTTCTCCTCTCCTCCACAGCCGAGTCGTAGTCTTTTCTGAGAGCCCAACTCGTTTTCCGGCATCAATAGTGATGCGGCCGGAAAAAACAGTGGCGTCATCATCAATCGTATTAGCCAACCGCTGCGATGAAGCTTCCGAGCCGCAGAAAACAGAATCATCAAAATTCATGATGGGGTACTCATCAGCTCCGCTCATTGAGTCGAGTAGGCAGCTTAGGATCCGACCCACTCCTGAATTGGGTCTTCTTTCCCTCTTGTTCGCTCTATCCATGGTATGGTTTCTAACTCCTTCATTTTGGGACGGTGGGAGAAGGATTAGTTTTTATATATAATAATATACTAGTTATTTAGTGTCACTCATATACTGCCTGCTCTGGTACTGGGTTTCAGGCTGTTGGATCAATAATCTGTTTGGCTATAATTTCCATTCCAACTATGACTGTAAGCGTTAGTCTTTTCTGTACTTAATTCTTTTGTCATTTCACCCAGGATTTGTTAGTCTTATAATTATGCAGGCCATTAGAAGATTAATTACTTCCATGGATTTACTGTCCAAAGTAATTTCGAAAGAGATACCCGGAACCTTGTCTTCACTCAGGCTTTCCAGCCTTGAGATTAAAGACTTGACCCAAAAACTTAGCAATCTCAGGTTGGTATTTCCATTTCCACAATAAGCAAATTCATTCTATTTTCACACATGCATTTGAAAATAATACTACACACAGTCACTAGCCAGCAATGATTGATATTATTGCTTGTTTCTGGTTTTGTCAAGGCAATTGATATCTGGAATAAATTTGTCCGAGGAAAAAGAAAGGAAGATTCCACCAGAAGTTGGAAGGATGCCGGGTCATTGATCATAATCATACCTAGCTTTTACTTGGTACCATGTGCATAACGATTCCATTGTAATGTAACTCAAAGTTGTATGAACAAAACTTTTGCGTGCTTATATATATTTCAGTTGATTTGAATAGCCTTTCAGTACATCTCAAAGTTGTGTTTGCACATATACCAACCATTTTCTAGACGAAGAAAGCTATGTGGTTGTAATTACTAATTAATAATAACATTATGAAGCTTCCCTTCATAATAAAACCCCGAGCAATAGCATGCATCTGTAGTATCTTGATCGGCTGAATGCTGGACCAAGGCTCATTCCACTGTCCAAAAAGCACGAGTAAACTTGGTCCACATCTAGGTCATCTATCTAACAGGTACAACAAATTATTGTCACTTTTACAAGTAAAGGTTGTAAAAGCAACGATTTTTATCACCATGACAGTGAAGCAGGAAGCTTCCGACGAATGATTCATCTCATTTCAGAAGCTCTAACAAGTTAAAAGACGGATATTCTTTAGACTAGTCCGCCTCTTATCTCTGTTCCAAATTTCGTGTCTTATATCATTCTACTCATCAAACTGTCTTCTTCCGTGTTAAAATACGCGCTACACACTTTATTAGGTGAGGTGAACCTCAACCATATTGGGAAATTTGTTTCTATCTATTGAAGATTCTTCTTGTGATAATTGAATACATGTAAATTTATACACGTTATATTGTATAATGCAACTGAAAGTAGTATCATGTGCTGCCCAATCGTGTTTGATGATAAAGCATATCTTTCAGAATAATCTTATTCATTTATTAATAAAAGTATTAATTTATTAAAAGCTTTTAATTATCTACGTGATCTTTGTTTTATAATATGTGATAAACCCATAGTTTTTAAGAATGCTTTTAAAATAATGATGATGATCATTCTAATGAGATCTAAATTCTTTGAAAGTTTTAAAACTAAAATAGTTCCCAATCGTTGGATTACTAAATTGGGGATTAGTGAATCCAAGGGTAGATTAGTACATCGTTCTTCTTTCATTGGATGAGGATGATTGATCTCATGATCATTTTGTGTGGAGACACTAAAAGCAAGTATGTGAGGTGCTTATTAGAGAATAAGTTCAATTTGAACATTGGCTCATTAAGGAATACCTAATGGAGTTTTACTCACTTGTCGATAGGAATTCTGTAATGATAGTAGACAAGTGATCTTGGACTTGAGATCATCATAGTATCTTGTGTATGATGAGTTATCTTTGACTTATTCCTTAAGACCCTTAGGGTATATCAAAGGGTATGCTTGGGTATAATAAGTTATACATGGAGATAATGTATGATCGATAAAGAATCTATCACTTCTAATAAAAGAAGAGAAATATCTATGTGATTCGATAAATGACAACCCAAATGAGTCCTTGGCGAGACAGAATGAAATTAGAAAGGAGTTTCAGTGAGACCCAGATTTTATCAATAAAGATTTAAATTTTGTTTAAATAATTTTTAATATTATAGTGTGAATTTGAGATAATATTATAGTTATGGGTAGTATTTATAAATTTTGCAAAGTACGCAAGTGGTTTATATTATATTCGATTGGTCGGGAATATTCGGTTTAGCGAGGAATATTCGTATAACTACTCAATCATTGGTGGACCCCATAATGTAATTATTATTCGGATTGAAAAACGACAAAAATATTTTATATGAAATAACTACGGAAGTTTTCTAGATTGATGTAAGACCTTAAATTTTTAAATAAAAAGAATTTCCTTTATTTATTATTTTGAAATAAGTAAGGGTTGATTTGATTAATGTGGATAGTTAAGGGTTAAATATGCAAATATTTCAAATTAAGCAAGTGGTTATAAAATATTCATTATCGTGGGGAATATTCGTTTGGTCGTGGAATATTAAATCAGATTGTCGGGGAATATTAAATGCGACGACGCAGTAATGACCATGTGTAGGCCCCATAACGGAAAGTGATTGGATGAAGAAAACGACAAATATAAGTTGTTTTTAAATAACGGCGTAGTTATTCTACAAGTATCATTGTTGGAATACCCGGTGGTTAAAAACACACTAATACGCCGTTGTTGAGCAAGAAGACTTGGTATTGCACCAATTATTGATTCTTACGTAAGAAGGCACTACTCAATAATGGTTCTGATGATAATTCTTGCTCAAAGATTTTATTGAGTTAATAATTCTTTGCGTTGATATTTTATATTATTGTTGTTTGATAATTGTCATTACACAGTATCTTTCATTATCGAAGCAATAATTCATATTATCCGAATAATATTATTAGATAACATTATTGGCAATGTCTAGAAAGTTACATCTAAGGAGAGGTTTGGTCACCTAATTATGCGCCAAGAGAAGAAGAAATTCTTATTGGAAAACCCCTCTTTCTGGGAAGGCGCACGGTTGTCAATATTGTGATTACGTAATATTATTTGTGAATAATTAATTATTGATTTATATGATGAGGAAAATATTGATTTTATGTGGATATAGATGGAGAAAATTTTAAAATGACAATTGTTGAAAATTAATATTTTATCTTTTTTCGATAAAATAATTCATTTAAATATATTATTTTAATAATATATTAACGGTGATATTTTTACAACGAATGTGGGATATATATGAGTATACGAGAAGGAAGAGTATTTTTGTTGCAATAAATGTTTAAAACATGTTAAACATGTCGGTGGACCCCATTTATCGACCGAAATTTGATTATAGCTTTGTAAAATCGCCCCGTTTGTGGATTTGGTCAATTTCTATTTGGAATTTGGAAAAACTTTCTTCCGCAAAGTTGTAGAGAATTGAATTTCCTATAAAAACTCGCGAGATTCGAATTTTCTGATGAAAGGGCTATTTATTATGAATTATTGAAGTTCTGAAGCTCCGAAATAATTAATTTTTGTAAGTTTTAATTATTTATTTTATGAAAAACGTTTTTTATCATTTCTTTCTAGAAGGTGGCATGTGGGAAATGCTAGGATCTGAATTCTAAGGTTGGCGTATGAATTTGATATATATATATATATATATTAATTTATTAAATTTTCTGCTTTTGGTGTTACAAGCAATTTCTATAAATAGGGTCTTGGGTTAGAATTGAAAATCACATTTAAACCGAAGTTTTTTCTCTCTATATTATCGAGCGTATTCTTGTGAGTATTTTGAGTATACTTTGAGTATTGCTATACTGGTGCAAGTCCAAGTCATAGCTTTATATCCAGGTGTTTAAATTTAGAATCTTAATCTTTCGAGGTAAGGGATATTATTTTTTCAGTAATGATATTATTTCTTCAATATCATTATCTTGAAATGTTGATCTGAAGTTTTATCAAATTTGGAACTTTTTCATGTATGGGGTTACTTATTCATGGGTTACTATTCACGAGTTCTTATTCACGAGTTCTTATTCATGAGTTCTTATTCACATTCTTTATTACTATTCATTGAAGCGTGAAGATATTTTTGTGGAATTTCTATCTTTTGGTGTCTGAGTTCTTATTCACGATATGAAGATTATTCACGATATCAAGACTATTCACGATATCTGACTATTCATCTGAAAAATAAAATTTCTTCTTTTTGTCAAAATATCTATTCTCGGATACTAACTTCGATCAGATCCATGTTTTGATCATTCTTGAATTTTACACCACTATGATTATTTTTGAGGTATTTTGGGCGTGGATAAAACCAAGTACGAATCCTTAATCCTTAATCCTTGTCATTTTGTTTCCTTTGGATTCGTTTTTTTAAAATATTTTCATCATCCTCGTCTTAAATGATGATATTATTGAATATCTTTGGCACCAGAAGTGCAAAAAGATGAATGATTTTCGAAGAATATCTTTGGCACGTAGTCAGAAGATGAGCAGTGTTGAGATGAACATGACCAGATTGATTAATATCTTTGGCACGTAGTGCAAAGATGAGCAGTGTTTAAATGAAATATGACCCGGTGATGAATATCTTTTGGCTCAGAAAGTGCAAAGATGAATATTTGATTCTAGATGTATATTGATTGATGTTCTGAGGATAAAATATTGATGATGGATTATTAAATTCATAGATTATAGTAGATTTCATTCTCTACGTAACTCTTCATGAATTATTATTTCCGCTGCGAATATTGATGCGAAACTTGTTGTCCATTGTATTCTATCGATTTTTCCTGTTGAAGACTAACGATAATTTGTTGTATATTATCTTAGTCATAATATTCTTTCTTGGGCTAGTTGAGCTCACCCTTTTCCTTGTTGTTCCATTTTTTTCTTCTCGGGAGGCGAGAATGTAAAAGTACTAGTGGGGGGTATGGAATGAAGGTTCTAGAGAGAGTTGTTTAGTAGTCCTCACCATTTTTGTAAAATAATGAATCAATAATTATGATGGGGATTTATTTGCGTGTGGATATTGTCTAGAAGACAATATTATATTTAAACTCACATTATATATTGTCGTATTTCACACGACATTTGTATTATTGAAGTTGTAGTTTGCTTTTTTGTACCATGTATTTGGCGACTCGAGAATGGGTGTTGTGTATCCCCTATTTTGGGGGCGTCACGGTTGGTATCGAGCTTTAGGATATGATCTCTGGCGGAGATCGGGAATAGAACTAGGAGGGGAGAGCGAGTAAATCCTTCATTAGTGTGTCCTACCTAAGCTTATTTGTTAGTTGGTCGATTATATAGGGATATTATGTGATATATTGATTTCCTTAATTAACCCTTGTTTTATACGATGATTTGAGAATGTCGATCGAGAATATTATGATGGAGTAAATGAGGACCGTGGAGATGCACGTGCTCTTACCAACGAGGAGAGAAGCGTAACAGTGGTGGCAATGTTCCTCCTGTGAACAACACCACCGAAAGCGAGATGATGAGCGAGGGGATGTTTAGAAGCTTTTTGCAGTTCATGCAAAATCGAGCGAGGAGACTCGTGTTCAAAATACTGAGGAGAAATGATAGCAATTCACGGGTGGTCACAACCAAGCGGTTCAAAGAGTTGGGACCACGAGTGCGGGGAAAGCGGATCCGATTAAAGTGAGCGTGGGTCAAACAAATTACCAAGATATTCGATGTCTTGGGATGCACGGAGGAACAGAAGTTCCATTCGCCACCTTTATGTTCCGTGGCGGGGAGACATTGGTGGGAATCGTGAAGCGTACCCATCCATTGCACTTTCGGCGATGTCATGGGAGACGTTTGAAGCAGTTCAATGACAAGTACTTCCGAAAGTATTCGCTATATGAAGGAAGTGGAGTTTATTAGACTAGAAAGAATAATAATGGCGGTGTCCCAAAGACGAGGCGAAGTTCGCGAAGTTATCCGAGTTTGCACCTCATTTGGTGGAGAATGAGGAACGATGACGCGGATGTTTCGAGAGGTTTGAAACCCGACATACGTCGATATCTCATTTCTCATAAATTTTCTCTCTATTCGGATGTTGTCAGCAGGGGCTCGATTGTTAGAAGCGAGATAACGAAATACGTTCAACCGAGGGACCATAACCGAGGATCATCACAGAAGATAGCGATCATCGAATAACGATAACCAACGGAGAAAGAAGAATCTGGACAAAAGCGGTAAGAACTACTGGTGGTAATCGTGGCCATGAAAATAGAAGAAGCGAGTCGGGAGAGATTTTAAAAGAGGAGATTCAACAACGACCATGTGAAGACGTCTACAAGAGAAGAACTAGTTTTAAGGGAGGAGAAGCGACCACCGGTTATATGCTACAAATGCGGAAAATAGGGACATATCGGTCCAAAGCGCCCACAACAGATTCAAGGTATGCTATAATTGTGGAAAGGAAGGACATATCGCTCGAGATTAGACGATGGCGAAACCTAGTTCGGTGGGGGACGGTGACTCAAAAGATCGTCCCGAAAAGTCAAAGTCAACGATTCCGAGAAGAGCGTTTGTTGTGGATTGGTCAAAATGCGAGGAACCCGAACGAAGTTAGACGCAGGTTAGTTAATTATAAATTCTTGCGAAGTATATACCTTACTAGATATTGGTTCTACCCATTCTTTTATCTCTCTTTCTTGCGCTCAACGTTTGAACTTGACTACGGAGAAATTAAACTTTGACCTATCCGTGGAGACTCCATTAGGAGAAACTTTCATTACATCCGTTGTTTAAAAATCTTGCTTGATTCAAGTTGGCACTATCACATTACACTGTTAACCTTATTTCTATAGAGATATTTGCTTTTGATGTGATTTTAAGGTTAACTACTCATCATGCCAAATTGATTGCTTTTGTAAGGTTGTTAGTTTTCATATTCCTAAGCAAACTCGTTATTCAATTCAAGCAATCAAACCATTGTAGTCAAACATTTTCATATCAAGCCATGAAGTCATTCGTTTATTACGGATGTCAAGTTTTCTTAGTCCGTGTTATGGATTTGAATAAAGACACGTCGATTTGAATAATATTCTGTTGTTATTGATTTTTCCCGACGTATTTCTGAAGAATTTCTTGGCTTACTCCCAAAAGCTCGATATTAAATTTTGTATCGACTTTGAACCCAGATAAAACTCATTTCTAAAATCTCATATCAAATGGCTCTATTGAACTTCGAGGAGTTAAAAATTCAACTATAAATTTGGTACCGAGCCTTTATTTTGTGACTTCCTTTGTGGAATTCACCTAAGCGAACTCTCTGTAGGGACGTCATATTCGATGCGATAGTAAAGCGATAGGTGTCATTGTGACGTCTTTATCCAAGATTGGGATATGAGTCACGATGAGAAGCAACTAAGTCGATTATCGAAGGCGTAGCTTTCAGGCTTAGTTGGTTATTATCGGAGATTCGTTGAAGGATATTCTCGAATCGCTATTCCATTAACGGTGACTCGTAGAGATACAAAATTGAATGGAGCAAGGAATGTGGGAAGAGCTTCAAGAACTCAAGAGGAGACTCATTTCAAAGACATGTTACGATCATGCCATCCCGAAAAGCGAACGTGGTAGCTGACGCGGTGAGTAGAAGATTATATGAGGGAACGAGTACGATGATGTCAAGTATACGCATAGAGCCAACTTTAATAGAAAAAGTTAAGGTTGCTCAAGCCACCGACCCGGAGTTGATGCGTATGAAGAAGAAAGTACAAGAAGGAGCTATTCCGAAAGCGAGAATTGATACTTCGAGTCCACTCTAGACTTTGTGTTCCTAACGACTCTGATTTGAAGTACAAGATTATGATGGAGGCACACAATACGCCATTTGCAATCCATCTGGAAGTACTAAAATGTATCGTGATCTTGACATACATTGTGGAACAATATGAAGAGAGAGATTGCAAAGTTTATCTCGATGTGTTTAACTTGCCAGCGTGTAAAGGCGGAGCATCTTGTACCTAAGGGTCCATTGCAACCACTTGAGATTAGGAATGGAAGTGGGAACACATTACTATGGATTTCGTTCACGGGCCTTCTGCGGTTTCTCAAGGCATCAATGCTATTTGGGTTATTGTTGATAGATTAACCAAGTCCGCTCATTTCTTACCGTCACGAGACTTATTCCTTGAACGTCTTTTCTCGTATGTACGTAAATGAGATTGTGAGATTGCATGGCATGCCAAGTATCCATAGTTTTAGATCGTGACCCAAGATTCACTTCATGATTTTGGGTTAGAAAGCTATGGGCACGCAATTTACGATTTAGTTTGGCATACCATCCTCAAGCGGATGGGCAATCGAAAGGACTACTCAAACTCTTGAAGATATATTAAAACTCGTGTCCTAGATTTCAAAGGAAGTTGGGATAAGTACTTGCCATTGGTGGAATCCTCATACAATAATAGTTATTAAACAAATATAGGCATGGTTCCATTCAAGCATTATATGGACGAAAATGTCGTTCTCGATATGTTGGGATGAGGTGGGTGAAACAACATTGTTGGGACCCGAGAGTTAAGACGTATGACTACCGAAAAGATCCAAATGATTCGACAACGTATACAAAGCAAGCACAAGATCGACGAAAAAGAGTTATGCGGATCTTCATCGAAAGGACGTGGAATTTAATGTAGGGGATCGTGTATTGTTGCGAGTTGCTCCATTGAAGGGAGTTACAAGATTTGGGAAGAGAGGAAAGCTCAATCCACGATTTATCGGTCCATTTCAAATTCTTGACCGAGTAGGAAATGTAGCCTATAGACTTGCGTTACCTCGAGTATGTCTCGTGTTCATAATGTGTTTCATATATCGTACTTCGTAAATATGTGAAAGACCCGAACCACGTTATAGAGTTAGAAACCAGGACGAGATAGCGAAGAAGACTTAACGTATGATGAGGAGGTACTGTCCAAGATTTTGGATAGGAAGAAGCATGTCCTACGTATGAAAGGTTATACCACAAGTTAAAGTTTTGTGGAGGAATCATGCTATAGAGGAAATGACACGGGAGTTGGAAAGCGGAAATGAAAGCGAGGTATCCTCACCTTTTCAAAACACCAGTGTCGTGACGCCAATTTCGAGGACGAAATTTCATAAGGAGGGAGGTTGTAAGACCAGAAATTTTTAAATAAAAGGAATTTCCTTTATTTATTATTTTGAAATAGTAAGGGTTGATTTGATTAATGTGGATAGTTAAGGGTTAAATATGCAAATATTTCAAATTAAGCAAAGTGGTTATAAAATATTCATTATCGTCGGGGAATATTCGTTTGGTCGTGGAATATTAAATGCTTTGTTCGGGAATATTAAATGACGGCCAAATGACCATGTGTGGGCCCCATAACGGAAAGTGATTGGATGAAGAAAGCGACAAATATAAGTTGTTTTTAAATAACGGCGTAGTTATTCTGAATTAATCTTGTTGGAATACCCGGTGGTTAAAAACACACTAATCTGGCGTTGTTGAGCAAAGAAAGACTTGGTATTGCACTAATTATTGATTCTTACGTGAAGGCACTACTCAATAATGGTTACTGATGTAATTATCATTCAATTATTTTATTGAGTTAATAATTAACTGCGTTGATATTTTATATTGCTGTTGTTTCAATAATTGTCATTACACAGAAGTATCTTTCATTATCGAAGCAATAATTCATATTATCTGAATAATATTATTAGATAACATTATTGGCAATGTCTAGAAAGTTCTGTCTAAGGAGAGGTTTGGTCACCTAATTGCGCCCCAGTAAGAAGAAATTCTTATTGGAAAGACCCCTCTTTCCTGGGAACTGCCTGGTTGTCAATATTGTGATTCTGTAATATTATTTGTGAATAATTAATTATTGATTTATATGATGAGGAAAATATTGATTTTATGTGGATATAGATGGAGAAAATTTTAAAATGACAATTGTTGAAAATTAATATTTTATCTTTTCTCGATAAAATAATTCATTTAAATATATTATTTTAATAATATATTAACGGTGATATTTTTACAACGAATGTGGATATATATGAGTATACGAGGAGGAAGAGTATTTTTGTTGCAATAAATGTTTAAAACATGTTAAACATGTCGGTGGACCCCATTTATTGGTCGAAATTTGATTATAGCTGTAAAATTGCCCGTTTGTGGATTTGATTCAATTTCTATTTGGAATTTGGAAAAACTTTCTTACGCAAAGTTGTAGAGAATTGAATTTCCTATAAAAACTCTCGAGATTCGAATTTTCTGATGAAAGGGCTATTTATTATGAATTATTGAAGTTCAAGCTCAAATAATTAATTTTTGTAAGTTTTAATTATTTATTTTATGAAAAACGTTTTTTATCATTTCTTTCTAGAAGGTGGCATGTGGGAAATGCTAGGATCTGAATTCTAAGGTTGGGCGATGAATTTGATATATATATATATATTAATTTATTAAATTTTCTCGCTTTGGTGTTCTAAGCAATTTTCTATAAATAGGGTCTTGGGTTAGAATTGAAAATCACACCGTAAATCAAGTTTTTCTCTCTATATTATCGAGCGTATTCTTGTGAGTATTTTGAGTATACTTTGAGTATTGCTATATCTGATTGCAAGTCCAAGTCATAGCTTTATATCCTGTTTCAAATTTAGAAGTACTTAATCTTTCGAGGTAAGGGATATTATTTTTTCAGTAATGATATTATTTCTTCAATATCATTATCTTTGAAATGTTGATCTGAAGTTTTTATCAAATTTGGAACTTTTTCATGTATCGGGTTACTATTCATGGGTTTCTTATTCACGAGTTACTATTCATGAGTTCTTATTCACGAGTAGTTTATTCACGAGTACTATTTAAGTAAAGCGTGAAGATGTTTTTTGTGGAATTTCTATCTTTTGGTGTGTGAGTTACTTATTCACGATACTAAGACTTTATTCACGATCTCAAGACTATTCACGATACTCGGACTATTCAATTAAAAATAAAATTTCTTCTTTTTGTCCAAAATATCTATTCTGGATACTAACTCTGATTGTATCCATGTTTTGATCATTCTTGAATTTTACACCACTATGATTATTTTTGAGGTATTTTTGGGCGTGGATAAAACCAAGTACGAATCTTTAATCCTTAATCCTTGTCATTTTGTTTCACTGGATTCGTTTCTTTAAAAATATTTTTCATCATCCTCAGTCTTAAATGATGATATTATTGAATATCTTTGGCCTGTAGTGCAAAGATGAATGATTTCTGAAGAATATCTTTGGCGTAGTGAGTGCAAAGATGAGCAGTGTTGAGATGATGAACATAATGGATTGATTAATATCTTTGGCCTGTAGTGCAAAGATGAGCAGTGTTTAAATGAACATGATAAATCGATGAATATCTTTGGCACAGTAGTGCAAAGATGAATATTTGATTCCAGATGTATATTGATTGATGTTACAGGGATAAAATATTGATGATGGACTGTTAAATTCATAGATTATAGTAGATTTCATTCTCTACGTAACTCTTCTATGAATTATTATTTCCACGCTGAATATTGATCTCGAAACTTGTTGTCATTGTATTCTATCGATTTTTCCTGTTGAAGACTAACGATAATTTGTTGTATATTATCTTAGTCATAATATTCTTTTATTGGGCTAGTTGAGCTCACCCTTTTCCTTGTTGTTCCATTTTTTTCTTCTCGGGAGGCGAGAATGTAAGCAGTACTTAGTCGGGGTATGGAATGAAGGTTCTAGAGAGAGTTGTTTAGTAGTCCTCACCATTTTGTAAAATAATGAATCAATAATTATGATGGGGATTTATTTATTGCATGTGGATATTGTCTGTAAGACAATATTATATTTAAACTCATTAAATATATATTGTCGTATTTCACACGACATTTGTATTATTGAAGTTGTAGTTTGCTTTTTGTACCATGTATTTGGCGACTTCGGAATGGGTGTTGTGTATCCCTATTTTGGGGGCGCCACGGTTGATCTTGTTGAACTACTCGGTAGTAAAAGTACAGTAATACGTGTGGTTGCATAGTAGCACACTGTATTGATTATTGATGCTTATGTGAGAAGTCACTCAGTTTGATTCCATTATTGTCGATTAATAATATGAATTATTATAGCGATAATGACGTTTTGTTTTATTCGTATTATTAACGTAATAAAAGCGAAACATCTTTTATATAAAGCAGAATACTTTATTAAAGTTATTTACATAAATAGAATATATTATATTTTATTATGCATAGTGTTGCATAGTGTTTTGCGTAGTGTTTTGCATAGTGTTTGCATAGTAAAATGTTTTTATATAAATAGAATATATGATATTTTATTTAAAAGATTTTGCTTTAAATATGAATAGATCGATTAAAGTAAATCAACTGGATAGTTCATGGATTAATTATTATACATTCTATTTTCCTATAAATAGAAGCTCATTCCTTCATTATTTTCTTTAATTCTTTGAAACTCTGAGAGAGAAATTATAGAGAGAAATATAGAGAAAATCTATAGAGAGAAGGAAGAAAAGTATTTCGCTACTTCACTTTTCCAATATTCGGTTCTTCTAAGGTAAGGGATATTATTTGTTGTACTCGTAAGTGGGTGTTATTCTTCTTATTCACGAAGAGAACTTCGTTATTCCATTCATTATTATTACATTGAATAACTCGTAAAAGTGGCATACCCTATACATAACCTTTGTATATGTGGCATACCCTATACTTGGTGAAATCTTATATTATTCCATTCTTATTTATTACATTGGAATAACTTTATATCTGTGAATCCCCTATACTTGGTGATCTTCTTACGTTATTCCATTCTTTATTATTTTGTTGGAATATCTTATCGTGTGTTTTTACAGGACTGGTTCTATTGTTTATTATTAGCATTTATTATTACATTTGGAATATCACATACGTATGTTTTTTACCTTCTGGTTCCATTGTTTATTATTCAAACATTTATTATTACATTGGATCATCCGCCTTGTGAATTTCACGACACTGTTCCGATTATTATTATTCTATTGGAATAACATACATCATGAAATACCGCATTTATGGTGATTTCTTTTGTTATTCCATTCTTTATTATACCGAGTTGGTTAAAACTTTGACTTCTATACTCCATGAAATTAGTAGAATATCCTTGATATTTGCGTTTCATCCAAAGATCTTTCATGAAAATATTCTTCTGATCATTCTTGAATTTTACTCTACAAAACAGTATCATGTTGACAATTTGGACGTTAATAATTCTTGGATAAATTAATTCTTGAACTTGTTTATTGAATTATTATGTCATTGACATCATCCTCATGTTATATTATGTTGAAAGTCATCTTTGGCTTACGTGCGTAGATGGACTTAGTATGATTATGACGAGGATCATCATTCGGTATAATCATTAACGTTATAAATGATGTGATAAAAGTCCTCAGTGGCCTGTAAAGCATTGATGAATAGTTTTTGGTATGATTATTGTGACGCCCCCAAAATTAGGTATACGTCACCCATCTTGGGTCGCCACTTACATGGTACATAAATTCAAATACAACTTACTAACCTAACTGTCGTGTACAATACGACATAAATCGTGAGTTTGCATACAAATATTGTCTACTAGATATTATACAAACTCAAAAGGAGTCCTCATTACAACTATTATCACACTATTATTTCATGTAATAGTGAGGACTACTAATGCTATCCTCTCGGACCATTACTTCGTTCCTCGACTCGTCCCAATTTATGTTCTCATTTCAAGAAGAACGGTGAAAGAAAGGTGAGCTCAAACTAGCCCAAGAAGAAATATTATGACTAAGATAATGCGAGAATAAATTATCATTAGCCTTCAGCAAATGTTAAACCGATAAAATATAATAGACAACCGTTTAAGCTGCAGCTTGAATAAGCAATCCATTAAAAGAGTCAAGAGAATAAAGTCTACTATCTTTTAGGTTTTAAAAGGTTTTCATCAATTTTATCACCGAGACTCGACTTAATAATAAACCACCACATCTAATCATCCTCGCACTACTTGGCCAAGGATTTTCATCAAATTATCAATGGTCATGACTATACCGAATCACCCACGGTCATAATCATACCAAAACTATCCATCATTTGCATTACAGCCACCGAGGACTTTTGTCACATCATTTATATCAAGTCATGATTATACCGAATGATCCTCGGTCATAATCATACTAAGTTCATCTATGCACGTAAGCCAAAGATAACATAATATAACATGAGGATGATGACAATGACATAGTAATTCAATAAAACAAGTTCAAGAATTATTTAATCCATGAATTATTAACGCCCAAATTGTCAACACGACATTGTTTCAGAGAGTAAAATTCAATAATGATCGGAAGAATATTTCCATGAAAAGATATTGGATGAAACGCAAATATCAAGGATATTCTACTAATTTCATGGAGTATAGAAGTCAAAGTTTTAATCAACCGGGTATAATAAAGAATGGAATAACAAAGAAATCACCACGCATGCAGTTTCAGATGTAAAAAGTTATTCCAATGTAATAATAATAACGGAACCGTGTCGTGTGAAATTCACAATCGATGGGATGTTCCAATGTAATAATAAAGATGGAACTGCATCCGGTGTAAAACACATGATAGGATATTCCAGCAGAATGATAAAGACGGAACCAGTCGATTGTAAAACACATGCATGAGGATGTTCCAATGTAATAATAAAATGGAACCTGTGTCCTGTAAAACACATGCATGTGATGTTCCAAATGTAATAATAGAAGAATGTCACCAAGTATAGGGTAAATCACAGATACAAAGTTATTCCAACAGTAATAATAAGCAATGGAATAACATAAGGATTTCACCAAGTATAGGGTATACCGCGTATACAAAAGTTATGTATAGGGTATGCCACTTTTTACAAAAGTTATTCCAATGTAATAATAGTGAATGGAATAATGAAGTTCTCTTCAAGAAGAAAGAATAACACCCTCATCGTAAAAAGAACCTAAATATAGAAGTAGTGAAGTAGCGTAATACTCTTCTTCTTTCTATAATTTTCTCTATAGCTTCTCTCTATAATTTCTCTCTGTAGTTTTAATGAATTCGTAAGAAAATAATGAAGGAATGAGTTTTATTTATAGGAAAATGGAATGCATAAGAATTAATCCATGAACGGGCCTGTATTGATTTACTTTAACTGACGGTCCATATTTAAAGAAAAATCTTTTAAATAAAATATAATATATTCTATTTATATAAAAAACATTTTACTATGCAAACACTATGCAATACTACGCAAAACACTATGCAACACTATGCATAATAAAATATAATATATTCTATTTATGTAATAACTTTAATAAAGTATTCTATTTTATATAAAAGATGTTTCTTTTTTATTACGTTAATAATACTAATAAAACAAAACGTCATTATCGCTATAATAATTCATATTATTAATCGACAATAATGGAATCAAACCTGAGTGACTTTTCACATAAGATCAATAATCAATACCGCGCTACTATTACGCAACCACACGACATCGCATTTTTACTACCGAAAGTAGTTCAACAAGAACTACAGTAAAACTTCCACCGTTATTTCAATAAAATATTTTTGTCGCTTTCAATCCGATAATAACATTGCTAGGTCCACCAATGATTGAGTCGTTGTACGAATATTCCTCGCTAAACCTAATATTCCCCACCAATCGAATATAATATAACCACTGTGATACTTTGCAAAATTTATAAATACTACCCACACTATAATATTATCTCAAATTCACACTATAATATTAAAAATTATTTCGACTAAATTTAAATCTTTATTGATAAAATGGGTCTCACAATCTCCCTCCTTATGGAATTTCCCTCGAAATTAAGGCGACGACTGGTATGATAAAGAGAGGTGAGGATACCTTGAATACCTTTATCGTTGAAAACATTAAATTCATCTTTGCAATCCTACCAAAGATATTCATTAACAATTCATCTTTGCACCTGTGCCAAAGATATTTATTAACAATTCATCTTTGCACTATGTGTCAAAGATATATAACTATAAAACCAATAATATCGAGACTCAAATTTTAATAGTATCACAACCATGAATTATCCATGCACTCATCGGCTAAGGATATTCGTGTTTTCAATTACGGTCATGATTATACCGAATAATCCTTGGTCATAATCATACCAAGTCTTTCAATGTACTACGGCCAAAGATGACTTTTTCCACATCCATGAATTAATATTTCATTCTTTGAGACTCATTTCAATAATTAATCCATATCATCGAATCATCCCCCACTACAAAAAGCCAAGGATATTCATTAAGTATCACGACCACGAATTATCCATGCACTACGGCCAAAGATAATCGTGTATTCATTAGTATCACGACCACAAATTATCCATGCACTACTACCAAAGATAATTGTGTATTCATTAAGATTATCACGACCACAAATTATCCATGCACTACTACCAAAGATAATCGTGTATTCATTAAGATCACGACCACAAATTATCCATGCACTACTACCAAAGATAATTGTGTATTCATTAGTATCACGACCACAAATTATCCATGCACTACTACCAAAGATAATTGTGTATTCATTAATATCACGACCACAAATTATCCATGCACTACTACCAAAGATAATTGTGTATTCATTAGATATCACGACCACAAATTATCCATGCACTACTACCAAAGATAATTGTGTATTCATTAGTATCACGACCACAAATTATCCATGCACTACTACCAAAGATAATTGTGTATTCATTAAGATTATCACGACCACAAATTATCCATGCACTACTACCAAAGATAATTGTGTATTCATTAATATCACGACCACAAATTATCCATGCACTACGGCCAAAGATAATTGTGTATTCATTTACAGTTATGATTATATACCGAATAATCCGTGGTCATAATCATACCAAGTCCATCTATGCACCACTGAGCCACAGATGACTTTCAACATAATATAAACATGAGGATAATGATATAAAGAATCAATCAAATGAGATAAAGGATAAATATTAAACATTTATAATATAATTTATCCAGATTCAAGAATATCCCCATGTTATCAATCACTTAATAATCTCATAATCTAATAACATTAATATTATAATAATATTTTAATCACTTCTTAAATTTATAAACAATTTATCTCAATTGTTTACGCTTTTACCATATAATGCATTTAATCATTCAAAATGCCATACTCATAAAATATCATCACCAATTATCAAATCCTCATCAAAAAAATATGAATATACTCTATATAGGATTCTCTAGCCATAAAATCCTATTTTCAACTTTGTTACTTCACATAACATATTTAACTCATATGTTCAGTAATTAAACTATTTTTATGAAAAATACCAAATCAGTCCCAAAAATATTTCTTTTCTGGGATTTAGCATAATATAGTCCCATAATGAAAATATATTTTTCTCGAATTTTAAAATTCATTTACTATTTTTCAAAATCAATTTCCAATTAATTTCTTAAGAAATTAGCTACCTCAAGTTTAACTCCAAAAATTCCCAAATCTTGGCAGGATCTTACACATGTTAACGTGAGCTTCTAGTTTAAATTTCATGGTCATCGGAGTTATAGAACTCCGGTTATAGCGCGTTTTAAATCGGAAAAACCTAAATATTGAAATAGTCATAACTTGCTCATTTTAAGTCGAATGAGCTCATTTTTGGACAGGAGGTACTTTATACCATATACCTTCATGTCCCAAAAGGCCAGAATTTTTCTCATAATTTAAGTGGCCGAAACAGCCTCTCTAAAATCATGGCAGAAGCTTTTTTCGGTTTTTGCAGCTTTGCACTCCTTTGCTAAAATCAGTCCACACAAAAATCTACAACACCTTTTCCAGTAATTGCACTTGGATTAGTTAGGTAACTCATAGATCTAACTCTAGGACTTGACCACATTCAAAAATTCAAAATATAATAGGAGATATGGTCAATTGAATTTCATGTTACGTTTTTTCACCAAAATCTGATTTTTCAACCCTTTGTGATTTCTAAGAAACTTTCATGTTTTCACATAATAACCACATAACTCATCATAACACTTACTAATACTTCATATACCCATGATTTTCATTAGTCCAATGCTTTTATTATGACTTTCATCATAATCCTCGTAAAATGATCCTTTTAGTTGAAGAAATATTTGAGGGTTTAAGAAATGGGTTTTTCAGACCGGGTCAATACAAAATTCGATTTCACGCCTAGGGTAGGCTAGGAAGTCTTCAAGAATACGCCAAGAAATTTATTAATGATAGAAATATCATTCAAAATCATTATTCTCGTCCAAGACTTGGATAAGACGTCACATTAATACCAATTGTGACTTCTATCCTTAACTCGATAGCACCTCACAATGATACCTATAAACTTGCCATCTTCATTCACGATGTCGCCTACAGTAAAGTCCGGCTTTGGATTGCATTCCATACAAGGAAGTCAACAACGAAAGGTTCGGGGCTCTTTACTTATGGCTTGATATGACAATAATTGACTTTAGTAGTTTGGTTACTTGAATTCGCACAACAAGTTGGTTATGAATATAAAAGCTAACAACCTTACGAAAAGAATGATGAGTAGTTAACACATTGATTCCTAAAATCCCATCAAAGGCAAATATTTTCAAAGAGATAAGATTGACAGGTAACGTGAAAGTTTCGATTTGAATCAACAAGATTTATAAACAGTGGAGGTAACGAAGGTTTCTCCCAACGAAGTTTCAACCAATAAGTTAAAGTCTAACTTCTCCAAGTCAAATTTAAATGTTGAACGCAAAAAAAGCGAGATAAAATAATGGGTAGAACCGTGATCTTATAAGGTATAGACTTCGCAAGAATTTATAATTAACTAACCCGTGCTAACTTCGTTCGAGTCACTTGCTTTTAAGAAGTCATGAAAAACGCTCTTCATGAAACCACCGACTTTTGTTTTATCCAGATCCGCCTTTGGTGCCACCGTCCCCAAACTGGACTTGACTTTGGTGCACGACAAAATCGAGCTAAATGACGACCTTCTTCTTGAAATTTCCACTTCTATTATCTTGGCCATGATTACCATCAAGTGGTTACCATTCTTGGCATGATAATTTCTCCCACGATGGTCATCATTGTTCGATGGTCGCTATCACATGCAGATGATTATTATCGTGTTGTTGGTCGTTACCTTTTGGTTGAGTCGACTCATTATCACGCCCAATAACCGAGCCCTATTCACAACATCTAAATACAAACACCGCCACAAAATAAGGGTTAATTAACATGCAACATATTATCACTATACTCGATCGACCAATCAAATACCAAATAAACTTAGGTAGGTCATACTAGCGAAGGAATTCCCTCTCTCCCCTCCCAGTACTATTCTCACATCTTAGCCAGGATCATATCCCTAAGTTCGATACTAATGTAAACTCGGACACCAACTTGTGTCAAGACCTCACATTAGTACCTATTAGCTTGCCACCAAAAAGCGGCCCCTACGAGAGTCCGGCCGGCAGCATTCCCCATCAACAGAAGTCACCAACGAGAGGCTTGGGGCTCTTCACACTTATGGCTCTCGATACCAACCGTGGACGCCCCAAAATTAGGTATCGCCACCCATCTTGGGTCGCCACTTACATGGTACATAAATTCAAATACAACTTATTAACCTAACTGTAGGTATACAATACGACATAAAGCGTGAGTTTGCATACAAATATTGTCTACTAGATATTATACAAACTCAAAAGGAGTCCTCATTACAACTATTATCACACTATTTCACGAGAATAGTGAGGACTACTAATGCTATCCTCTCGGACCATTACTTCGTTCCCCGACTCGTCCCGGCCTATGTTCTCATTTCACGAAGAGAACAAGAAAAAAAAGGGTGAGCTCAACTAGCCCAAGAAGAAATATTATGACTAAGATAATGCGTAATAAATTATCATTAGTCTTCAACGATGTTAAACCGATAAAATATAATAGATAACCGGTTTAAGCTGCAATTGAATAAGCAATCCATTAAAAGAGTCAAGTAGAGAATAAAGTCTACTATCTTTTAGGTTTTAAAAGGTTTTCATCAATTTTTATCGCCGAGACTCGACTTAATAATAAACCACCACATCTAATCATCCCCGTATCTACACGGCCAAGGATTTTCATCAAATTATCAATGGTCATGACTATACTTAATCACCCCCTGGTCATAATCATACCAAAAACTATCCATCAACGCATTTACAGAAGCCACCGAGGACTTTTGTCACATCATTTATATCAAGTCATGATTATACCGAATGATCCTCGGTCATAATCATACTAAGTTCATCTATGCACGTAAGCCAAAGATAACATAATATAACATGAGGATGATGACAATGACATAGTAATTCAATAAAACAAGTTCAAGAATTATTTAATCCATGAATTATTAACGCCCAAATTGTCAACATGACATCTTTGTTTAGTAGAGTAAAATTCAATAATGATCGGAAGAATATTTCCATGAAAAGATATTGGATGAAATGCAAATATCAAGGATATTCTACTAATTTCATGGAGTATAAGTCAAAGTTTTAATCAACTGGGTATAATAAAGAATGGAATAACAAAAGAAATCACCACGCATGCGGTCAGCTTGATGTATAGGCGAGTTATTCCAACAGTAATAATAATAACGGAACCGAGGTCGTGAAATTCACACAAGCGGGATGTTCCAACGTAATAATAAAGATGGAACCGGATCCGGTGTAAAACACACGATAGGATATTCCAACAGAATGATAAAAAGCGGAACCGTGTCCGGGTGTAAAACACACGCATGTGATGTTCCAACAGAATAATAAAAAGCGGAACCGTGTCCGGTGTAAAACACATGCATGTGATGTTCCAATGTAATAATAGAAGAATGTCACCAAGTATAGGGTAAAATCACAGATCTGAGTTATTCCAATGAGAATAATAAGCAATGGAATAACATAAGGATTTCACCAAGTATAGGGTATACCGCGATACAAAGGTTATGTATAGGGTATGCCACTTTTACAAAGTTATTCCAAATGAATAATAGTGAATGGAATAATGAAGTTCTCTTCAAGAAGAAAGAATAACACCCCACTACTTGTAAAAAGAAATGAATATAGAAGTAGTGAAGTAGCAGAATACTCTTCTTCTTTCTATAATTTTCTCTCTATACCTTCTCTCTATAATTTCTCTCTCTAGAGTTTCAATGAATTGTAAAGAAAATAATGAAGGAATGAGTTTCTATTTATAGGAAAATGGAATGCATAAGAACTAATCCATGAAGCGGTCCAGATTGATTTACTTTAATCGACGGTCCATATTTAAAGAAAAATCTTTTAAATAAAATATAATATATTCTATTTATATAAAAATATTTTACTATGCAAACACTATGCAATACTATGCAAAACACTATGCAAAAACACTATGCAACACTATGCATAATAAAATATAATATATTCTATTTATGTAATAACTTTAATAAAGTATTCTATTTTATATAAAAAGATGTTTCGCTTTTATTACGTTAATTGTAAGAACCCTCAAACTTTTATAAATAAAGATGAATTTTCTATAAATATTATTTTGAATATTATGGAATAAATTTGATATAATGTTATAGTTGTGGGTAATATTTATAAATTTTGCAAAGTATGCAAGTTGTTATAAAATATTCGTTTGGTGGGGAATATTCTTTTTGTTAGGGAATATTCGCATAATGGCTCAATCATTGGTGGACCCCTAATGTAATTATTATTTGATTGAGAAAACGACAAAAATATTTTATAAAAATAGCGGCGGAGGTGTTACCGATTAAAACCTGTTGAACTACACGGTGTAAAAGTACAAAGAATACGGCGTAGTTGCATAAAGAAGACACTCAGTATTGATTATTGATGCTTACGTGAGAAGTCACTCAAATTTATGCTCAATTATTGCTACGATAATTGCCGCATCATATCTCTTATATTATTGATTCAATTATTGTCACAAAGATCATCTGTATAATATGTTATAGTATTAAATCAATAATTGAGACGACAAGTTATAATGATTAATAATTGTTGAAAGATTAAATATGTGTTGATGAAAAAAAAAATGATTTGTGGTAAGTTTGATTATTTTATGGGGGGGCTCATATGTCATCATCTAAGAGTCTCTTCGTCAATAGTATTTACCTTCGTCAATAGTATTTACCTTCGTTAATAGTAATTACCTTTACCAGACGTCGAACCACTTGTCGTTTCACATTACAGGCGTCGAACCACTTGTCGTTTCACATTACAGGCGTCGAACCACTTGTCGTTTCACATTACAGGCGTCAAACCAGTCGTCAAGCCACTTGCCTTTTCACACGGCGGTCTTAAGCTAGAAATCTTCTATAAATAGAGGCCTAGGGCTTCATTATTTTCACTTAATTCATTCAAGCTATAGAGAGAAAGTATAGAGAATAAGAGAGAAAGAAGAAGAGTATTTTGTTACTACACCGCTGCAAAGATTCAATCTCCTACCAAATGTAAAGGGTGTTATTCTTTCTTATTCATGAAGAGAACTGTTGTTATTCCATCGCTTATTATTACATTGGAATAACTTTTGTATACGCGGTTTACCCTATACTTGGTGACATTCTTCTATTATTCATTTGGAACATCCACATCGTGTGTTTTACAGGACTGGTTAAAATCTTTTTATTATTACATTGGAACATCTGCATGCATGTGTTTTACACCGGACTGGTTAAAATCTTTAATATTCTGTTGGAACATCATATACGTGTGTTTTACACCGGACACTGGTTCCGTCTTTATTATTCATTGGAATATCCTATCATGTGTTTTACAGGATCGGTTCCATCTTTATTATTCTGGTTGGAACATCCGCTTGCGGTGAATGAATTTCACGACCGGTTCCGTTATTTATTATTACATTGGAATAACCGTCTGCATGCGATCTATCGCATGCATGGTGATTTCTTTTGTTATTCCATTCTTTATTATACCCGGTTGGTTAAAACTTTGACTTCTATACTCCATGAAATTAGTAGAATATCCTTGATATTTGCGTTTCATCCAAAGATCTTTTCATGGAAATATTCTTCGATCATTCTTGAATTTTACTCTACAAAACAAAGATCATCGTTGATAATTTGGACGTTAATAATTCTTGAACTTGTTTTATTGAATTCTTATATCATTGTCATCATCCTCATGTTTATATTTTTTGAAAGTCAATACGTATTCAGAAGTGCGTAGATGGACTTGGTATGATTATGAATGAGACTATTCGGTGTAATCATGACCGTAATGTTACAAATGATGTGATAAAAATCCTCATGGTAAAAGTAGTGCATTAATGGACGATTGTTGGCATGATCATGACCATTAATGAATACACAAATATTCTTGGCCAGTAGTGTATTGAATAATTGTGGTCGTGATACTAAAGAATATCCTTGGTAGTAGTGTAGGGGTGATTCGATGATGTGAAATATTTATTAAAGTCGAGTCTCATTTATAAACGATGATGAAAAACCTTTAAAATCTAAAAGATAGTGAGATTTTATTTTCTACTTGACTCTTTTGAATGGATTCAGATATTCACCGCAGCTTAAACCGGTTGTCTATTGTATTTTATCGGTTTAACATTATCAAGACTATTGATAATTTATTCGCATTATCTTAGTCATAATATTTCTTATCGGGCTAGTTGAGCTCACCCTTTCTTTCACCGTTTTCTTCGTGAAATGATAATATAATTGGGACGAGCCTGGGAAACAGTGATGGTCCCGAAGATAAGATTAGTAGTCCTCACTATTCGTAAAAATAGTGTGATAATAATCAGAATGAGGACTTTTTGTTTGAGTTTGTATAATATCTAGTAGAGCGATATTTGTATTTAAACTCACGATTTATGTCGATTGCATACCTACGCTTATGTTAATAAGTTGTATTTAAATTGCATACCATGTAAGTGTTTTACCCAAGATGGGTGATGTATACCTAATTTTGGGGCGTCACATTAATAATCTGAATAAAACAAAACGTCATTATCGCTATAATAATTCATATTATTAATCGACAATAATGGAATCAAACCTGAGTGACTTCTCACATAAGCATCAATAATCAATACCGGTGTAATGCTACTATGCAACCACACGACATCGTACTTTTACTACCGAAAGTAGTTCAACAAGAAGAACTACCGGTGAAACTTCCGCCGTTATTTCAATAAAATATTTTGTCGCTTTTTCAATCCGACAATAATTACATTGTAGGGTCCACCAATGATTGAGTAGTTATATGAATATTCCCCGCTAAACCTAATATTCCCTAACCAATCGAATATAATATAACCACTTGCATACTTTTGCAAAATTTATAAATACTACCCACAACTATAATATTATCTCAAATTCACACTATAATATTAAAAATTATTTCGACTAAATTTAAATCTTTATTGATAAAATCTGGGGTCTCACAATTATGACCAGGGGTGATTCGGTATAGTCATGACCATTGATAATTTGATGAAAATCCTTGACCGTGGTACAGGGATGATTAGATATTGTGGTTTATTCATTAAACTGAGTCTTAGTGATAAAAATTTATGAAAACCTTTTAAAACCTAAAAGATAGTAGACTTTATTTTCTACTTGACTCTTTTAATGGATTGCATGTTCGCTACAGCAATTAAACTGGTTGTCTATTGTATTTTATCGGTTTAACATCATTGAAGGCTAATTATAATTTATTTTGCATTATCTTAGTCATAATATTTCTTCTTTGGGCTAGTTGAGCTCACCCTTTTCTTTCTTTATTCTCTTGTGAAATGAGAACATAATGGGACGAAGTCGGGGAATGGAGTAATGGTCCGAGAGGATAGCATTAGTAGTCCTCACTATTACGTGAAATAGTGTGATAATAGTTGTAATGAGGACTCCTTTTGAGTTTGTATAATATCTAGTAGACAATATTTGTATTCAAACTCACGGTTTATGTCGTATTGCATACGGCAGTTATATTAGTAAGTTGTATTTGAATTTATGTACCATGTAAGTGGCGACCCAAGATGGGTGACGTATACCTAATTTTGAGGCGTCACAGTTTGGTATCGAGCTAGGGATATGATCCTCGCTAAGATGTGAGACTAGAACTAGGAGGGAGAGATAGGAATTCTTTTCTTTAGTATGACCTACCTAAGTTTAGTTGGTATTTGATTGGTTGGTCGAGTATAGTGATAATATGTTGCATGTCAATTAACCCTTATTTTGTGGCAGTGTTTGAAAATGGCATCTGAGAATGTTGAGAATAGCAATGGAGCACAGGTGACTGTTGATTCTCCACAGATCAATAATCAGGACAATGTGCAACAGGATGGCGATAATCCTCCTGTAAACAACAACACTTATCAATTGATGAACGACGGTACTTTTAAGAGGTTTTTAGAATTCATGCAACATCAGGTGAAAGCGACTTCTGTCCAAAACGTAGGTGGAAACACGGAAAACTCTCGGGCGGTCACCGCTAAACAATTCAAGGAGCTAGGACCACCGGAGTTTAAGGGAGAGCCAAAACCACTTCTGGCGGAAACATGGATAAAGCAGATTACCAAGATATTTGATGTCTTGGGATGCTCCGAGGAGCAAAAGGTTCCCTTTACGCCTTTATGTTGCTGCTCGGAGAGGCGAGACATGGTGGGAATCGGAAACGTACTCAACTTTCTTTGTCAGATCAAGATATCTTGGGAGAAGTTCCAGAGTCATTCAACGACAAATACTTTCCGAAAGTATTCGCCACATGAAGGAGGTGGAGTTTATCAAGTTGGAACAAAACAATATGACCGTGTCGCAATACGAGGCAAAATTTATGAGTTATCACGATTCGCCCCACTTGGTGGATAATGAAGATAGAATGACGCTGAATGTTTTTAAGAGATTTGAAGCGGAGATACGTCAACATCTTATTTCTCATAAACCGTGTTTGTATTCGGATGTTGTAAATAGGGCTCGATTAGTGGAGTAGCGATAACGAGTCAACGTAACTAAAAAGAAGCGGCCGCAAAATTATAATACCAATGTAGAGTAGTCATAGAAGCGGTGACAACAAGCGTGGAGGAATCAATGGGCCGAGATATGGTAACCACTTTGGTGGTAATCGTGGTCAAAGCAATAAGAATGGACATTTCAAGAAAAGGAGATTCAACAATGATGGAAAGACGCCAAGACCAAAGACCCGTTGTTAAGGAAGGAGAAAGACCATCTATCATATGCTTCAAATGCGGAGGAGAGGACACATCACCGAATCTGCGCCACGCCATTCAAAACATGTTATAATTGTGGAAAGAAGGTCACTTAGCTCGATTTTGTCGTTTATCGAAGACAAATTCAACTAGGATGGAGGCACCAAAGGTTGTCCCAGACAAACCAAAGCCGGTAGTTTAAGAGAGAGCATTTTTTTTCTCGTGACGAGGAACCTGAATAAAATTATCACGGGTAAGTTAATCATAAGCTCTTGCGAAGTCTATACCGTGTTAGATACCAGTTCTACCCACTCTTTTATTTCACCTAGTTGTGTTCAACATTTAAATTTGACTCAAGAAGTTAAACTTTGACTTATTGGTTGAAACTTCGTTAGTAGGAGCCTTCGTTTCGCTTACTATTTTTAAATCTTGTTTGATTCAAATAAACATTTTCACGTTATTCGTCGATCTTATCTTTTGAAAATACTTGCCTTTGATGTGATTTTAGGAATCAATTGGTTAACTACTCATCATGCTTTTCGTAAGGTTGTTAGCTTTTATATTCATAACCAACTTTGTTGTGCAAATTCAAGTAACCAAACTACTAAAGTCAATTATTGTCATATGAAGCCATAAGTAAAGAGCCCCGAACCTTTTGTTGTTGACTTCCTTGTGTGGAATGCATCAAGCCGGACTTTCGTAGGCGACATCGTGAATGAAGATGGCAAGTTTATAGGTATCATTGTGAGGTCTTATCTAGGTTAAGGGATAGAAGTCACATTGGTATCAATGTGACGTATTATCCAAGTCTTGGATAAGAGTCACATTTTGAATGATATTACTATTATTAATAAATTTCTTGACGTATTCTTGAAGACTTTCTAGCCTACTACCTAGAGCGTGAAATCGAATTTTGTATTGACCCCAAAGACAAAAACCCATTTCTTAAACCTTCAAATATTTCTTCAACTAAAATGAAGCAGTTACGTGGTTTATGATGAAAGTCATAATAAAAGCATTGGACTAATGAAAATTATAGGTATACGTGGTATTAGTAAGTGTTATGATGAGTTATGTTGGTTAGTATGTGAAAACATGAAAGTTTCTTAAAAATCACAAGGAGTTAAAAACCAGATTTTGGTGAAAAATGTAACATGAAATTCAATTGACCAAATCTCCTATTATATTTTGAATTTTTGAGTGTGGTCAAGTCCTAGAGTTAGATCTATGAGTTACCTAACTAATCCAAGTGGAATTACTGGAAAAGGTGTTGAAGATTTTTGTGTGGACTGATTTTAGCAAAGGAGTGCAAAGCTGTAAAAACCGAAAAAAAACTGCTGCCATGATTTTAGACGGGCTGTTTCGGTCACTTAAATTATGAGAAAAAGTATGGCCTTTTGGGACATGAAGGTATATGGTATAAAGTACCTCCTGTCCAAAAAAGATCTCATTCTGACTTAAAATGAGCAAGTTATGACTATTTCAATATTTAGGTTTTTCTCGATTTAAAACGCTATAACCTTGAAAGTTCTATAACTCGATGACCATGAAATTTAAACTGAAGCTCACGTTAACATGTGTAAGGTCCTGCCAAGATTTGGGAATTTTGGAGTTAAACTTGATGTAGCTAATTTCTTAAGGAATTAATTAAAATTGATTTTGAAAAATAGTAAATGAATTTTAAAAATTCGAGAGAAAAATATATTTTCATTGTGGGACTATATTATGCTAAATCCCAGAAAAGAAATATTTTGGGACTGATTTGGTATTTTTCATAAAAATAGTTTAGTTACTGAACATATGAGTTAAATATGTTATGTGAAGTAACAAAGTTGAAAATAGGATTTTATGGCTAGATAATCCTATATAGAGTATATGCATATTTTTTTGATGAGGATTTGATAATTGGTGATGATATCTTATGAGTATGGCATTTTTGAATGATTAAATGCATTATATGGTAAAGCGTAAATAATTGAGATAAATTGTTTATAAATTTAAGAAGTGATTAAAATATTGTTATAATATTAATGATATTAGATTATGAGATTATTAAGTGATTGATAACATGGGGATATTCTTGAATCGTGGATAAATTATATTATAAATGTTTAATATTTATCCTTTATCTCATTTGATTGATTCTTTATATCATTATCCTCATGTTTATATTGTGTTGAAAGTCATACGTGGCATTCAGAAAGTGCATAGATGGACTTGGTATGATTCTCGACCGAGGATTGTTCTAAGATAATCATAATCAGTAATTGAATACACAATTATCTTTGGTAGTAGTGCATGGATAATTTGTGGTCGTGATACTAATGAATACACGATTATCTTTGGGTCAGTAGTGCATGGATAATTTGTGGTCGTGATACTAATGAATACACGATTATCTTCGGCAGTAGTGCATGGATAATTTGTGGTCGTGGATACTAATGAATACACGATTATCTTTTGGTAGTAGTGCATGGATAATTTGTGGTCGTGATACTAATGAATACACGATTATCTTCGTCAGTAGTGTATGGATAATTTGTGGTCGTGATACTAATAAATACACGATTATCTTTGGTAGTAGTGCATGGATAATTTGTGGTCGCGGATATTAATGAATACACGATTATCTTTCGTCAGTAGTGTATGGATAATTCGTGGTCGTGATCTTAATGAATACACGATTATCTTTCGTCAGTAGTGTATGGATAATTCGTGGTCGTGATACTAATAAATATCCTCGACCGTGAGTGCGGGGATGATTTGATGATATGGATTAATTATTGAAATGAGTCTCAAAGAATGAAATATTAATTCATGGATGTGGTAAAAAGTCATCTTTGGTCAGTAGTGCATCGAGAGACTTCGTATGATTATGACATCAAGGATTATTCGGTATAATCACGATCAGATTGAAAACACGAATATCCTTGGCCGATTGGTGCATGGATAATTCGTGGTCGTGATACTATTAAGTCGCTGCGTCTCAAAGATTATTGGTTTTATATGTTGTATATCTTTGGCCTCAGTAGTGCAAAGATGAATTGTTAATGAATATCTTTGGCCGGATCAGAAGATGAATTTAATATTTTAACGATAAAGGTATTCAAGGTATCCTCACCTCTTTATCATACCAGTACATACCCTAATTTCGAGGGCTAAATTCCATAAGGAGGGAGATTGTGAGACCCCAGATTTTATCAATAAAGATTTAAATTTTGTCGAAATAATTTTTAATATTATGGTGTGAATTTAAGATAATATTATAGTTGTGGGTAGTATTTATAAATTTTGCAAAGTATGCAAGTTGTTATAAAATATTCGTTTGGTCTGGGAATATTCTTTTTGTTTGGGAATATTCGCATACGACTACTCAATCATTAGTGGACCCTATTAACGGAAGTATTGTCGTAGTTAGAAAATCCACAAAATTATTTTTCTATAAAAATAACGGCAGAGGTGTTACCGTTAAAACCATTGAACTACCCGGTAGTAAAAGTACAAAGAATACGCAGTAGTCAGATAGTAGAAGACACGATATTGATTATTAATGCTTACGTGAGAAGTCACTCAATTTATACTTTCAATTATTGCTACAAGAATAATTTTTGCATCATATCTCTTATATTATTGATTGATTATTGTCACAAGATCATCATCGTATAATATGTTATAGTATTAAATCAATAATTGAGACGATAAGTTATAAATAATTAATAATTGTTGAAAGATTAAATATGTGTTGATTAAAAATAAAATGATTTGTGGTAATATTTATTCAATCCTTGATGTATATAAAGAGTCTGCATTATGAGACATTTGTGGTAAGTTTGATTATTTTATGGGGCCCATATGTCATCATCTAAGAGTCTCTTCGTCAATAGTAATTACTTTCGTCAATAGTAATTACCTTTGTGAATAGTAATTATATTCATCGATAGTAATTACCTTCGACAATAGTAATTACCTTTGTGAATAGTAATTACCTTCGTCAATAGTAATTACCTTTGTGAATAGTAATTATCTTCGTCAATAGTAATTACCTTTGTGAATAGTAATTACCTTCGTCAATAGTAATTACCTTTACCAGGTGTCGAACCACTTGTCGTTTCACATTACAGGCGTCGAACCACTTGTCGTTTCACATTACAGGCGTCGAAGAAGAGTATGAGATACCATGACGATTGGCTTTAGTGCAAGTGGGAGATTGAAAGTAGTATGCACACAAGCCAATCATGTTTGATGATAAAGCATATACTTTGTAACAATCTTATTCATTTATTAATAAAAAGTATTAATTTATTAAAGGCTTTTAATTATCTACATGATGATGTTTTATAATATATGATAAACCCATAGTTTTAAGCAATGCTTTTAGAATAATGATGATGATCATTCTAATGAGATCTAAATTCTTTGAAAGCTTAAAACTAAAATAGTTCCCAATCGTTGGATTACTAAATTGGGGATTAGTGAACTGGGTAGATTGGTACATACGTTGCTTGCTTCATTGGATGAGGATGATTGATCTCATGATCATTTAAAGTGAGACACTAAAGCAAGTATGTAGGTGCTTATTAGAGAATAAGTTCATCGAACGTGGCTCGCTAAGGAATACCTAATAGAGTTTTCTTTCGCTGTCGTCAATAGAATTCAGTAGTGATAGTAGACAAGTGATCCTGGACTTGAGATCATCATAGTATCTTGTGTATGATGTGTTATACTTTGACTTATTCCTTAAGACCCTTAGGGTATATCAAAGGGTATGCTTGGGTATAATAAGTTGTACATGGAGATAATGTATGATCAATAAAGAATCTATCACTTAATAAAAGAAGAGAAATGTCCTATGTGATTCGATAAATGACAACACAAGAGTCCTCGGTTAAGGAGAATGAAATTAGAAAGGAGTTTCTAATTTGCATTATTTGGAGTTGTGCATTTAAGAGTCGAAAATACATATAATTAAATAAAATAAGACTTGACGAAGAATTCCATGCCTTATATTTAATTGGGACATTGTATGGTGGAAGGATTGAATTGTATGGTAACTATTTACTCAAAGGTTCTTTATGATTAATGTTGAAATCTATATTATCTGGAAAGTCGTTGATCGCTGAGGGGAGGCTTATCCCTATTGTAGAATAAATATTATTTATTTAAATAAATTAATTATTTAATTTATTTATTTAAATAAGATTAGAATTGTTCTAATTGATTTATTCACAACCTAGGTTTAATATGGAGAACCTAAAGGGTCACACCATAAAAGGAAGAATAATTATTTAAGAAGTTAATGGTATAATCGTAATAATATGTTAAGTATATTTAATTTAATCTATGGTGATAAAATAAATTAAATAGCTTAATATTTATTATTTAATATTTTAGAAATATTAAATATAAATTAATGAGAGGAGTCTTATTAATATTATTACAATTATTATTATTTTAATTTCTAAAAGAGTTTAGGAATTAATTTAATATAAGTACTCTCATTTATTCCTAATAGGATTAGGAGGGAAAATTAGTTAAAGGAGTTTAATTAATTATCCCTAATAAGATTAGGGAGCTTAATTAATTAAAAGAATTTAATTAATTAAATAAAACCCAATTCCTTAATTGTTAATGTGGGTGGCCCACATCTATAAATAAGAGGAGTCTTATTATGGGTGGGGGGGTGGTTAACTTTTACAACATACGTAATAATTCCAATAGTTGGGAGAGTACGTTATTTTCTATAGAGATAGAAAACTAGGGTTTGAGCCAAAAACCCATCTTCTTAAAAATTCTTTTTCCTTGGTGGATCACCTCTAGAGGCCAAACACTTGGGTGGCTAACATTGATCAAAGGAAGGAACCAAACCCGGTGGATTCAAGTTGAACGCGAAAAGGATTGGAGGTGAACTTGTACCTGAGGAAGCTCAGATCTTCAAGGGTATGTTTGTTCTTCATATCTTTTCGTTTAATTAATAATTGTGCATAAAGGGTGATCCGCATATGGTTTGTAAAATTTTAAACTCGATTTTTACACATTTCCGCCGCTTATTTTGCAATTTGATTGCGTTCTTGAATATTACAAACCTAATAATTGGCATCGAGCCAAACCTTTATGCTAATTATTAATTGTTTTAATTTGATATGTATATCGATATGTGTTTAGAACAATTTAATTGGGCATAATTTTATCAGTATAAAATTTATCAAAAAAAAAAAAATTCTAAAATAGGAGCAATTTTTTTTGGAAGCACGTGAAAGACATGAAAATAATTTTGCTTCCGTGATTTGTGTGGACCAAATATAACTCTTATACTTGCACGGATTTCAAGGAGCTTCATGATATTAGCCGATTTATATATATATATTATACTGTTTTCGGTACTAATATATATATATATATATTATTATATATATACGAATATATATATATATAATAATGCATATCTGGCTAATATATATATATATATTATTCTTATTTATTTTATAATTAAAATAAAAGGTTTATTTTAATCTTAAAATAAAAGGTTTATTTTAATATTAAAATATAAAGTTTATTTTAATTTTAAAATTAGAATTTCATGCTAACTAATTAGAATTGGAATTGGATTTCAAGATAACTAATTAGAGTTGAAATTGGATTTTATTTTCCTTAAATAAAGGAGTTTATTTAGATATGAAATAAGATTTCATATTATTCAAAATAAAGGAGTTTATTTTTGTATAGAAAGAGAATCCATGTTTCCTTAAATAAAGGAGTTTATTTAGATATGAAATAAGATTTCATATTATTCAAAATAAAGGAGTTTATTTGTGAATAGGAGAAAGAGAATCCATGTTTCTTTAAATAAAGGAGTTTATTTAAATATGAAATAAGATTTCATATTATTCAAAATAAAGGAGTTTATTTGTGAATAGGGAAAGATAATCCGTGTTTCCTTTAATAATTTTTTTATATATATATATGGAATTGGATTCCATAATTAATTAAAATAAAGGAGTTTATTTTGATTAAAATTTTGATTAAAATAAAATAGTTTATTTTATTCAAAATTGGATAAATTAAAATAAAATAGTTTTATTTTGATTTAAATTTGGATTAAAATAAAGGAGTTTATTTTGATTCAAAATTAGATTTTATACTAACTAAATTTGCCCATTAAATGATATCAATATATATATTAAATGTTTATTATTCATAAGATGAATGTTATTTATTGATGCATATGATGATGTGTATGATAATAAATGGGATTGATTATGGACTATCGACCAATATGATTGGATTTTATTTTAGTTGGATGCATGAATGTATGAGTTTTATTAAATGGGGTCTGCACAGACTCGCCTTCTCTAATTTTTCGAATGTAAATTTATCTCCTCCTATGTACTTCCCTCGATCACGATCAAGGTTTCTATTTATTTTAAATAGTTTTGTAATAGGAATAGTTAGAATAAATTTTGAAAATTGGAGATCAAGGAGCAAGGAGGACTTGAAGACCCGTTTGTAATGGAGCAGGGTTTAAATGTAATAGTTATATTTAAATATTATTTCTTGCACCCTGGGGGGTTTGACCTTTTGGTTCACTTGGTGGCTCTAGTGAACCAAACTAGAATAAAAGTCCATAATCAATCTAGGTAGAATATAGTATTCTATACGTGCATGCTTATACTATATATATTATATATTATGCAAACATGCTTCAGATGTTCATTAATATGACGCGTATTTTATATATATATAATAAATGCCGCTTAAACAAGATGAGACAAATTAATAACAAACCCTCAATTTTTATATTAAGTCCTAAGCGTTCAAAGATATTTGGAATATCGAACGTCGCTTTCTAGCATGATAAAATTAATAGAGTATTAAATATTTAATATGAGTTTGTTGTGTCACCACAAGGCAAGTATTAAGTATTTAAGATGTTAATTTTTCACATTTGATGCTTATAAAGAAAATTGAACAATATTGTTTTGTTGTGTCACCACAAGGATGATATTTTTCTTTTTGAATATATGGAGTGCTAGAGTCGGACTTAACTTGGATAATTTTGATTCGGATGTGCCACCACTTGATCAAAATAATCTAATAGGCAAAAGAAAAGGAGTCAGATAGTTGATGTAATTGACAAAAAGTTGTCTAACTATTTATTTATATATAGTTTGTTGTGTCACCACAAGGCTATATACATTTGAAATAGGATCCTTATTCTCACTAGCAAATCTTTAATTAGATATTATTAACTATATATATTGAGGGTAATATAGTTTGAAGAAAATAGTGGGAGATACCAATTTAAAACAAGACCTAAATTATTTTGGTAATTAATAAAAGAATGTATGTTAAAATGTTGTTAATTACAAATTCATTTACAGAATTTTACAATGTCTAAATTACTATCACTGCGTAGCATATTAGATGCTAAATTAACCGGACCAAATTTAACGGATTGGTTAAGGAATTTGAGAATAGTTCTCATAGCTAATAAGCTATCTTATGTCCTTAATACGCCTATCCCTGTAATGGTTGCAGACAATGCCTCTGAGGAAGAGATTGCTACTTTTAGAAAGTGGCAAGATGATGCATGATTGGCTAAATGCATCATGCTCGCATCCATGAAAGTATTGAGCTTCAGCCACGGCATGAAACTATGGATGTTTTATTATATTCCCGCACATCAAGTAGTTGATGGTGAGGAAAGTAGGACCGATAGATATCGAGATATCTAAGGAGCTCTTCCGATCTAGAATGGATAATGGCACTATAATGCATGATAAAAAGTTCTTAACATAATCAATTTAATTGATCAATTAGACAACTGGTTTTGTCATGGATGGAGAGTTGAGCCAAGATTTGATCTTGCACTCACTCCCGGACTCCTTTTACAATTGTTGTGAATTTTTTCATATGAACAAGCTAGATATCAGCCTCGCTGATTTGCTTAACATGTTGAAAAATGTTGAGAGTCACTTTCCAACCAAGAAAGACCATGTCTTCATCGGTAGGGCCAAAGGATCTTCGAAAAAAGAAGAACGATTCAAAGAAGGTAAATAGAAAGGCGTAAAACAAAGGATAATAAGAACAAAAGCGACACGGATAGAAAGGAGTTTGCTTCCACCGCAATAAGCCTCGACATGGAAGGAAGCTGCGAGAAGCATCTTGCGAGAAGGCTAACCAAAAGAAGCTTAGTGAAGTTTAGGTTATAAATACAATTTTGTTCATGATTTAAATAAATTTTCTTTAAGTCAAGGTTCTACTTGGGTATTGGATACCGACTTTGGTTATCATAAATATAGATTTATGAAGGACCAAGGTAAGTGGAAAAAGTGAACATAGATAAGTAATCCTATGTGTGTGAAATGAAGCCAAAGGTTGCTGCATTAGCCATAGAAACTTATAGTTTAGCAATCCCTACGGGCAAATCTATTAAGTCAATAAGTTGTTATTGTATTCCAGTACTTGTTAGAAACATTATTTCCATTTTATTGTTGGACAATGAAATCTTTGGTATTATATTTAAGAACAATTGTTGTTCTATTTATAATAATAATAATGTTTTGTATAGAACTGGAATATTACTTAATGGATTTTATATACTTGACTTACATGAAAATAATTTTGCATATTGAACAAATTAGTATAAGAAAAGGAGATGATCATTCAAAGAGTTGAATGTGTGTATTTGCTGAAATACAAGTATGAATTATTTGAAAGGTTCAAAGAATTCAGAAGTGAAACAAATTGACAAAGTATTAAGATTCTTTGATTAGATCAAGGAATAAATACTTGTGCAATAAGTTTCTAGATCATCTCAGATGGTTTTCTCATAATGGACGCCTCCTGATACACAATAATTGATTGATGTATCTAAAAGGAAAAATCATACCTTGTTGGACATGGTGCGATCTATAATGATTTTACCGACATTCCAGTATCCTTCTAGGGCCATGTCCTAGAAATGGCTGCATATCTACGAAAAGGTAACCTCAAAATCCAGCCCCAAGACTCCATAAAAGTTATGGACATGGAGGATTCCTAATCTTAAGTATGTTAAGATAAGTGGTTGTCCAACTTATGTGAAAAGGTTTCAAAGGATAAGCTTGGGACAAGATTTGACAAGTGTCGATTTGTGGGACATCCTAAAGTAAGTTTAGGGTATATGTTCTATAATCCTGCTTAGCAAAAGGTGTTTATTGTGAAACACGCTGCCTTCTAAGATAAATGTGTTTATCATTGAAGGGGCTAGTGGGAGGATAATAGATCTTGAAGAGTTCAAGAACCACAAAACACTATAAGTCAAATAAGAGGAACCTGTAGATGGACCTATTGTACCACAACTGAATCGTAATTCTGGAATAGTAGAAGAAGATACACGGGAGGTATGGATTCATCATAGATGATGATGATGAGGTACACATCATGTAAGATGATGATCCGATTACATACGATGAGATAAGTGTTGTGTACACTTTCGAGAGAAATGGATTGAAGCAAGTTTCTCAAATATGGAACATTTGTTTTGATGAGGCAATCAAAAGAGTTTGATTTTATCAAAATAAGAATGAACCTAGTGTACAAAAGGGTCATTGGGAGCATCGTGACATTCCTAGTACTATATGTTGATATACTACAGATAAGGAATGACATACCAATGCTACAATCAGTAAAGATAAAGTTGTCTAAACATTCCTCCATGAATGATTGGAAGAGTATCTTAATTGGGGATAAAATCTATATAGATAGATACAACAGGATGCTCGACTTAACCCAAGGAACGTATATTCATTTGATGCTAAAGTCGTTTAGCATGGCAAACTCCAAGAGATGTCTCATGTCGATGAGCTATGGAGTGTATCTCTCTTAATAGTCCCCACAGACTCCTGAAAAGAGAGGTCGCATGAGTGACAATCATGTATGCAATGAAATATACGAGACCTGATGTTGATCAGTCATATTATGGAGAAGTTCACTATGAGTCAGTGAAAAACATCTTAAAGTGCTTAACCGACACTAAGGATGTGATCATATTCATGGTGGGTCTGAATTAAAACTAGAGGGCTTAATGACTCAAGTTTTCAGATGGATCAAGACGGCAGAAAATCCACTTTAAGGTAAAAGGGTTACCTTGAACAGTGGTGTAGTGAATTGGAAAGGTTCCAAACAGCAAAGAGTTGTTGGTTTAGTGATAAAGACAAAGTAAGTAGCTATAAATGAAGTTGCAAGTTGATTGTTTGGATAAAAGTTCATTACAGAACTAGGAATAGTTCCTAAGTCTCATCTTGGATCTAAACATATGTTGTGACACTTTCATTTGATTATTAGAATCATTGAAAGATGGGAAATCACTATAGAGATAGTGGACTCTCATGAACAACATTACATATCCATTAACTAAAGCTTATCCAATGTGGGAGGATAATCGTCACTTATAGAAGAAGAGTATGAGATACCATGACGATTGGCTTTAGTGCAAGTGGGAGATTGAAAGTAGTATGCACACAAGCCAATCATGTTTGATGATAAAGCATATACTTTGTAACAATCTTATTCATTTATTAATAAAAAGTATTAATTTATTAAAGGCTTTTAATTATCTACATGATGATGTTTTATAATATATGATAAACCCATAGTTTTAAGCAATGCTTTTAGAATAATGATGATGATCATTCTAATGAGATCTAAATTCTTTGAAAGCTTAAAACTAAAATAGTTCCCAATCGTTGGATTACTAAATTGGGGATTAGTGAATCTGGGTAGATTGGTACATACGTTGCTTGCTCATTGGATGAGGATGATTGATCTCATGATCATTTGTGCGGAGACACTAAAGCAAGTATGTAGGTGCTTATTAGAGAATAAGTTCACTGAACGTGGCTCGCTAAAGAATACCTAATGGAGTTTTACTTTTTCGTCAATAGGAATTCTCAGTGATGATAGTAGACAAGTGATCTTGGACTTGAGATCATCATAGTATCTTGTGTATGATGTGTTATACTTTGACTTATTCCTTAAGACCCTTAGGGTATATCAAAGGTATGCTTGGGTATAATAAGTTGTACATGGAGATAATGTATGATCAATAAAGAATCTATCACTTTAATAAAAGAAGAGAAATGTCCTATGTGATTCGATAAATGACAACCCAAAGAGTCCTCTTGTTAAGGCGGAGAATGAAATTAGAAAGGAGTTTCTAATTTGCATTATTTGGAGTTGTTCATTTAAGAGTCGTAAATACATATAATTAAATAAAATAAGACTTGACGGTAATTCCATGTCTTATATTTAATTGAGACATTGTATGGTGGAAGGATTGAATTATATTTCAAGAACTATTTACTCAAAGGTTCTTTATGATTAATGTTGAAATCTATATTATTTGGAAAGTCGTTGATCGCATTTGGGAGGCTTATCCCTATTGTAGAATAAATATTATTTATTTAAATAAATTAATTGTTTAATTTATTTATTTAAATAAGATTAGAATTGTTCTAATTGATTTATTCACAACGGTTTAATATGGAGAACCTAAAGGGTCACACCATAAAAGGAAGAATAATTATTTAAGAAGTTAATGGCATAATCGTAATAATATGTTAAGTATATTTAATTTAATTTATGGTGATAGAATAAATTAAATAGCTTAATATTTATTATTTAATATTTTAGAAATATTAAATATAAATTAATGAGAGAGTCTTATTAATATTATTACAATTATTATTATTTTAATTTCTAAAAGAGTTTAGGAATTAATTTAATATAAGTACTCTCATTTATTCCTAATAGGATTAGGAAAGAAAATTAGTTAAAGGAGTTTAATTAATTATCCCTAATAAGATTAGGGGAGCTTAATTAATTAAAAGAATTTAATTAATTAAATAAAACCCAATTCTTAATTGTTAATGTGGGTGGCCCACATCTATAAATAAGAGGAGTCTTATTATGGGTGGGGGTGGTTGACTTTTACAACATACGTAATAATTCCAATAGTTGGGAGAAGACGTTATTTTCTATGAGATAGAAAACTAGGGTTTGAGAAAAACCCATCTTCTTGAATATTCTTTTTCCTTGGTGGATCACCCCAGAGGCCAAACACTTGGGTGGCTAACGTTGATCAAAGGAAGGAACCAAACCCGGTGGATTCAAGTTGAACGCGAAAAGGATTGGAGGTGAACTTGTCACCGGAGGAAGTTTCTGGATCTTCGAGGTATGTTTGTTCTTCATATCTTTTCGTTTAATTAATAATTGTGCATAAAGAGTGATCCGGGTATATGGTTTGTAAAATTTTAAACTCTGATTTTTACACGTTTCTGCGCTTATTTTGCAATTTGATTGCGTTCTTGAATATTACAAACCTAACAGCAACCGAATTTGATGTTAGAAACAATATAGATTGCCTCATAATTTTGCATACTTCTTTATGCTTTTAGCAGCATCTTTGGCATGGTTTGGCACAGGCATGTTGGATAGAAGAGTAACCCTTGATAACGATACCAAAGATCTGCTCTCTGAGTTTGAAGGATCAGTCTTCCAAAGTCTCACCTCCCATACCTGCTCAATGATGCCACACCAAGACCTCGTTAATGACCCTTGATAAAATGTAAGTATCCTTGGAACTTATGCACAAAAACTCGCACAATCTAATTTTTCAGAGTTAACTAGAGAATGTGATAAGAAGCGAATGCTAAACATGCAAGGTGTAAGTTAATCTCTCAAACAAAGTGTAGCCATTGTAAAATTTGCATTATGGAAGTTGTAGGTAGTTAAATAGCTAATAGAACAAAATGTAAGCAAGTAACTATTACATTTACACAAGCTTTTTAAGGGGGAGATGATTGATATGCAATGGAGAAACATACATAATCTTAGTGAAGAAGATGAAAACCATCTAATACTAATGATGAAATGAGCTACATCCTATTGGTGCTACACTGCTACTTGTGTTTTTACGAAGCAAAATTCTCTTCCCTGTTCAATTTAATCACTTGCGTGGTAAATTGTTTGTTCTTCGTTGTTGTGTATCCAAAAATGGTGTGGTGTAATTTGTTAAATGAAGTAAAAAGATAATTTAGATGGCTATTGAGAGATGAGATTTGTAAGGGATTTTGGTGACTGAGTTTTTGCTTATGATTTATACACCTATGGAAGAGAGTCTCAATGATGAGTTTCTTTGATTAATGGGGTGAGGCATATAAAATTGATTTTCATAAGGCCCATAATTTTCCACTGGTAATGAATAAGAACCAAGTGTTTGTATGGAATCGGAAAGACAGAAAGAAATCAGACCTGAATGGTCTTGCCAACGGAGACGGGGGTGGCCTGAGCATGGACAAGGTCGCCGAGGTCGGCACGCCTGAGATGGTTGATGCTGAGATGAATTCCGGCCACCCTTTGCAGCCCTGATGCCATGTGTGCACCCATACTCGCCAGTGATTCCGATATCAAAGCCGACACTCCTCCGTGTAACACCTTAAATGGCTGCTTCCTCTCAATTATAAGTAATTCAATCTTAACTGGTACTAATTTAATACTAAACCAAGAAAAGAAATGGGTTTTCTTGATCAGAAAAAAAGGGGGGAAGGACAGAACAGAACCTGGCAACACTTCTCGGTGACATGAAGGCGGCCGGTGACCTTTTCCGGCGACAATTCTTCAATCTCGAACCCAACTGCATGAAGCGGAGCATCCAATTCCTCCGTCTTGTTTGGTGCTGTTGGTGGCATCTCCATCTCTCTTTCTCAGCAAGTCCAAAATTAATGTCTGACTGGACCGGAGGATTATTCAAAATATAGGTGAATGGGGAGTTTCGTGCCAGCAAATATTGGGTATGTGAATTGTAGTATGATCTGATTCTAAACTTTATGAATTAAGTATTACTTAAAACTCCGGTACGTAGTGTGTGTGTGCGCGCGTATATATATATATATATATATATATATATATATATATATATATATATATATATATATATATATATATGCGATCAAGAAAGTAGGCGCCATGTAAGTAGTAGAACTCTCTTAAATAATAGAAACTTTATCAAAACAACGTAGTTTTTTGATAAGCACGCGCCAAGATTTTTGTAAATCTGTGTCAAACGTTTGTCATGACACTATTCAAAGAAATGAGTTGATCACTGAGTTGATTTGGATACAACTTTATGGCGGCTACGAAATCCCACCTATATGGCTATGTAAAGATAAGTTTACATTTATGTATACATAATGTAAAAATAAAAGATAATGATACATAATATAAAAATTAAAGATAATAATAAGATAAGTCCAATAAAAGATAAACTTATTTTTATAAATACATAATGTAAACCCCAACTTATTATTAATGAAATTTAATTTTCTACATTTATTATTTTGAAATATTAAGGATTGATTTGATTAATGTGGATAGTTATGGGTAAAATACGCAAATATTTTAAAATAAGCAAGTGGTTATAAAATATTCATTGTTGTTGTGGGGAATATTCGTTTGGTCGTGGAATATTCAGACTTTGTCGGGGAATATTAAATGACGGCCTAGCGAAATGTGTATGTGGGCCCCATAACGAAAAGTGATTGGATGAAGAAAACGACAAATATAAGTTGTTTAAAAATAACTGGCAGAAGTTATTACCAGTATTATCTTATTAAAATACTTAGGTGGTTAACACACAAGAAGACACAAGATTGCACCAATTATTGATTCTACGTGAAGAAAGCGCACTACTCAATAATGGTTATGATAATTCTTGATCAAGATTTGATTTTATTGATTTAATAATTCTTGCGTTGATATTTTATATATCTTTGTTGTTTCAATAATTGTCATTACACGGTATTTTTCATTATCGAAGCAATAATTCATATTATCCGAATAATATTATTAGATAACATTATTGGCAATGTCTAGAAAGTTACGCCTAAAGAGAGAGGTTTGGTCACCTAATCAATTGCCAAGAAGTGAGAGAAATTTTATTGGAAAGCCCCTTTCCAGGGCTGCTTTGGTTGTCGATATTGTGATTCGTAATATTATTTGTGAATAATTAATTATTGATTCATATGATGAGAAAAATATTGATTTTATGTAGATATAGATGGAGAAAATTTTAATGTGACAATTGTTGAAAATTGAAATTTTATCTTTTACGATAAAATAATTCATTTAAATATATTATTATATTTTAATAATATAATAATGGTGATATTTTTACAACGAATGTGGGATATATGAGTATCTGAGGAGGAAGAGTATTTTTGTTGTAATAAATATTTAAAACATGTTAAAACATGTCATTGGACCCCATTTATCGATCGAAATTTGATTATAGCTTGTAAAATCGTCTGTTTGTGGATTTGGTCAATTCCTATTTGGAATTTGGAAAAACTTTCTTACAGAAAGTTGTAGAGAATTTAATTTCCTATAAAAAATCGCCTTGATTCAAATTTTACGACAAAGGGCTATTTATTGTGAATTATTGAAGTTCAAGCTCAAATAATTGATTTTGGAAGTTTAAATTATTTTAAATTAGAAAAACGTTTTTTCTTACTTTTTCTAGAAGGTGGCATGTGCTTATTGAGTGAAATCAGATTTCAAGAGGGCGTAGGAATTTTGATATATATAATAAAATTAAATTAAATTTTACCGCTTTGGTGTTCTAAGAATTTCCTATAAATAGGGTGTTTAGGTTAGAATTGAAAATTACACAGAAATCGAAGTTTTCTCTCTATATTATCGAGTGTATTCTTGTGAGTATTTTGAGTATACTTTGAGTATTGGTATACTGTGCAAGTTCAAGTCATGCTTTATATCAAGGTGTTTCAAACTAAATCTTTTGTCTTTGTGAGGTAAGGGATATTATTTTTTTTCAGAATGATATTATTTCTTCAATATCATTATGTTGAAATATTGATCCGAAGTTTTTTTATCAAATTTGGAACTTTTGGTGCCTGAGTTACTTATTCACGTATACAAGACTATTCACGTATCTGATCTTATTCACGAATCACTCAAGACTATTCATCGAAAAATGAAAAATTTTCTTTTCGTCAAAATATCTATTCGGATACTAGCTTTGATTGTATCCATGTTTTGATCATTCTTGAATTTTACACCACTATAATTATTTTTGAGATATTTTTTGGACATGGATAAAATAAAGTACGAATCCTTAATCCTTAATCCTTGTCATTTTGTTTCCTTTGGATTCGTTTCTTTAAAAATATTTTCATCATCCTCGGTCTTAAATGATGATATTATTGAATATCTTTGGCACCGTAGTCTTGAAGATGAATGATTTTTGAAGAATATCTTTGGCCCGTAGTGCAAAGATGAGCAGTGTTTAGATGAACATGAATTGGTGATGAATATCTTTGGCTCAGTAGTGTAAGACCCAAATTTTTTAAATAAAAGGAATTTCCTTTATTTAATATTTTGAAATAGTAAGGGTTGATTTGATTAATGTGGATAGTTAAGGGTTAAATACATAAATATTTCAAAATAAGCAAGTGGTTATAAAATATTCATTTTTGTTGGGAATATTCGTTTGGTCGTGGAATATTAAATCGCTTTCGGGAATATTCGTTTGGTCGTGAAATATTAAATCGTCGGGGAATATTCGTATGCGACGGTAGCAAACCGTATGTGGGCCCCCATAACGGAAAGCGATTGGATGAAGAAAACGACAAATATAAGTTGGTTAAAAATAACTAGGCGTGTAGTTATTACCAATTAAGATCTGTTGGAATACCCGGTGGTTAAAATACAAGATGTCTGGCGTGGTCGCACATAAGACATTACGGTATTGCATGATTGTTGAATTATTGATCCTTACGTAAGAAGGCACTACTCAATAATTTTCACGATGATTCTTTATTCAAATATTTTATTTTATTGATTCAATAATTCTTTGCGTTGATATTTTATATTATTGTTGTTCAATAATTGTCAACGCACTGATTTATTTCCCATTATCGGATCAATAATTCATATTATTTGAATAATATTATTAGATAACATTATTGGCAATGTCTAGAAAGTTCGCATCTAAGGAGAGGTTTGGTCACTAAATTGCGGCCATGAGAGAGAGATCCTTATGGAAAGCCCCTCTCTCTGGGAACGACTGGTTGTCATAAATGTGATTCGTAATATTATTTATGAATAATTAATTATTGATTCATATGATAAGGAAATATTTATTTTATATGAATATAAATGATGGATTTATTTATGTGGTTATTAATGAAGGAATTAATGTTGAGGTGTTTTATCAGTATTTTATCGGATTGGAGGTATTAAAAATCAAATCAGGGGTTTTGAGATATATATGGGGTTATAATTTTTAATCCGACCGTTGGATTGTGGTAATTTTTGGGTATGTTATACATACATAAGTTGAGTATATGTCCACAAATTTTAAACCGTTAAAAATGCACGAATGATTTGTTGTGAATTTTAAGAGGTGTCGGATTCAGAAATTAGGTTATAAATGATTTTGGTGGAAAATTCTAGAATTGGTGGGCCCCACTTGTGGTTGGTGAAAAAATGTGCTGAATTTTATTTCAAATGTGGTGGGTGGCAATAGTAGCAGGTAAAGCCATCAGTAGCTTGGTCAAGTGTCGCTTGGTGAGCTAACATTTTCCTATAAATAGAGGGCTAAGTTAGAATTGAAAATCACACGTAAACAAAGTTTTTCTCTTTCTCTCTCTATATTATTGAGGCGTATTTTGTGAGTATTTAGATACTTTGAGAGTTCTTTATCAAAGACAAGTTTCATTCAAAGATCACTTGACCTTTCCTTAGAAATCTCGATTCTTTGAGGTAAGGGATGTTATTTTCTTCTCAAATGATATTAATTCTTCAATATCATTATCTTTGAAATATTGGTTGGTACTTTTTATCAAATTTGGAACTTTTTCATGTCGGGTTACTATTCATGAGTTACTTATTCACGAGTTACTATTCATGAGTTCTTATTCACGAGTTACTATTCATTTAGTACTATTCATGAAGCGTGAAAATGTTTTTTTGTGGAATTTCTATCTTTTGGTGTGGAGTTACTATTCACGATACTGGCCTTTATTCACGTATACTAAAGACTATTCACGAATACTAAGACTATTCATAGAAAAATGAATTTTTTTTTTTTTCGTCTAAAATATCTATTCTGGATACTAGCTTTGATTGTATCCATGTTTTGATCATTCTTGAATTTTACTTCACTATGATTATTTATGAAGTATTTTTGAACTCGGATTGTTTAAAGTACGAATCCATAATATTTGTCATTTTGTTTCACTGGATTCGTTCTTTAAAAGTATTTTTCATCATCCTCAGTCTTAAATGATGATAGTATTGAATATCTTTGGCCTGTAGTGCAAAGTTGAATGATTTCTGAAGAATATCTTTGGCCTGTAGTGCAAAGATGAGCAGGTGTTTAAATGAACATGATTGATCGATGAATATCTTTGGCCTTTAGTGCAAAGATGAGCAGTGTTGAGATGAACACGACCGATTGATGAATATCTTTGGCTCTGTAGTGCAAAGATGAATATTTGATTTGAGAAGAATATTGATTGATGTTCGGGGATAAAATATTGATGATGGACCGTTGAATTCATAGATTATAGTAGATTTCATTCTCTACGTAACTCTTCTATGAATTATTATTTCCGCCGCGAATATTGATCCGAAACTTTGTTATACTATTGTATTCTATCGATTTTTCCTCGTTGGAGACTAACGATAATTTGTTGTATATTATCTTAGTCATAACATTCTTCTTCTGGGCTAGTTGAGCTCACCCTTTTCCTTGTTGTTCCATTTTTCTTCTCGGGAGAGGCGAGAATGTAGCGAAGTACTTAGTCGGGGTATGGAATGAAGGTTCTAGAGAGAGTTGTTTAGTAGTTCTCACCATTTTGTAAAATGATGTATCAATAAATATGATGGGGATTTATTTGCGTGTGGATATTGTCTGAAGACAATATTATATTTAAACTCACATATATATACCGTCGTATTTCACACGACATTTGTATTATTGAAGTTGTAGTTTGCTTCTTGTACCATGTATTTGGCGACTTAGAATGGGTGTTGTGTATACCTATTTTGGGGGCGTCACGGTTGGTATCGAGCTTAGGGATATGATCTCTGGCGGAGATCGGGGAATAGAACTAGGAGGGAGGCGAGTAAATCCTTTGCTAGTGTGTCCTACCTAAGCTTATTTGTTAGTTGGTCATATATAGGGATATTATGTGATTGATTTCCTTAATTAACCCTTGTTTTATGATAAAGAATGGTGAGAATGTCGTAATCGAGAATATTAATAGTGGTGTAAATGAGACCGTGGAGATGCTGTACTTAACAACGAGGAGAAGCGTGCAACAGTGGCAATGTACCTCCGTGAACAACACCATTGAGCGAGATGATGAATGAGGGATGTTTAGAAGTTTTTGCGATTCATGCAAAATCGAACGAGGAGACTCGTGTTCAAAATCTGAGGAGGAGATGATAGCAATTCACGGGTGGTCATGCCCAAGCAGTTCAAAGAGTTGGGACCACGAGTGCGGGGAAAGCCGAGATCCGATCATAAGCGGAAACATGGGTCAAGCAAATTACCAAGATATTCGATGTCTTGGGATGCACGAAAGAACGAAAGTTCCATTCGCTACTTTTATGTTCCGTGGCGGCGAGACATGGTGGGAATCGTGAAGCGTACCATTCACCGCAGACTCGGCGTATGCGTGGGAGAGCGTTTCAGAAAGCAGTTCAATGACAAGTACTTCCACGAAAGTATTCGTATATATGAAGGAAGTGAGTTTATTAGACTAAAGCGAGAATAACATGGCGGTGTCCCGAAGACGGCGAAGTTCATGGAGTTATCCAGTTCGCACCTCATTTGGTGGAGAATGAGGAGCGTATGACGCGGATGTTTCGAGAGGTTTGAAACCGGCGATACGTCGGTATCTCATTTCTCATAAATTTTCTCTCTATTCGAGATGTTGTCAAAGAGGCTCGGTTGTTAGGCGAGATAACGAAGTACGTTCAACCGAGGGTCCATAACCGAGGATTATACTGAAGATAGCGATCATCGTAATAACGATAACCGGTGGAGAAAGAAGAATACGGATTAAAGCGGTAACCACTCTGGTGGTAATCGTGGCCATGAAAATAGAAGAAGCGAGTTGGGAGGAGATTTTAAAAAGAGGAGATTCAACAACGACCATGTGAAGACGTCGGCTGCCGGTGGCAATTTGGTTCCAAGGAGGAGAAAGACCATCGATTCGTATGTTACAAATGCGGGAAAGAGGGACATATCACCCCAAACCGCCTAACAGCAGTTTAAGGTATGCTATAATTGTGGAAAAGAAGGACATATCGCTCGAGATTAGACGATATCAAAACCTAGTCTTGTGAGGCGGTGACTCAAAAGGATGTCGGAAAAGTCAAAGTCAACGATTCCTGGAAGAGCGTTTGTCGTGACCGGTCAAAATACGAGGAACCCGAACGAAGTTAGTACGGGTTAGTTAATTATAAATTCTTGCGATGTTTATACCTTACTAGATACCGGTTCTACCCATTCTTTTATCTCTTGCTTTGCGCTCAACGTTTGAACTGATTGACTACGGAGAAATTAGACTTTGACCTATTTATGGAGACTCCGTTAGGAGAAACTTTCATTACATCCGTTGTTTAAAAAATCTTGTTTGATTCAAGTTGGCACCATTACCTTACCTGTTGACCTTATCTCTTTAAAGATACTTGCTTTTGGGAATTGATTGGTTAACTACTCATCATGCCAAAATTGATTGCTTTTGTAAGGTTGTTAGTTTTCATATTCCTAAGCAACCTGTTATTCGAACTCAAGCAGTCAAACCATTGTAGTCAAACATTTTCATATCAAGCCATGAAGTTATTCGTTTATTACGGATGTCAAGTTTTCTTAGTCCATGTTATGGATTTGAATAAAGACACGTCAGATTTGAATAATATTCTTGTTGTTGTTGATTTTTCCTGACGTATTTCCTGAAGAATTTATTGGCTTACTCCCAAAGACTGATATTAAATTTTGTATCGACTTTGAACCCGAGACTAAAACTCATTTCTAAAATCTCATATCGAATGGCTCTATTGAACTTCGAGGAGTTAAAAATTCAACTATAGAATTTGGTACCGAGCCTTTATCTGGGTGACTTCCTTTGTGGAATGCACCTAAGCGAGACTCTCTGTAGGGGACGTCATATTCGATGCGATAGTAAAAGCGATAGGTGTCATTGTGACGTCTTATCCAAGATTGGGATATGAGTCACGGTTGAGAAGCAACCTAAGTCGAGAATCGAAATACGTAGCTTTTAGGCTTAGTTGGTTATTATCGAGATTCGTTGAAGGATATTCTCGAATCGCTATTCCATTATCGCATGGTGACTCATAGAGATACAAAATTCGAATGGAGCAAGGAATGTGGGAAGAGCTTGAAGAACTCGAGAGGAGACTCATTTCAAAGACATGTTACGACCATGCCATCACGAAAAGCGAACGTGGTAGGCGGCGTGTTGAGTAGAAGATCGTATACTGAAGCACGAAAGTACGATATTGTCAAAGACTAATTTCAGTATAATTTACAAATAATAGAGATGGAGATGAAAACTCTAGGTACCCACGTGATGATATCTGAAGACGTGATGATATACAAGTATAATCGACTTTAATCGATAAAGTTAAAGTCATTCAAGCTACACACTGGGAGTGATGAATTTGAAGAAGGAGGTGCAAGAAGTTGTTATTTCAAAAGCGAGAATCGGTGAGGTGAGGAAAGCTCAAACCTTCGATTTATTAATCCAGTTGAAATTCTCGATCGAATAGGGCGTGGCCTATAGACTCGCTTTTACCGCCAAGTATGACGCGTGTTCATAACGTTTTCACGATCGATGTTACGTAAATATGTGGACGACCGAACTACGTCATAGAGTTAGAACCGAGACGAGATAGAAGACTTAACATATGAGGAGGTACTGTCAAGATTTTGGATAGGAAGGAGCATGCCCTACGCTTGTGAAAGGTCATACCACAAGTTAAAGTTTTGTGGAGGAATCATGCTATAGAGGAAATGACACAGGAGTTGGAAGCGAAAATGAAAGCGAGGTATCTTTACCTTTTGAAACACCAGTGCACGTCACGTCAATTTCGAGGACGAAATTTCATAAGGAGGGAGGGTTGTAAGACCCCGAAATTTTTTTAAATAAAAGGAATTTCCTTTATTTAATATTTTGAAATAGTAAGGGTTGATTTGATTAATGTGGATAGTTAAGGGTTAAATACGCAAATATTTCAAAATAAGCAAGTGGTTATAAAATATTCATTTTGTTGGGAATATTCGTTTGGTCGTGGAATATTAAATCTTTTTGAGAATATTCGTTTGGTCGTGGAATATTAAATCTTGTCGGGGAATATTAAATGCGACTGGTAGCAATGATAATGTGTGGAGCCCATGTGAAAGCGATTGGATGAAGAAAACGACAAATATAAGTTGGTTAAAAATAACGGCGTAGTTATTACCATTAAGACCGTTGGAATACCGGTGGTTAAAATACTGATGTCTGGCGTGGTCGCACAAAGTTAATAGCACCGGTATTGCATGAGAAGATTGTTGAATTATTGATCCTTACGTAAAGAAGGCACTACTCAATAATTTTCCACGATGAATTATTATTCAAAGTATTTTATTTTATTGATTCAATAATTCTTTGCGTTGATATTTTATATTATTGTTGTTCAATAATTGTCATCGCGCACGATGATTTCCCATTATCGGATCAATAATTCATATTATTTGAATAATATTATTAGATAACATTATTGGCAATGTCTAGAAAGTTACATCAAGGAGAGGTTTGGTCACCTAATTAATTGCTGGCAAGATGAGAGAGATCCTTATTGGAAAGCCCTCTTTCACGAGGAGCAACTGGTTATCATAAATGTGATTACGTAATATTATTTATGAATAATTAATTATTGATTCATATGATAAGGAAATATTTATTTTATATGAATATAAATGATGGATTTATTTATGTGGTTATTAATGAAGGAATTAATGTTGAGGTGTTTTATCGGTATTTTATCGGATTGGAGGTATTAAAAATCAAATCGGGGTTTTGAGATATATATATTGCGGGGTTATAATTTTTAATCCAACCAGTTGGATTGTGGTAATTTTTGGGTATGTTATACATACATAAGTTGAGTATATGTCCACAAATTTTAAACCGTTAAAATGCACGAATGATTTGTTGTGAATTTTAAGAGGTGTCGGATTCGTAAATTAGGTTATAAATGATTTTGGTGGAAAATTCTAGAATTGGTGGGCCCCACTTGTGGTTGGTGAAAAAATGTGCTGAATTTTATTTCAAATGTGGTGGGTGGCAATAGTAGCGAGTAAAGCCATCAGTAGCAGAGTCAAGTCCGCTTGGTGGGCTAACATTTTCCTATAAAGAGGGCTAAGTTAGAATTGAAAATCACACGAAACAAAGTTTCTCTCTTTCTCTCTCTATATTATTGAGCGTATTTTGTGAGTATTTAGATACTTTGAGAGTTCTTTATTCAAGACAAGTTTCATTCAAAGATCACTTGAGCCTTTCCTTAGAAATCTTGATTCTTTGAGGTAAGGGATGTTATTTTCTTCTCAAATGATATTAATTCTTCAATATCATTATCTTTGAAATATTGGTTGGTACTTTTTATCAAATTTGGAACTTTTTCATGTCGGGGTTACTTATTCATGAGTTCTTATTCACGAGTTACTATTCATGAGTTAGTTTTATTCACGATTCTATTATTCACGAGTACTATTCATAAAGCGTGAAAATGTTTTTTTGTGGAATTTCTATCTTTTGGTGTTAGAGTTACTATTCACGATATCGGCCTTTATTCACGATATCTGACTTTATTCACGAATCGTGACTATTCATAGAAAAAATGAAATTTTTTTTCGCGTCTAAAATATCTATTCGGATACTAGCTTTGATTGTATCCATGTTTTGATCATTCTTGAATTTTACTTCACTATGATTATTTATGAAGTATTTTTGAACTCGGATTGTTTAAAGAAATACGAATCCATAATATTTGTCATTTTGTTTCTTTGGATTCGTTCTTTAAAAGTATTTTCATCATCCTCGGTCTTAAATGATGATAGTATTGAATATCTTTTGGCTGTAGTGCAAAGTTGAATGATTTCGAAGAATATCTTTGGCACTGTAGTGCAAAGATGGCGGTGTTTAAATGAACATGACCGATGATGAATATCTTTGGCCTTTAGTGCAAAGATGAGCAGTGTTGAGATGAACATGACCGATTGATGAATATCTTTGGCTGTAGTGCAAAGATGAATATTTGATTTGAGAAGAATATTGATTGATGTTACAGGATAAAATATTGATGATGGACCGTTGAATTCATAGATTATAGTAGATTTCATTCTCTACGTAACTCTTCTATGAATTATTATTTCATTGCGAATATTGATCCGAAACTTGTTGCTCATTGTGATTCTATCATTTTTTTCCTGTTGGAGACTAACGATAATTTTTGTATATTATCTTAGTCATAACATTCTTTCTTTGGGCTAGTTGAGCTCACCCTTTTCCTTGTTGTTCCATTTTTCTTCTCGGGAGGCGAGAATGTAGCGAGTATACTAGTGGGGTATGGAATGAAGGTTCTAGAGAGAGTTGTTTAGTAGTTCTCACCATTTTGTAAAATGATGTATCAATAAATATGATGGGGATTTATTTGCGTGTGGATATTATCTAGAAGACAATATTATATTTAAACTCACAGATATATCCGTCAGTATTTCACACGACATTTGTATTATTGAAGTTGTAGTTTGCTTCTTGTACCATGTATTTGGCGACTTAGAATGGGTGTTGTGTATACCTATTTTGGGGCGCCACATGTAGTCAAAGATGAATATTTGATTCGAGATATATATTGATTGATGTTACGAGGATAAAAGATGAGCGATGAACTTTTAAATTCATACATGAAGATAGTAGTTTGCATTCTCTACTTAACTCTTCTAATGAATTATTATTTCACTATGAATATTGATTTAAAATTTGTTGTCTATTGTATTCTATTAGATTTTTCCCCTGTTGAAGACTAACGATAATTTGTTGTATATTATCTTAGTAATAATATTCTTTTCTTGGGCTAGTTGAGCTCACCCTTTTCCTTTTGTTCCATTTTTTCTTCTCGGGAGGCGAGAATATAGCAAAGTACTGTAGTCGGGGTATGGAATGAAAGTTCTAGAGAGAGTTATTTAGTAGTCCTCACCATTTTTGTAAAATAATGTATCAATAAATGTGATGAGGATTTATCTCGAGTATAGATATTGTCTAGAAGATAATATTTGTATTCAAACTCACGTTTTATTGTTGTAATAATAAAGTTGTAGTTATTTCGTACCATGTATTGACAACTCGAATGGGTGATGTATACCTATTTTGGGGGCGCCACACGGTTAGTATCGAGCTTAGGATATGATCTCCTGGCGGAGATCGGGGAATAGAACTAGGAGGGAGGCGAGTAAATCCTTCGCTAGTGTGTCCTACCTAAGCTTATTTGTTAGTTGGTCAATATATAAGGATATTATGTGATATATTGATTTCCTTAATTAACCCCTTGTTTTATGACGATGATTTGAGAATGTCGATCGAGAATATTAATAATGGAAATGAGGCGTGGAGACGCCTTTTGTACTCACCAACGAGGAGAGAACGCAACAGTGGCAATGTTCCTCCCGTGAACAACACCACGAAGCGAGATGATGAGCGAGGGATGTTTAGAAGCTTTTTACAGTTCATGCAAAATCGAGACGAGGAGACTCGTGTTCAAAATATAGGAGGAAATGATAGCAATTCACGGGTTGTCACAACCAAGCGATTCAAAGAGTTGGGACCACCAAAATTTAAGGGAAAGCGAGATCCGATCACGGCGGAAACATGGGTCAAGCAAATTACCAAGATATTCGATGGCTTGGGATGCACGGAGGAACGAAGGTTCCATTCACCACCTTTATGTTAGTGGCGAATATCTGGTGGGGAGTACGTGAAGCGTATCCAAATTGCATTTTCAAAGCATGTCTTGGGAGACGTTTAAAAAATTATTTAATGACAAATACTTTCACGAAAGTGTTAAATCATATGAAGGAAGTGGAGTTCATCGATTAGAACATAACAACATGATGGTGTCTCGAGCACGAGGCAAAGTTTGCGAGAGTTATCGTGGTCACACCTCATTTGGTGGAGAATGAGGAACGATATGGCGGATGTTTCGAGAGGTTTGAAACCCGGCGATAATGACAATATCTCATTTCTCATAAATTTTCTCTATTCGGATGTTGTTAACAGGGCTCAATTGTTAGAAGCGAGATAACGAGTATGTTCATTGAGGGACCATAACGAGGATCGTACCGGAGATAGCGATCAACAAAATAATGATAACCGGCGGAGAAAGAAACAGACGGACAAAAATGGTAACCACTCTGGTGGTAATCATGGCCATGAAAATAGAAGAAGAAGTCGGGAGGAGATTTTAAAAGAGGAGATTTAACAACGACCATGTGAAGCAGCATGTGCAATGCAAGAATCGGTTCTAAGGGAGGAGAACGACCACCCATCATATGCTATAAATGCGGAAAGAAAGAGAGATATCACCAAACCGCCCACAACAGTTCAAGGTATGCTATAATTGTGGAAAGGAAGGACATATCGCCGAGATTATCAGATGCAGCGAAACCTAGTTCAACGGGGACGGTGACTCGAAAAGATCGTCCCGTAAAAGTCAAAGTCAATCGTTATTAGGAAGAAGCGTTTGTTGTGGTGGTCAAAATGCGAGAACCCAAATGAGGTGATCACGGGTAAGCTATTTATAAATTCTTGCGAAGTTTATACCTTACTTGATACCGGTGCTACCCATTCATTTATCTCTCCCGCTTGTGCTCAACGTTTAAACTTGACTCGAGAAATTAGACTTTGACCTATCTGTGGAAACTCCGTTAGGAGAAACTTTCATCACATCCATTGTTTATAAATCTTGTTTGATTCAAGTTGGCACCATTACTTACATTGACCTTATCTCTTTAAAGATACTTGCTTTTGATGTTATTTTAGGGATTGATTGGTTAACTACTCATCATGCCAAAATTGATTATTTTCGTAAGGTTGTTAGTTTTCATATCCTAACCAACGACTGTTATTAATTCAAACAACTAAACCATTAAAATCAATCACCGTCATATCTAATCATAAAGCTATTCGTTTATTGAAAGCGGATGTCAAGCTTTCTTAGCCCATGTTATGGATTTGAAAAAGACACGTCAAATTTGAATAATATTCTGTTGTTATTGACTTTCCGACGATTTCACGAAGAACTTCCGGTCTACCCTAGAACGTGAAGTTGAATTCTTTATTGATCTTGAACACGACAAAGTCCATTTCTAAAACCCCATATCGAATGGCTCTATTGAACTTGAGGAGTTAAAGGTCCAACTACTGAGAATTGTTGGACATCGGTTTCATTCGCCCTAGTACATCTCCTTGGGGTGCTCTGTTTTATTCGTTAAGAAGAAAGGCGGAAGTATGCAACTTTGTATTGACTATCGGGAATTGAACCATGTCACCATCAAGAATAGGTATCCTCTACCGTATTGATGACTTGTTTGACCCGATTGCAAGGGGCACAATTCTTTTCAAAAATCGATCTTCGATTCGGATATCATCGGTGAAGATTAGGCGAGGATATTCCAAAGGCGCCTTGAACTTCGGTATGGGCATTATGAATTCTTAGTCATGTCTCTTTTGATTTGACTAATGCTCCCGCGGCTTTCATGGATATGATGAACCGAGTATTCAAGGAATATTTGGATCGGTTTGTTGTTGTCTTTATTGATGACATCCTCATATATTCTAAAAGTCGTGAAGATCATGAGCACCATTCAAGCAGGTACTCCAAAGGCTTCGTGAAAATAAACTATATGCCAAATTGAAGAAATGCGAGTTTAAAGCGAGGAAGTAGCATTTCTTGGGCACGGTGTCAAAACATGGAGTATCCGTGGACCCGTGAAGATTGAAGCAATAGAAAGTTGGGAGCAATCAAGTCGGTGGCCAAAACGTAACTTTCAGGTCTAATTGGTTATTATCGGAGATTCGTGGAAGGGTTTTCTCGAATCGCTACTCCATTAACTCGGCCTAACTCGGAAGGATACAAAATTCGTTTGGAGAGCGAAGAATGCGAGAAGAGTTTCCAAGAGATTAAGAGGAGACTTATTTCAAGACTGTTCTAATAATACCATCTGGTTCGGATGGATTTGTTATCTATAGCGATGCTTCAGGCAAAGGGTTAGGATGTGTTCTCATGTAACGTGGAAAAGTCATAGCCTATGCCTCGCAACAACTTAAAGAATATGAGAGGAATTATCCTACTGATGATCTAGAGTTAGCGTGCAATGTTTTTTCGCACTAAAGATATGGAGGCACTATCTATATATGGGAGAAAGTGAAGATATATTGAGACCATAAAAGCCTTAAATATTTCTTCACTCAAAAAAGAACTCAACACGCTGGCAATGACGTTGGCTCGAGCTATTGAAAGACTACGACCACACTATTCAATACCATCCGGAAAAAGCGACGTGGTGGACGGCGCGTTGAGTAGAAGATCATATGCAGGAATGAGTGCGATGATGTCAAGTATACGATAGAGCCAACTATAATAGAAAAAGTTAAGGTTATTGAGCCACCAACCCGGAAATGATGCGTATGAAGAAGAAAGTACAAGAAGGAGCTATTAGGATGCGAGAATTGATGAAGAAGGAATACTTGAGTCCACTCCGGACTTTGTGTCCCTAACGACTCGATTTGAAGTACAAGATTATGATGGAGGCACACAATACACCATTTGCAATCCATCTCGGAAGTACTAAAATGTATCGTGATCTTGACATACATTTTGGTGGAACAATATGAAGAAAGAGATTGCAAAGTTTATCTCAATGTGTTTAACTTGTCAACGTGTAAAGGCGAAACATCTAGTACCTAAGGGTCCGTTGCAACCACTTGAGATTCCGAAATGGAAGTGGGAACACATTACCATGGATTTCGTTACGGGTCTTCCTACGGTTTCTCAAGGCATCAATGCTATTTGGGTTATTGTTGATAGATTAACCAAGTCTGCTCATTTCTTGCCGATACGGGAGACTTATTCCCTTGAACGTCTTGCTAGTATATATGTAAATGAGATTGTGAGGTTACATGGCATGCCAGTATCCATAGTTTTGGATCGTGACCCAAGATTCACTTTAAGATTTTGGGTTAGCTTGCAAAAAGCTATGGGCACGGATTTACGATTCAGTTCGGCATACCATCCTCAAACGGACGGACAATCAAAGAGGACTATTCAAACTCTTGAAGATCTATTAAGACTCTGTGTCCTAGACTTCAAGGGCAATTGGGATAAGTATTTACCATTGGTGGAATTCTCCAACAACAACAGTTATCAGGCAAGTATAGGTGTGGCTCCATTTGAAGCATTTTATGGACGAAAGTGTCGCTCTCCAATATGTTGGGATGAGGTGGGTGAAGCAACATTGTTGGGACCCGAGAGTTAAGACGTATGATCACCTAGAAAAGATCCAAATGATTCGACAACGTATACAAAGCAAGACAAGATCGACAAAAGAGTTATACGGATCTTCATCGAAAGGACGTGGAATTTAGTATAGAGGATCATGTATTGTTGCGAGTTGCTCCATGGAAGGAGTTACAAGATTTGGGAAGAGAGGAAAGCTCAATCCATGATTTATTGGTCCATTTCAAATTCTTGACCCGAGTAGGAAATGTAGCCTATAGACTTGCGTTACCTCAAAGTATGTCTCGTGTTCATAATGTGTTTCACATATCTGTACTTCGTAAATATGTGAAAGACCCGAACCACGTTATATGTGACGCCCCCAAAATTAAGTATACGTCACCCATCTTGGGTCGCCACTTACATGGTACATAAATTCAAATACAACTTACTAATATAAGCGTAAGTATGTACAATACGACATAAAGCGTGAGTTTGAATACAAATTTTGTCTACTAGATATTATACAAACTCAAAAGGAGTCCTCATTATTGACTATTATCACACTATTTCACGAATAGTGAGGACTACTAATGCTATCTTCTAGACCATTACTTGCTCCCCGACTCATCCCAAATGCTATGTTCTCATTTCAAGAAGAAAACGGTGAAAGAAAAGGTGAGCTCAACTAGCCCAAAGAAGAAATATTATGACTAAGATAATGCGAATAAATTATCATTAGCCTTCAATGATGTTAAAGCGATAAAATACAATAAACAACCGGTTTAAAGCTGCGTGGAATAAGCAACCCATTAAAAGAGTCAAGTAGAGAATAAAGTCTACTATCTTTTAGGTTTTAAAAGGTTTTCATCAATTTTTATCATTGAGACTTCTTTTAATAAATGAACCACCACATCTAATCATCCCCGTACCACGGTCGAGGATTTTCATCAAATTATCAATGGTCATGACTACTATACCGAATCACCCCTAGTCATAATCATACCAAAAACTATCCATCAACGCATTACAAAGCCATCGAGGACTTTTTTTGTCACATCATTTATATCAAGTCGTGATTATCTTAGAATGATCCTCTGGTCATAATCATACTAAGTTCATCTATGCACGTTAGCCAAAGATAACATAATATAACATGAGGATGATGACAATGACATAATAATTCAATAAAACAAGTTCAAGAATTATTTAATCCATGAATTATTAACGTCCAAATTATCAACACGACATCTTGCTTCAGAGAGTAAAATTCAAGAATGATCGGAAGAATATTTCCATGAAAAGATCTTTGGATGAAACGCAAATATCAAGGATATTCTACTAATTTCATGGAGTATAAGTCAAAGTTTTAACCAATGGGTATAATAAAGAATGGAATAACAAAAGAAATCACCATGCATGCGGTACTGCGCAGATAGACAAAGTTATTCCAATGAGAATAATAATAACGGAACCGGTCGGTGAAATTCACACCAAGCGGGATGTTCCAACAGAATAATAAAGATGGAACCAGATCCGGTGTAAAACACACAGATAGGATATTCCAATGAGAATGATAAAGACGGAACCAGTCCTGTAAAAACACACGCATATGATGTTCCGATAGAATAATAAAGAGCGGAACCGGTCGGTGTAAAACACACGAGCAAGGATGTTCCAATGAGAATAATAGAAGAATGTCACCAAGTATAGGGTAAACCGCAGTATCAAAGTTATTCCAGCAGAATAATAAGCAATGGAATAACATAAGGATTTCACCAAGTATATAGGGTATGCTGGCGTATCTGAGTTATGTATAGGGTATGCCACTTTTACAAAAGTTATTCCAAAGAATAATAGTGAATGGAATAATGTAAGTTCTCTTCAAGAAGAAAGAATAATAACACCCCTTACTTAGTAAAAGAACCTGAATATAGAAGTAGTGCCAAGAGAGAATACTCTTCTTCTTTCTATAATTTTCTCTATAACTTCTCTCTATAATTTCTCTCTCTAGAGTTTCAATGAATTTAAAAGAAAATAATGAAGGAATGAGCTTCATTTATAGGAAAATGGAATGCATAAGAATTAATCCATTGAAGCGGTCCAGATTGATTTACTTTAATCGACGGTCCATATTTAAAGAAAAATCTTTTAAATAAAATATAATATATTCTATTTATATAAAAACATTTTCTTATGCAAACACTATGCAATACTATGCAAAATACTATGCAACACTATGCATAATAAAATATAATATATTCTATTTATAGAATAACTTTAATAAAGTATTCTATTTTATATAAAAGATGTTTCGTTTTTATTACGTTAATAATACTGAATAAAACAAAACGTCATTATCGCTATAATAATTCATATTATTAATCGACAATAATGGAATCAAGTAGTGACTTCTCACATAAGATCAATAATCAATAATCAAGGCAGTGCTATGCAACCACACTTATATCTTGTATTTTTACTACCGAAAGTAGTTCAACATTAACTACGGTAAAACTTCCGCCATTATTTCAATAAAATATTTTTGTCGTTTTCTCAATCCCAATAATTACATTGTAGGGTCCACCAATGATTGTAGTTATGCGAATATTCCTCGCTAAAAAGAATATTCCCCGACCAATCGAATATAATATAACCACTGCATACTTTGCAAAATTTATAAATACTACCCACAACTATAATATTATCTCAAATTCACACCATAATATTAAAAATTATTTTGACAAAATTTAAATCTTTATTGATAAAACTGGGGTCTCACATTATAGAGTTAGAACCCAGGACGAAATAATAGAAGACTTAATGTATGAGGAGGTACTGTCAAGATCTTGGATAGGAAGGAGCATGTCCTACGCTAAGAAAGGTCATACCACAAGTTAAAGTTTTGTGGAGGAATCATGCTATAGAGAAATGACAGGAATTGGAAATGGAAATGAAAGCGAGGTATCCTCACCTTTTGAAACACACAGTGCGTCGTGACGCCAATTTCGGCGAAATTTCATAAGGAGAGGAGGTTGTAAGACCCCAACTTATTATTAATGAAATTTAATTTCTCTATTTATTATTTTGAAATAGTAAGGGTTGATTTGATTAATGTGGATAGTTATGGGTAAAATACGCAAATATTTCAAAATAAGCAAGTGGTTATAAAATATTCATTGTTGTTGGGGAATATTCGTTTGGTCGTGGAATATTATTCTATCGGGGAATATTCGATGACTGACCAAGATCATGTGGGCCCCATAACGAAAAAAGAGATTGGATGAAGAAAGCGACAAATATAAGTTGTTTAAAAATAACAGGCGTAGTTATTCACAATTATCTTATTAAAATACTCGGTGGTTAACACACACAAGAAGATACCAGTATTGCACTCAATTATTGATTCTTACGTAAGAAGGCACTACTCAATAATGGTTACTGATAATTCTTGATCAAGATTTTATTTTATTGATTTAATAATTCTCTGCGTTGATATTTTATATTGCTGTTGTTTCAATAATTGTCATTACACAGTATTTTTCATTATCGAGCTAATAATTCATATTATCTGAATAATATTATTAGATAACATTATTGGCAATGTCTAGAAAGTTCTGTCTAAGGAGAGGTTTGGTCACCTAATTGCGCTACCGAGAAGGAGAAATTCTTATTGGAAAGTTCTCTTCCCCGAAGCCGCTGGTTATCAATATTGTGATTACGTAATATTATTTGTGAATAATTAATTATTGATTCATATGATGAGAAAAATATTGATTTTATGTGGATATAGATGGAAAATTTTTAATGTGACAATTGTTGAAAATTGAAATTTTATCTTTTTACGATAAAATAATTCATTTAAATATATTATTATATTTTAATAATATAATAATGGTGATATTTTTACAACGAATGTGAGATATATGAGTATACGAGGAGGAAGAGTATTTTTTGTTGCAATAAATGTTTAAAACATGTTAAACATGCTCGATTGGACCCCATTTATTCGTGAAATTTGATTATACCGTAAAATCGTCTGGTTTGTGGATTTGATTCAATTTCTATTTGGAATTTAGAAAACTTTCTTACGTAAAGTTGTAGAGAATTGAATTTTCTATAAAAAAATTGCTGATTCAATTTTTACGACAAAGGGCTATTTATTGTGAATTATTGAAGTTCAAGTTCAAATAATTGATTTTGGAAGTTTAAATTATTTTAAATTAGAAAAACGTTTTTCTTACTTTTTCTAGAAGGTGACATGTCTTTATTGAAGTGAAATCGATTTCAAGAGGCATAGGAATTTTGATATATATAATAAAATTAAATTAAATTTTCGCTTTATTGTTTCAAAGAATTTTCTATAAATAGGTGCTTGGGTTAGAATTGAAAATTACACCTTAAACTGAAGTTTTTCTCTCTATCTATATTATCGAGCGTATTCTTGTGAGTATTTTGAGTATACTTTGAGTATTCTATATCGGTGCAAGTTCAAGTCATAGCTTTATATCAGGTGTTTCAACTAAAAGATGTCTTTTTTGTGAGGTAAAGGATATTTTTTTTTTCAGAATGATATTATTTCTTCAATATCATTATGTTGAAATATTGATCCGAAGTTTTTATCAAATTTAGAACTTTTGGTGTTTGAGAGTTACTTATTCACGATATATCGACACATTATTCACGATATCTGATCTTATTCACGAATACAGACTATTCATCGAAAAATGAAGAATTTTCTTTCGTCCAAAATATCTATAATCGGATACTAGCTTTGATTGTATCCATGTTTTAATCATTCTTGAATTTTACACCACTATAATTATTTTTTGAGGTATTTTTGGACATGGATAAAACAAAGTACAAATCCTTAATCCTTAATCCTTGTCATTTTGTTTCCTTTGGATTTGTTTCTTTAAAAATATTTTCATCATCCCTCAGTCTTAAAATGATGATATTATTGAATATCTTTTGGCTTTATAGTGCAAAAGATGAATGATTTCTGAAGAATATCTTTGGTCCGTGAATGCAAGATTAAGCAGTGTTTAGATGAACATGATTAATCGTGATGAATATCTTTGCACGTAGTGCGAAGATGAATATTTGATTCAGATATATATTGATTGATGTTAGGGGATAAAAGATGAGCGATGAACTTTTAAATTCATACATGTAGAAGATAGTAGTTTGAATTCTCTACTTAACTCTTCTAATGAATTATTATTTCACCGCAAATATTTATTTAAAATTTGTTGTCTATTCAGATTCTATTAGATTTTTCCTCGTCAAGACTAACGATAATTTGTTGTATATTATCTTAGTCATAATATTCTTCTTGGGCTAGTTGATTTCACCCTTTTCCTTTTTGTTCCATTTTTCTTCCGGAGGCGGAGAATATAGTGAGTACAAGTGTGGGGTATGGAATGAAAGTTCTGTAGAGAATTATTTAGTAGTCTCACCATTTTGTAAAATAATGTATCAATAAATGTGATGAGAATTTATTTGAGTATAGATATTATACAGAAGATAATATTTTATTCAGATTCAAACTCACGCTTTTATTATTGTAATAATAAAGTTGTAGTTGTTTACATCTATGTATTGACAACTCGGAATGGGTGATGTATACCTATTTTGGGGCGTCACATAATGTAAAAATAAGATAAGTTTGAATAAAAGATAAATTTATCTTTTATAATAAAATAAATTTATCTTTTATTATAAAAACATAAATTTATCTTTTATAATAACATAAATTTATCTTTTATAATAAAATATATCTTTATTATAAAAGATAAGTTTATCATAAAAATTTATTATAAAACATAAATTTATTTTTATTCAAACTTATCTTACTTTTACATTATGTATTTATAAAAATAAGTTTATCTTTTATTCACACTTATCTTATCATTATCTTTAATTTTTATATTATGTATTATTATCTTTTATTTTTATATTATTTATACATAAATGTAAACTTATCTTTACATAGCCATAGTATGGGTGGACTACACAATTTGCCAGTAGGCATGCATTATAAGTTAAAATCGCCGTTAACAAACCTGTAGTGGCGGGGAGAAAATTTGACCAATCTCGAGACTTTCATTGTTGAGCGATTAATGGTCACACGCAAACGTTTCTTAATGAATAAATCTATATATATATATATATATATATATATATATATATATATCCAAATCACACTCAAAAACATATTATGAAAAATTTTCGATTCTATAAAATATTAAAAAATTTTAATTATTTTAAAAAAAAAAAAAAAAAAATTTGGTCGCGCATTCGGAACTCTAGGACTGATCCTTATATATATATATATATATATATATATATATATATATATATATATATAAATGGTTGTTATCGGGTTAGGTAGGAACGTAGTTGTTAAAGTAAGTTTTTTCTCTTTTTTCTTTCGGAATTAGGATTATGATCTTATAATTTTGACCATTTGTACAAATTTAATACATTTTAACATTTTAAGATTATTTCATTTATATCTTCTTAAATAAGTATAGATATGGTATTATATAATGGAAAATAATATACATGTCAACAAATATATATGATGAAATTAAATTTTAAACCAATGTGTAACTATATATAATAAGATAAAATAAATTAAAGTAATTCTTTTTATTCTTACTTATCTCATATATGTATATTTCTCACAATCATAATTCGAGACCTTTCTTAATTTCTAATTATCTCTTATATACAAATACCTCACAAGCATAAACTTTCAATCTTATATAATACACACAAGTATTTCATTATTTGTCGGTAACCAAACAGGCCGTGTAAAAGGAATTGGGGTGGAAGAATGGAATGGAATTCATTTTATTTCCACCCTCCATTTCTTATCCTCAAACAAAAATCTTAGTATTAGACAAAGTCACCCTCCAGCTAGACTCGTGAGTGGTTGAATGGACTAAGCTGGAATAATTAAACAACTCAACTTGGATCATCAAACTTTAATTAAATTAAATTTTTTTTATACATATATATATATATATATATATATATTATATCACCATTAAATTTGTGTTCGCTATATCTTTATTTTATCACCATTATTAGACTAAAAAGTAATAATTTATATAGGGAGAAACATAATATAAAATAAATAGACTCTTTTTATGAGACTTAATAAATATTTTTTGGGTGTTATATTCCAAAATTATTTCCAACAAATTAGCTTCCTCTATATGGGTTATCTTATTTATGTTCACTGGTCTCCTCTTCTTATTTGGTCTTAAGGTTATATTACAATTTATATGTGTTCAATCAATATGTCGATCCATAGCCCAATTCAATTAGGAAAAGCTCTTACTTTATCAGCCCAATTCACTTGGGCTTTTTCATGGTCTGAGTTAAGACCAAATAAATCAAATACTTGAGGCTGGCCCGCGTACTAACTTTGAACAAAGAGCCATTTATTTCAAAGGATATGATAGAGGTGGACCCATTCATTATTTATAAGATGGATCATGCGAAAATATCAGTTCTCTATTTCAAAATTTATTCTCTCAATTTTTATTTTTGAATATTATGTTTTTCATCTTCTACATAATTTCTTTCAATTACTTTTTATCTGATAATGTAAATTAGCTTTGCCTTCATTATGTTTGATTAAATATTATTTTAACCTCTCTATTTCTAACAGAAGTTGAAGATCATGACATAAGAAATGACAACAGTTAGATCACTTTTTTCGGGTTGAATCCGACCTTGTTTCCCATGCATTTCTTAGGACTTTCGGATATGCCACTTTGAATTCCAAATTATCAAGATGTTTACGCAGGATACAGTTCTGACTCTTTATATATATATATATATATATATATATATATATATATATATATATATATATATGTGTGTGTGTAATTGAGATTTGTCGTTTCTTTGTGGTTATAACAATCACTTTTAAGTTAGTAACAAGATTTTGGACGTAATTAACAAAGTTTTTGGCATGCCGTGTATACATTAATTAATTAACAACCATCATGAAACACCAGATGCCTTGAAAGGAAATTACTAAAAAAAAAAAAATCCTCACTCATTTAAAGTCATTTGAGAGATCGAATAAATAGTTGTTTATCATATTTTTTATAGTAGTAGTTCCGTCCATTCTCATTCATAATTTTCCATATATTGACTGAAAAAGCTTTAATTCTTTATTATTTTCTTTACACCACGACTTACTAATCTGTTTGAAACAAACCAGCTTGCTTAAGAATCGATTCGCAGAGAAAATGTTTTCAACTTGTGATCAGCTTATAATAAGTAACGGAGAAGTACCTAATTAACCTATGTACCGTACGTAGCTCATGGTTTATTTATGCAGAGAGTAGATGCGTATATGTATTCAACAGATTGGACCTACGTCTTTGCTGCTTTTTTCTTGATATGCCTAACAGAATTTGACCCTTTTCCTGATATTTATTCTCTATCAAAATATTATAATATCAGCATGAATGTATGATAGATTAGCAAAAAGAAACTTATATAAATGATTAGTTAAAATATTCTCAAGGCAAAAGGAGAAATATATACCTCCCCCGGTCCTTCTTTAAAGTTCAAGACGTGCTTGCAGAGGAAAATTCTTGGCTCCAATGGCCAATGGGTGAGGTTTCTTGCCATATTTTTTTTTTTGTATATACTAAAGATGTCCAAAAGGGAAACAGCTTGCATGCACTGGTAGCATAGAAGGGCTAAAAGTTTAAATCAAACTGATCAAAAGAGAACACTGACAAACTAAACTAAACAAAAGCCTTCGATCCCATAATACAGATTGCTAGGCTTTATCCTCTAAAGGGTTAGTTGATGTGCTATATCTAGCTAGCTAAGCTAGTCACTAACTTAATTAAGCTTCATTGTATATATCTAATAGTTTACTGAATGCACACAACATGATCTTGTTATATTTTGAAGTTTTTTTTTCACCATATAGAGAAAGTGGGAAATGAAAGTAAATGGCTAGCTAGCTGTTTCATTATTAAAATTTTAAAAAATATACTTTCTCTTCTTTTTTTGGGCGTAATATTTCAAGGAAGTAGGGAACTTTAAGGAAGGGCAAGTGATTGAAATAAGGAAAAAGGGTTCTTTAGTGAACCTTCTAAGGAAATTGTTTGGGTCAAGACCAAAAGTAGAGGACAATAACAGTTGTGCTTTGTTTGTCTATGTTTTACAACCATTACAAACTTTAATACTATGTGTCATGTCATTTCAGCCAACCTTGACCATTTACTTATAACCTCTAAGATACAAAGTCTACTAAAACCTTGATTCACTGCAATATTATATATATATATATATATATATATATATATATATGGAAAATAAAGGTGCACAACTATACAAATTTAAATGCATATGCGATTTACGATCATAGAGTTAAAATCTTTATGATCGTAGAGAGTAGTCGATGACTCTACTACCATAGAAATGTAGATATCCTCAGATTGTAGTGACTACTCTACGATCGTAGACTGTATACATTTGAGAGTCTGCACATGCAGCTATATATGTGGCTAGCTAGCTCCTCCCCTTTAGTATATAAATGCACTTGGGTGGCCAAAAGATATTTCATGCCACTCAAAACCTAACTCATCTATAGAGTTCCATTCCATCCCATTTCCCTTCTTCAAAAGGATATATAGTTTGAAACAGATCTCGAATAGAAGAGAAGAGAGTATAATTAATGGGAAGTTACAATAGGCGTCAGAGGAAATCATCTTCCATTTTCTCCATATTTAAGGCTTGTTGTTCTGGTGGAAGTGAGGATTATTGGGATGAAGCTGCAGGGAACACTACTAGAAGAATATGCCCGAGTGATGAAGACAGAGGACGCTGGGTTGGCGAACCTGGCATTGATCGTAAAGCCTCAGCCTTCATTGCCAGATTCCATGAAACTCGTGTGTCGGACCCTGACCAGTATGCTGTTTGAAATATATAGCCTTAATTAACTAGCTCTGATCCCCTTAATTTGCCATTAGTTCCTTGTATTTCTTTCATATTGTAATTTACATGCATGGCGCGGTAGCTAGCTATATATTGTTCAAGAATTACAATAAATTAAGATGTAAAAAGATCATTTTGTCAATCAAAGCTAGCTAGCTCGCTCTTTAATATATATATATATATATATATATATATATATATATATATATATATTAATATTAATATTCTTGTTATATATATATTCCTTAAATTCCTTTGCTGATCTTCTATATATTTTTTATATGTTAGAACTATTAGTCTGTTTTATGTAAGTAATTAATGAAGCTCTTAACAAAAGAAATTCAAGCAAATATATATTGTTAATTTTGGTATATTTTGTATTTGCATTTTCATGACTTTAAACTCATATGATAACATAATTAATCACTACATTTTCAATAGATATTACAAGAAGAATGGTAATTAAATAAAATTTCCCAGTGTACTCTCATCTTGGAATCTCTATCGGCTATCATTCAAAAACATTGGCATCAGACATGCTTTGTATTTGAACAACATTCTTTATTATTTCCTGCTGATCATGTCCCTTGCGATCGATCTCTTATATTTGTTTATGCCTTTTGGTATTAATATATTCTTTCTTTCAATGTTAATGCATCTATCTCAAGTACATTGATATATATTTTTGGTCACTGGAATAACCCAAAAAAGAAACAAAGTTTAGGATTATCATAATTACGTACGTACGTACACATGCTATTTCTAGATAGTATTTCAGTATCGATGTGGCAAGGCCGCAAGAGGAGTACGTACGTACGTACATATGCTAGCTAGCTAGAGCTATCTGAAAGTAAAATAGTTGCTTCCATGGCCGCCTGGCGCCAGCAAGATCGATCTCCTTTGCTGTTTCAAAGCTGGCATTAGATTAAGGATCAAGAAGATGAGAGTTGTTACCTTCTTTTAATATCATAGCTTGGTAAAAGTCTTGCTATATATATCTTGGAGAGTTACGAAGGGAACTTCTTTGTAGTTTGGCTCTTCAATTTGAATAACGTCAAAGATTATATGATTAAAATAATTTAATTTAAATGACATGTCATCATTTATAGCAAGTCTACTACCACATACAACCAACTCACATACACTCACATGCATATTGGCATGATCCACCTGACTTACTCTGCAGGTGGGTCATGTCAATATGAATAAGATATGATATATATGTGATTTATATATGATAATGAAGACTTTATTGTTATAGCAGATACATTGGACAATTAATCTCTAGTTCACCAATGAAATGAAACTATCTTTTCATGTTATTAATCCGTGTAATATATAGTTTGCTTGATATATATATATATATATATATATATATATATATATATATATATATATATAGGGCCTTCCATATGCAATGGGTTCTTTATGGTCTTATCTGTTACCCTTTTTGAATAGTTGATAAACTTATTGGAAGGTGAGATTGAAACATAAATATACTATGAAAGCACAACATAAGCTTTTATTTTAATATGAGGACCCCATAGTCAACATGTTGTCGGTTTGTTTAAATAAAAGCAATTTTTAATATTAAATAATGCGCCTGAGGACAACTCTTTTATTATTAAAAAAAAAAAAAAATACTAGCAGGGACAAGCTCTTACGACTTGTAAAAAAAAAATATCAACAGGGACAAGCTCTTACGACTTTAAAAAAAAAAAAATATAATAGGAACAAGCTCTTTACGACATGTATAAAAAAAAAAAAAAAAAAAAAAAAAAAAATCAAGACAATGGCACAACCTCTTCCGAGCTTGTATAAAAATCTAATAGTGGCACAAGTTCTTTATTTGCTATTTTTTATAACAATATTTGTTATTTTATAAAAACAAATATTTTTATAAAATAAATATTTTATAATAACAAATAAAGAATATAAAATATTTTATAAAACAAATATTTTATAATAACAAATATTTTTATAATTCTTTATTTTTTATTTTTATAAAAATATTTGTTATTTTATAATAGGATATAAAATAGGATATAAAAATATTTTTATAATTCTTTATATAACAAATATATTAATTTCTTCCCACTTTAATTTAAAATATTAATTCTTTATGATATTTTATATCCTATTTTATATAACAATAGAATATATTTGTTATATAAAGAATTATAAAAATATTTTTATATCCTATTTTATATCCTATTATAAAATAACAAATATTTTTATAAAAATAGCAAATAAAGAATTATAAAATATTTGTTATTATAAAAATATTTGTTTTTATAAAATATTTTATATTCTTTATTTGTTATTATAAAATATTTGTTTTTATAAAATATTTATTTTATATAAAATAACAAATATTGTTATAAAAATAGCAAATAAAGAACTTGTGCTTATTATTAGATTTTTATACGTTTCTAAGAGGTCAGTTTTGCTTTTAGATTATTATTATTTTTTTTTTTTTTTTTTTTTTACAAGCCGTAAGAGCTTGTTCAGATTGATTTTTTTTTTTTTAGTCGTAAAGAGCTTGTCCCATTGGTATATATTTTTTTTTTTTGTAGGTATGTAAGAGTCATTCTTGGCCTGCATTATTTAATATTAAAAATTGTTTTATTTAAACAAACCGATAACATGTTGACTATGTGGGGTCCTCATATTAAAATAAAAAGTTTAAGATAAGTCAGGCTTTCATTGTATATTTATATCTTCAATCTGACCTTCCAATAAGTTTATCATCATTCAAAAAAGGGTGTTACAGATAAGACTCCATAAGAACCTGGATTACATGGAAGGGCTCCACGAAGACCCCAAATTATTAATAAATGAAATTTATTTTCCTCTATTTATTATTTTGAAATAGTAAGGGTTGATTTGATTAATGTGGATAGTTATGGGTAAAATACGCAAATATTTCGAATAATAAAGTGGTTATAAAATATTCATTATTGTTGGAAATATTCGTTTGGTCGTGGAATATTAAATACAGTCGGGAAATATTCATATGACAATAGTAGCGATCTTTGTGGGCCCCATAACTTGAAAGCGATTGGATGGAGAAAGCGACAAATATAAGTTGTTTATAAATATGGCGTAGTTATTCACAGATTATCTTGTTGGAATACCAAATTGGTTAAAACACCTTGTCTGGCGTTGTTGAGCAGTAGAAGACACGGTATTGCACCAATTATTGATTCTTACGTAAGAAGGCAAAGACTCGATAATTGTTACGGTAATTCTTTATCAAATATTTTATTTTATTGATTCAATAATCTTTGCATTGATATTTTATATTACCGTTGTTTTGATAAATTATCATTACACAAAGTATTTTCCATTATCGAAGCAATAATTCATATTATCTCGAATAATATTATTAGAAAACATTATTGGCAATGTCTAGAAAGTTACATACAGGAGAGGTTTGGTCACACCTAATTGCTTGTAGGTAAGGAGAAATCTTTATTGGAAGCCCCCTCTTTCTGAGGAGCTACACAGTTGCCCAAGATGTGATTCTATAATATTATTTGTGAATAATTAATTATTGATTTAGATGATGAGAAAAATATTGATTTTATGTGGATATAGATGGAGAAAATTTTAATGTGACAATTGTTGAAAATTAATATTTTATCTTTTCTCGATAAAATAATTCATTTAAATATATTATTTTAATAATATATTAACGGTGATATTTTATAATGAATATGCGATATGTGAGTATATGAGGAGGAAGAGTATTTTTGTGGCATTAAATGATTAACACATGTTTTTTGTGTGTCGGTGGACCCCATTTCTTGGTGAAATTTGATTATAGCACGTAAAATCGCTTGGTTTGTGGATTTGGTCAATTGCATTTGAAATTTGGAAAACTTTCTTACGTAAAGTTGTAGAGAATTGAATTTCCTATAAAAAATTGCGAGATTCGAATTTTACGATAAAAGGGCTATTTATTATGAATTATTGAAGTCGAAGCTCAAAATAATTGATTTTTGAAAGTTTAAAATATTTAAAATAGAAAAACATTTTTTTGTGTTTGGTGGGCATCTTTAACACATGTCAAGTCTTTGAATTCAGATGCTTGATGCGTAGGAAGATGTAGAAAAAAATAAATAATATTAATTTATTAAATTTTCTACTTTTGGTGTTCTAAGCATTTTCCTATAAATAGGGTGCTTAGGTTAGAATTGAAAATCACACCGAAGCTGAAGTTTTTCTCTCTATATTATCGAGCGTATTCTTGTGAGTATTTTGAGTATACTTTGAGTATTGCTTTATACGGTCTGCAAGTTCAAGTCATAGCTTTATATCCAGGTGTTTCATTTAGAAGTATTGTCTTTCGAGGTAAGGATGTTATTTTATTCGAAAATGATATTATTTCTTCAATATCATTATGCCGAAATATTGGTTGGAAATTTTATCAAATTTGGAACTTTTTCATGTAAGATTACTATTCACGAAGTTCTTATTCATGAGTTACTATTCACAAGTTACTATTCAAAGTCTTATTCACGAAGCGTGAAGATGTTTTTTTGTGAAATTTCTATCTTTTGGTGTCGAGATTCTTATTCACGATACGGTGATTATTCACGATATCGGCCTATTCATAGAAAAAATAATATTTCTTCTTTTTGTCCAAAATATTTATTATGGATACTAGCTTTGATTGTATCCATGTTTTGATCATTCTTGAATTTTACTCTACTTTGATTACTTATGAAGTATTTTTGAACTTGGATTGTTTAAAATATGAATCCTTAATAATTGTTCTTTTGTTTCCTTTGGATTCGTTTCCTTTAAAATATTTTTCATCATCCTCGGTCCTAAATGATGATATTATTGAATATCTTTGGCACGTAGTGCAAAGATGAATGATTTCTTGATGAATATCTTTGGGCGTAGTGCAAAGATGAGCAGTGTTTAGATGAACATGATTAAGCGATAAATATCTTTGGCCCGTAGAGTGCAAAGATGAATATTTGATTCGGATATATATTGATTGATGTTACTGAGGATAAAATATCGATGATGAACTTTTAAATTCATATATAGAAGATAGTAGTTTGCATTCTCTACTTAACTCTTCTAATGAATTGTTGTTTCATTGCGATTGTTGATTTAAAAGCTGGTTGTCTATTGTATTCTATTAGATTTTTTACATTGAAGACTAACGATAATTTGCTCTATGTTATCTTAGTCATAATGTTCTTTCTTGGGCTAGTTGAGCTTACCCTTTTCCTTGTTGTTCCATTTTTCTTCTCGGGAGGCGAGAATGTTGCAGTACTAATCGGGGTATGGAATGAAGGTTCTAGAGAGAGTTGTTTAGTAGTCCTCACCATTTTGTAAAATAATGTATCATTAATTATGATGAGGATTTATTTGCGTGTGGATATTATGCAGATGGAAATATCAGTATTTAAACTCACGGTTTATATGTTGTAATAATAAAGTTGTAGTTATTTACGTACCATGTATTTGGCGACTCAGAATGGGTTGGATGGAATGGACCTATTTTGGGGCGCCGCGGTTGGTATCGAGCTTAGGGATATGATCTCACGGCGGAGATCGGGGAATAGAACTAGGAGGAGAGACCGAAGAAAATCCTTCGCTAGTGTGTCCTACCTAAGCTTATTTGTTAGTTGGTTAGTATATAGGATATTATGTGATATATTGATTTCCTTAATTAACCCTTATTTTATATGATGATTTGAGAATGTCAATTGAGAATATTAATGATGGAGTAAATGAGACCGTGGAGAGATGCATGTCTTTACCAACGAGGAGAGCGTCTTCTGGTGGCAATGTACCTCTGTGAAACAACACCACCTTTGAAAGCGAGATGATGAGCGAGAGGATGTTTAGAAGCTTTTTTTGCGATTCATGCAAAATCGACGAGGAGACTCATGTTCAAAATACAAGAGGAAATGATAGCAATTCACGGGTGGTCATAGCCAAGTAGTTCAAAGAGTTGGGACCACCAGAATTCTGGGGAAAGCCGGATCCGATTAAGGCGGAGACGTGGGTCAAATAAATTACCAAGATATTCGATGTATTGGGATGCACGGAGGAACAGAAAGTTCCATTCGCTACTTTTATGTTCCGTAATGAGGCAGATTACTGGTGAGAATCTGTGAAGCGTACCCATCCAACTACACTCAGCATGTCATGGGAGATGTTTGAAAGCAGTTCAATGACAAGTACTTCCACGAAAGTATTCGCTATATGAAGGAAGTGGAGTTTATTAGAATGGAAGCGAGAATAACATGGCGGTGTCCCAAAGACGGTCTGGCGAAGTTCGCGGAGTTATCCAGTTCAGCATCTCATTTGGTGGAGAATGAGGAATGTATGACGCGGATGTTTTCGAGAGGTTTGAAACGGCAGATACGTCGATATCTCATTTCTCATAAATTTTCTCTCTATTCAGGATGTTGTCAGCAGGGCTCGAGTTGTTAGAAGCGAGATAACGAGTACGTTCAACCAAGGGACCATAACCGAGGATCATCTCAAGATAGCGATCATCGAATAACGATAACCAATGGAGAAAGAAGAATACTGACAAAAGCGGTAACCACTCTGGTGGTAATCGTGGCCATAAAAATAGAAGAAGCGAGTGGGAGGAGATTTAAAAGAGGAGATTCAACAACGACCTTGTAAAGGCGTCGTTGCCGATAGAATTGGTTCCAGGAGGAGAAAAGACCACCGATCGTATGTTACAAATGCGGAAAGAGGGACATATCATCACCAAAGCGCCTTGCCAGCAGTTTAAGGTATGCTATAATTGTGGAAAAGAAGGACATATCGCTCGAGATTAGACAGTATCGAAACCAGATCCAATTTGGAATGGTGACTCAAAAGGATGTCGAGAAAAGTCAAAGTCAGCGGTTCTCGAAGAAGGCGTTTGTCGCGTGGCCGGTCAAAATCGAGGAACCCGAACGAAGTTAGCACGGGTTAGTTAATTATAAATTCTTGCAAAGTTTATACCTTACTAGAATAGGTTCTACCCATTCATTTATCTCTCCGCTTGTGCTCAACGTTTAAACTTGACTCAGGAGAAATTATACTTTGACTATCATGGAAACTCCGTTAGGAGAAACTTTCATCACATCCATTGTTTATAAATCTTGTTTGATTCAAGTTGGCACCATCACCTTACACATTGACCTTATCTCTTTAAAGATACTTGCTTTTGATGTGATTTTAGGGATTGATTGGTTAACTACTCATCATGCCAAAATTGATTGTTTTCGTAAGGTTGTTAGTTTTCATATTCCTAACCAACCTGTTGTATGAATTCAAACAACTAAACCAATAAAATCAATCATTTGTCATATCTAATCATAAAGCTATTCGTTTATTGAAAAGCGGATGTCAAGCTTTCTTAGCCCATGTTATGGATTTGAATAAAGACACGTCGATTTGAATAATATTCTGTTGTTATTAATTTTTCTGACGTATTTCTGAAGAATTTCTTGGCTTATTCCCAAAGCACGATATTAAATTTTGTATCGACTTTGAACCCGGTACAAAACTCATTTCTAAAATCTCATATCGAATGGCTCTATTGAACTTCAGGAGTTAAAAATTCAACTATAGAATTTGGTACCTGAGCCTTTATTTGGTGACTTTCTTTGTGGAATGTACCGAAACCAGACTCTCCGTAGGGGACACCATATCGTGCACGATAGTAAGCCCGATAAGTGTCATTGTAACGTCATATCAAGGTTGGGATATGAGTCGCGAGTTGAGAACAACCTAAGTCGATAATCGAAATACGTAGCTTTTTAGGATTAGTTGGTTATTATCGGAGATTCGTTGAAGGATATTCTCGAATCGCTATTCCATTAACTTGGTGACTCGTAGAGATACAAAATTCGAATGGAGCAAGGAATGTGGGAAGAGCGAAGAACTCAAGAGGAGACTCATTTCAAAGACATGTTACGACCATGCCATCTGGAAAAGCGAAGCGTGGTAGGTGGCGTGTTGAGTAGAAGATCGTATACAAATACTGAGTATGATATTGTCAAAGATTAATTTCAGTATAATTTATAAATAATAGAGATGGAGATGAAAACTCTAGGTACCCACGTGATGATATACTGAGTATAATCGATTTTAATCGATAAAGTTAAAGCTATTCAAGCTATTCGATGATGAATTTGAAGAAGGAGGTGCGATAAGTTGTTATTTCAAAAGCGAGAATCGGTGAGGTGAGAAAGCTCAAACCTTCGATTTATTAATCCATTTGAAATTCTCGATCGAATAGGGCTGTGGCCTATAGACTCGTTTTACCGCCAAGTACGACGCGTGTTTATAACGTTTTTCACGTATCGATGTTACGTAAATATGTGGACGACCCGAACCACGTCATTGAGTTAGAACCGGACGAGATATAGAAGACTTAACGATCTGAAGAGGTACTGTTAAGATCTTGGATATGAAAAGAACATGTCCTATGTCTGAGAGGTTATACCACAAGTTAAGGTTTTGTGGAGAAACCACGCTATTTATTGAAATGACACAGGAGTTGGAAATGGAAATGAAAGCGAGGTATTCTCATCTTTTGAAACACTGCATCGACGACGTCCAATTTCGAGGACGAAATTTCATAAGGAGGGAGGTTGTAAGACCCCAAATTATTAATAAATGAAATTTATTTTCCTCTATTTATTATTTTGAAATAGTAAGGGTTGATTTGATTAATGTGAATAGTTATGGGTAAAATACGCAAATATTTTGAATAAGCAAGTGGTTATAAAATATTCATTATTGTCGGGGAATATTCGTTTGGTCATGGAATATTAAATCTTTGTCGGGGAATATTAAATACGACGGTAGCGATCTTTTATGGGCCCCATAACTGGAAAGCGATTGGATGAAGAAAGCGACAAATATAAGTTGTTTATAAATAGCAGGCGTAGTTATTCACAGATTATCTTGTTGGAATACTCGATTGGTTAAAACACACTTGTAAGACCCCAGCTATTATAAATAAAGATGAATTTTCTATAAATATTATTTTTGAATATTATGGAATAAATTTGATATAATGTTATAGTTGTGGGTAATATTTATAAATTTTGCAAAGTATTCAAGTTGTTATAAAATATTCGTTTGGTGGGAATATTCTTTTTGTTAGGAATATTCGTACAACGGCTCAATTATTGGTGGACCCCACAATGTAATTATTATTTGATCGAGAAAGCGACAAAAATATTTTATAAAAATAACTGGCGGAGGTGTTACCTTTAAAGCCTGTTGAACTACCCGGTGGTAAAGAAATGCGATGTCTGGCGTGGTTGCGTAGAAAGACACGGTATTGATTATTGATGCTTACGTGAGAAGTCACTTAGCTATGCTCAATTATTACTCTGATAATGGTTTGCATCATATCTCTTATACTATTGATTCAATTATTGTCACAAAGATCATCACATATAATATGTTATATTATTAATTGAGATGACATGTTATAAATGATTAATAATTGTTGAAAGATTAAATATGTGTTGATTAAAATAAAATGATTTGTGGTAAGTTGATTATTTTATGGGGGCTCGTATATGTCATCATCTAAGAGTCTCTTCCTCAATAGTAATTACCTTTGTGAATAGTAATTACCTTCGTCGATAGTAATTACCTTCATCGATAGTAATTACCCTTGTGAATAGTAATTACCTTCGTCGATAGTAATTACCTTTACGAGACGTCGAACCACTTGTCGTTTCACATTCTGGTGATCGAACCACTTGTCGTTTTCACATTACAAAGTGATCGAATCACTTGTCGTTTCACATTCTGAGCGTCAAACCACTTTTCTTTTCACATCATCGTGCCAAGCCACTTGCCTTTTCACATGGCGGGGCTTAAGCTAGAAATCTTCTATAAATAGAGGCTTAGTGCTTCATTATTTTCACGAATTCATTCAAGCTATAGAGAGAAAGTATAGAATAAAGAAGAAAGAAGAAGAGTATTTTGTTCTTACACCTTCTTTGCGATATTCAATCTCCTACCAAAAGTAAGGGGTGTTATTCTTTCTTATTCAAGAAGAAGAATCTGTTGTTATTCCATTTATTATTATTCTACATTGGAATAACTTTGATATCATGAGTTTACCTATACTTGGCGACATTCTTCTATTATTACATTGGAACATCCATGCTGTGTGTTTTACAGGACTGGTTAAAATCTTTATTATTATTACATTGGAACATCCACATGCGTGTGTTTTACACCGGACTGGTCCCGTCTTTATTATTATTCATTGGAACATCATCATGCGTGTGTTTTACACGGACTGGTTAAAATCTTTATTATTCATTGGAATATCCATGCTGTGTGTTTTACACCGGACACGGTTAAAATCTTTATTATTCATTGGAACATCACGTCTGCATGCGTTTCTGGCGGACACGGGTTCCGTTATTTATTATTCTGTTGGAATAACTTTGCTGTCAAGGCCTATCGCATGCATGGTGATTTCTTTTGTTATTCCATTCTTTATTATACCCAGTTGGTTAAAACTTTGACTTCTATACTCCATGAAATTAGTGGAATATCCTTGATATTTGCGTTTCATCCGATATCTTTACATGAAAATATTCTTCTCGATCATTCTTGAATTTTACTCTACAAAAGCAAGATCATGTTGACAATTTGGGCGTTAATAATTCTGGATAAAATAATTCTTGAACTTGTTTTATTGAATTCTTATATCATTGTCATCATCCTCATGTTTATATTTTTTTGAAAGTCATACGTGGCTCAGTAGTGCATAGATGGACTTGGTATGATTATGACCGAGAGACTATTCGGTGTAATCATGACCGTAATGTTACAAATGATGTGGTAAAAATCTTGATGTATTAGTAGTGCATTGATGGGACAGTTGTTGGCATGATCATGACCATTAATGAATACACAACTATTCTTGGCCCGTAGTGCGTGAATAATTGTGGTCGTGATACTAAAGAATATCATTGGGTAGAAGTGCGGGGGTGATTCAATGATGTGGATTATTTATTAAAAGTTGAGTCTCACTATAATAAACTTGATGATGAAAAACCTTTTAAATCATAAAAGATAGTAGATTTTATTTTCTACTTGACTCTTTTAATGGATTGCTTGTTCATTGCAGATTAAACTTGATGTTTATTATATTTTATCGGTTTAACACTATTGAAGGCTAATGATAATTTATTACGCATTATCTTAGTCATAATATTTCTTCTTGGGCTAGTTGAGCTCACCCTTTCTTTCATCGTTCTCTTCGTGAAATGAGAACACAAATGGGACGAGTCGGGGAGCGGAGTAATGGTCCGGAGGATAGCATTAGTAGTCCTCACTATTACGTGAAATAGTGTGATAATAATTGTAATGAGGACTCCTTTTGAGTTTGTATAATATCTAGTAGAGCGATATTTGTATTTAAACTCACAGTTTATGTATTAAGTTGTATTTAAATTACAGACTATGTAAGTGGCGACCCAAGATGGGTGATGTATACCTAATTTTGGGGGCGCCACAACACTATATCGCGTTGTTGAACAAGAAGCACGGTATTGCACCAATTATTGATTCTTACGTAAGAAGGCACTACTCAATAATTGTTACGATAATTATCGTTCAAAATTATTTTATTTTATTGATTCAATAATTGTTGCATTGATATTTTATATTCTCGTTGTTTGATAAATTGTCATTACACAATTATTTTCCATTATCGAAGCAATAATTCATATTATCTGAATAATATTATTAGAAAACATTATTGGCAATGTCTAAAAGTTACATCTAAGGAGAGGTTTGGTCACCTAATGCGGCGCCAAGTAAGGAGAAATCTATATTCGAAAGCCCTCTTCCTCGAACTACCGGCACAAAAGATCTTGTGATTCTATAATATTATTTGTGAATAATTAATTATTGATTTAGATGATGAGGAAAATATTGATTTTATGTGGATATAGATGGAGAAAATTTTTAACGTGACAATTGTTGAAAATTAATATTTTATCTTTTTCTGATAAAATAATTCATTTAAATATATTATTTTAATAATATATTAACGGTGATATTTTTATAATGAATGTGCGATATGTGAGTATATGAGGAGGAAGAGTATTTTTGTGGCATTAAATGATTAACACATGTTTTTGTATGTCGGTGGACCCCATTTCTTGATTTGAAATTTGATTATAGCTGTAAAATCGTCTGTTTGTGGATTTTGGCCAATTTCATTTGAAATTTGGAAAAACTTTCTTCTGTAAAGTTGTAGAGAATTGAATTTCCTATAAAAAGTTGTGAGATTCGAATTTTCTAATAAAAGGGCTATTTATTATGAATTATTGAAGTTCCGAAGCTCCGAAATAATTGATTTTTGAAAGTTTAAAATATTTAAAATAGGAAAAACATTTTTTGTGTTTGGTGGGCATCTTTAACACATGTCAAGTTGTTGAATTCAGATGCTTGATGCGTAGGAAGATGTAGAAAAAATAAATAATATTAATTTATTAAATTTTCTACTTTGGTGTTCAAAGCATTTTCCTATAAATAGGGTGCTTAAGGTTAGAATTGAAAATCACACTTTAAATCGAAGTTTTCTCTCAATATTATCGAGTGTATTCTTGTGAGTATTTTGAGTATACTTTGAGTATTGCTATACGGTGCAAGTTCAAGTCATAGCCTTTATATCAGGTGTTTCAACTAGAAGTATTGTCTTTCGAGGTAAGGGATGTTATTTTATTCAAAAATGATATTATTTCTTCAATATCATTATCTTGAAATATTGGTTGAAAATTTTATCAAATTTGGAACTTTTTTCATGCGGGGGGTTACTTATTCACGAGTTCTTATTCATGAGTTACTATTCACGAGTTACTTATTCATGAGTTACTATTCACGAGTTCTTATTCACGAGTACTATTCACGTAAGCGTGAAGATGTTTTTTTGTGAAATTTCTATCTTTTGGTGTTGAGTTACTTATTCACGATACATGTATTTATTCACGATACGACCTTTATTCAATAGAAAAAATGAAATTTCTTCTTTTGTCCAAAATATCTATTATGGATACTAGCTTTGATTGTATCCATGTTTTGATCATTCTGAATTTTACTCCACTCGATTACTTATGAAGTATTTTTGAACTTGGATTGTTTAAAATATGAATCCTTAATAATTGTTCTTTTGTTTATTTGGATTCGTTTCCTTTAAAATATTTTTCATCATCCTCATCCTAAATGATGATATTCTTGAATATCTTTGGCACAGTAAGTAAAGATGAATGATTTCTTGATGAATATCTTTGGCGTAGTAGTGCAAAGATGAATAGGTGTTTAGATGAACATGATTAACTCATAAATATCTTTGGCCTGTAGTGCAAAGATGAATATTTGATTCCAGATATATATTGATTAATGTTACAGGGATAAAATATCGATGATGAACTTTTAAATTCATATATAGAAGATAGTAGTTTGCATTCTCTACTTAACTCTTCTAATGAATTGTTGTTTCCACCGCATTGTTGATTTAAAAGCGGTTGTCTATTGTATTCTATTAGATTTTTCCGTTGAAGACTAACGATAATTTGCTCTATGTTATCTTAGTCATAATGTTCTTTTCTTCGGGCTAGTTGAGTTTCACCCTTTTCCTTGTTGTTCCATTTTTCTTCTCGGGAGGCGAGAATGTAGCGAAAGAACTAGTAAAGGAAGTATGGAATGAAGGTTCTAGAGAGAGTTGTTTAGTAGTCCTCACCATTTTTGTAAAATAATGTATCAATAATTATGATGAGGATTTATTTGCGTGTGGATATTGTCAGATGGCAATATCTCGTATTTAAACTCACAGATTTATATGTTGTAATAATAAAGTTGTAGTTATTTTGCACTACCATGTATTTGGCGACTCGAGAATGGGTTGGATGAAATGGACCTATTTTTGGAGGCGTCACATCCATATATATATATATATATATATATATATATATATATATATATATATATATATATGGAGTTAATAGAAGCGCATAACTATGCAAGACTCAATCTTAAATGTCTATAGCGATTTACGATCGTAAAGTTAAGTCGATCTACAATCGATCGTAGATTAATCACTCTACGATCTGAGGATTCAGTTTACATTTCTACGGTAGTAGAGTGACTACTCTATGATCGTAAGGTGACTTAACTTTACGATTATAGACTGTGTAAATTTGGAACTTACATAACTGTGAACTTCATATATATATATATATATATATATATATATATATATATATATATTATCACTGCTTATGGTTACATTGTTGCTTACTTTATCATGCATGCATGCGCCTAACAAATATTATAACTCCATTTGCAACTCTACTTTCACTCTGCAACCTATAACTTCCCTCTGTCCGGCCCAAAAGATGAGCCCCATGTTTTTTTCTTCATAATTCTGGATTTTTAACAAAAATATTTGCCCCTCTTCATTTATATAACCTAGCTCCTAATTCATTTTAGTTATTATCGTTATCACTACTACTGTTAATTGAAAATTGTGTTTAACCAATTTATACTTGAGGAAAACTTGGAACATCATATCAATTTTTAGTCTATTTCTTCAAAAGTTATATATCTAGTGCTAGCAATGGAATCTTATAGTTCTTGGTTGGAAGCAAATTAAAATCCAGAAATTCTTTACTTAGATTCCTGGTGGTGTTGGTTGATTATATAAACCAATGGGCTAGCTAGCTAGCTCAAATAATCATTAACTTGGTCTGTGTTATTGGATTGGTATTACACAGTTTAAGGTACTTAACTGGATTAATTAGGAAATAATAATTAACAAATGCATGCTATGATAACCTTTGGGCATTAATATAAGAATGGTAAAAAGGAACCTGACATAATAATAATGTTGGTGGCACTGGCATCTAATTCATGGCTACTTCCCATCAAAGACAGACAAAACCGTCAAAGCAGCCCTATAATATAACCTTTTGAATGAAACAAAGACAGGTTGTGGTGAAGAATCAATATGCTTAAACATATATACCAGTTCATGCATGCATGCATCCATATTTATCATGCATTAAGTTTACTCAACCCTTAATTTCACCAGGATTCTACCTACACTCTCCCTATCTCCTCTTAATTTATCAATCTGAAATAGGTCAAAACAAACGCATATATATATATGTATATGTATATGTACATCACATGCATGCGTGCATGCGTGCTAGATTAAAGTAACTATTAATGTACATTATTATTTATGGGCCACTAAGTGTCTTTTCTGCATATATAGCAGATGCATGGAGGGAGAACCATCTAAATATAATCTACTTTCCCTCTTGAGATCCCAAATGGAGTACAGTACTACTTTTAATTATTTTTGGTTCCAGCAAGAAGCATGCATGCATGTGCACTCCTTTAAACTTTTGATGGTTAATATTAAGCCTACTTGATTCTACTTTCCCCTTCAACTATATATAGACTACTGAAACAGAAAACATTTGACAAATTAAATATCATCAGACCAATTTAATTTAATTAATACGATACATACATAAATCTGGAAAAAAAGTGGCCCGGCCCTCAAGAAAAAAAAGAGAAAAAAAAGAGAATAGAGTAGAATTACTAGTAGTAATTAAGCAATTGCTTTGGATTCTTTAATTTCCCTTTTGTGTGCTTAATTTCCGTTCAATATTTGCATACATAAACAAAATTAATGTGGTGAAAAGTGAACCTAATTGGCCAGCCTCATTAATTCCTTTAATAGTAAAACAGTAAATTAAAGTAATGAGTTCAGTTTGTAACTAATTGGCCTGCATTTAAACTGAGCTGGTCGGTCCACTTTTAAATTGAATAATTCGAAATTGAAACTCTTGGATCTAGTGAAATGCTTTATAATTATTGGGAAAGAAAGAATGTACAATAAAAATGAGAATCGGGCACTCTTAGACATCCAAATTTGTTGGCTAACATTCTTCGAGTTGAACTAATGCTCTTGAAAAGTTAATTAATTAGGGTTCAAAGTAATAATACTAATAATAGGAAATTGATAAATTCACAGCAGAAAATGATATTTTTACATGAAAATCGTCGTTATAAATCCTATAACGACGGTTTTCACCGTCGCTACATATAACGACACTTATCATATAGAAATATTAAAAATTATTATTGAAATATCAATTTCCTAATAATAATGTTGAAAATGCACGATTGAGAAGAATCCAGTTCCCTCCCCAGTCAATGGGAATTTAGAATTTAACCACAGAATCATAAAGAATCAACATTTGTTGGCCACAACTATTTAGTGCTCTGCTCACCAAATTGAGTAGGAGGAGAAGAAGATATTTTTCTTTGGTTTTACTACTGTCCAAAATTTCTATTTTTTAAAGTGCCACTTTTTACAACACCCATTCAAAAATTTGTATGTATATAAGAAATTAAATTATTAACAATAATATACAATAGCACATTCAGTCATGACCTTTTGAGAGAGATACAATTGAACCACTAGTTTAAGGGCTTATTTGAATGGATTTGATTCGATTCGGACTTAGGATTTGAACCGAGTTGTTTCATATGTTATTAAAGTCGACTCTCAAAAGCAGGTCCGTACCAGTAGTTATCGTTTCGAACTTGAGATTTGACCTAAAATTTATTCTGGACTCGAGATAATTTACTTATCGCATATCATAATACTTGAAGTTATCAAAAATTTAAATTCATTTATAATTGGTAATATAAAGAGAACATACTTGCTTATAGGTCGTCCTGAAAAAAAGTCTCACATTTGACTTTTAAATTTTGTGACATACTTGGATATAATATTTCAATAATAACTTTTAATTTTTTTAAAAAAAAATAAAAGGAAAAATATCAAGATGATTAATCTTATGTGTATCCGCAAACTAAATGTACAAACCGACGGAGCCCAAATCAAAAGGCCAGAAATATAACGCGAGCCCAAAAGAGTATTGCCAACTCAATGTACAAACAATATATGTTTTATATATACTAAATATCAAGTTGTAGTACATATAATAAAGTCATTAACTTGTACGTGTAATATTACATTTAATATATATCTTCCTAAAAATTTATTATTAGTTTCCTTCAACTTTATGCAAAATAATATGAACGACAAGATAATAAATAATCTATGATAACACTACTAGTACAAGAAACATAAATTACGTTTTAGAACTTTATTTGTGATGAGTTATTAAAATATTTTAATTAATGTAATTAAGTTCATGACTTTATTTATTTTAGTTTAACATATGTAATAGTAGTTACTTGCATATTATTCATGTATATTTGCAATTTATAAATTGAACTTTTATTATTTATGTTATACATAAGATTTTTAAATAAATATGTGTTGAAGTGAAAATAATTTTCATAATGTGAATTACTAGTACTATAAAAATTATATATTATAATTTTTTTAAATACATATGAAAATGTCCCGACCATTCTTGTTAGCCCTAAGAAAAAGGATAATTTATAACAAAATTTTCGTGTTGTTAATTACTAGGTATAGTGTTTCTTCTCCCTATGCGTCCTATTGGTACTAGAATTGACAATTAAAACATACCATTTGAGGTTGCATTAATCTTGAATACACGACGTAAGAAATTGTTTTAGTTTCAAACTTTACCTTCAACAAGCGTAGATTTATTTTAAAAAATTTCTTCTATCCCAATCTCGAATTTTGTGTCTTTCTCGTAAGCAACCGCACCGCAACCACAAGTAACTGTATATTTGTGATTGTTAATATTAATAATTATATGTTGTGGTTACAATTTTAATTGGTATTTACAATTACATCATACCACACTCTTACATACAAGACAGTAGTAACACACATGTGCAGAAAATAAATATGCATTTATTTCATATAGGAGGGGATACATGCATTTGAGTCGTTGCTATTTGTAGTGTGAAATTAAAAGTGTACAAATCTCATTTTGTAGTAAAACTCTTATAAATTTAGAAAACATTTATCATTTACATGTTTCATCCAATATAGAGAAATGCTATTTCATTTTTTTCATTTTCTTTTTTGGTGGGGTAAGGTAGGGTAGGGTAGGGTAGGGTAGGGTAGGGGTAAGGGTAAGGGTAAGGTAGAGAAAGGGAGGACCGACACTAAATAATGAATGGGGGCAGTGCATATGGATGAATGGTGCCAAATATTTATAAATGTGTAGAATCAATTTTGGACCACTTCATATCGAAGTTAGACTTTAATTAAAGAAGAGAGACACGAAGCAAGCTAGCTATCTAGGGTAGTCCATAGTCAAATTTTGTGGACAGCAAAAAACTTTGAATTATTTAGGAGTAGGGTACCCCTAGGCCTACCTACATTTGATTATAGCATAGCATAGCATAGGTCCAAGAATTGGAATCCAATGATGAATCTAGTCCGTATTTTCATTTGCACTTGGGAGTACTACTCCATTAATTCTTTTCCGTATTCATCATTGGAACTACCTACCTAATTTATGTCACTTATATTTAAATAAATATAAAGATAACAAGATCTTAATATTATGGTTAAAACATATGTGACATTTAAGTTTAAAGTTATATTTAAGTATTTTTCTTTTTTTATAAATATATACTATAATTTATTTTCTTTATGTAATTTTGTGAGGATTGACGAGTGTATTTTGATTAATGAGAATTTATTATACTCCTCAAATAATGAAACTTGGAATTATGGGTAGATGAGGTGAGGTGGGGCCGGGTAAGAAACAATTGTTTTAATTAATATGGTTGTGGAAAAGGGGATGGAAATTTGGTAGTGGGTGTTTAAATGATTTGCCTAATTAATATGCATGTTAATTGGTGTGGGTATTACTACTATTATTATTATTATTATCATATCTCATCTGTTTTCCATGTTACTACTCACATGTTCATGTTTTTTCATGTAGTAAAGACTCAAGTGAAGAGTGGCATGGCAGGGCAGGCAACTATATTACTATATTATTACTACACTTTTATTCAAGAGAGTTGGTAATATGTCACTTCTCAACCTTAACTAAGAAATAATTTGGCTTATAATCAATCACTATGAGTTAAACAGTCAAACTTGACCATAATTTTCAACTCCAATACAAAACCAAATATATATATATATATATATATTAACGCCAGCGATCTTTCTCCACGTCCCAATCACCAAGACGCGTCTAATATCCCGCATAGCGATTCAACAAGTCAACACCAAAAGCTTCGACTACCGATCGTCGAGGGATAGCTCCGCATGTGAGAGTCAATCTGAGCGATCACAAGGTCAACAATGAGAGAAAATATTATCTAGTGCGAGAGAGATAGAATAAGAATTTAATGAAAAAATGTATGTATTATTTACCCTCTTATGTGATCTTAGCCCCACGATACTCCACTATCAGGTTTAATCGTACACCCACCACCTTCTCGACACCTTTTTTCCTTACTTGGTCATTACAAAAAAAAAGTAAAATACCACCTTCACCCTCTCATTCTATTGTTTGCCACCGCGCATTATCCGAGTTCCATCCTCATTAATGCCATGCAGCAAAGTGGCAGACATAATAGTCAAACGTCATTTGGCATAATGATTATTGGTCAAAATTGGGATTAAGTGATAATTTGTATAATGGGCCAATATAATGACTAGGCCCAAATAATAAGAATGACCCAAGTGACCAGATCCAACCATGATTTAGCATAATATGTGTGACGCCCCCAAAATTAGGTATACATCACCCATCTTGGGTCGACACTTACATGGTACAGAATTTAAAAACAACTTATTAACATAAGCTGTAGGTATAATATCTGACATAAAACCGTGAGTTTAAATACAAATATAAATCTACTAGATATTATACAAACTCAAATAAAAAGTCCTCATTACAGTTATTATCACACTATTTTACGAATAGTGAGGACTACTAATGCTATCTTCAGGACCATCACCGCTTCCCGACTCGTCCCAAATTTATATTATCATTTTCGAAGAGAACAATGAAAGAAAGGGTGAGCTCAACTAGCCCAAGAAGAAATATTATGACTAAGATAATGCGTAATAAATTATCAATAGTCTTCAATAATGTTAAACCGATAAAATACAATAGATAACCGGTTTAAGCTGCGGCAATGAATACGCAATCCATTAAAAGAGTCAAGTAGAAAATAAAGTCTACTATCTTTTAGGTTTTAAAAGGTTTTTCATCATCGTTTATAAATGAGACTCAGAACTTTAATAAATATTTCACATCATCGAATCACACCCCGCACTACGGCCAAGGATATTCTTTAGTATCACGACCACAATTATTCACGACTACTACGGGCCAAGAATATTTGTGTATTCATTAATGGTCACGATCATGCCAACAATCTGCCCATCCATCAATGCACTACTACCATCGAGGATTTTTATCACATCATTTGTAACATTACGGCCATGATTATAATCGGAATAGTCTCTCGTCATAATCATACCAAGTCCATCTACGCACTACAGCCACGTATTGACTTTTCAAAAAAAATATATAAACATGAGGATGATGACAATGATATAAGAATTCAATAAAACAAGTTCAAGAATTATTTTATCCAGGAATTATTAACGTCAAATTGTCAACATGATACTTTTTTGTAGAGTAAAATTCAAGAATGATCGGAAGAATATTTTCATGAAAAGATATGGATGAAACGCAAATATCAAGGATATTCCACTAATTTCATGGAGTATAGAAGTCAAAGTTTTAACCAACCTGGGTATAATAAAGAATGGAATAACAAAAGAAATCACCATGCATGCGATGTAATCGCATGCATGAGCAAAGTTATTCCAATGTAATAATAAAGAAGCGGAACCGTGTCGTGAAATTCACACCAACGGGATGTTCCAATGTAATAATAAAGATGGAACTGGATCCTGTAAAACACACAGATAGGATATTCCAACAGAATAATAAAGATTTTAACCAGTCGAGGTGTAAAACACATGACGAGGATGTTCCAACAGAATAATAAAGATTTTAACCAGTCAGGTGTAAAAACACATGCATGTGATGTTCCAATGAGAATAATAATAAAGAGCGGAACCAGTCGATTGTGCAAAACACACGCAGCAGGATGTTCCAATGTAATAATAGAAGAATGTCACCAAGTATAGGGTAAACCACTTATACAAAAGTTATTCCAATGTAATAATAAGCAATGGAATAACAACAGTTTCTTCTTCATGAATAAGAAAGAATAACACCCCTTACATTTGGTAGGAGATTGAATATCGCAAATGCAGGTAAGAATAAAATACTCTTCTTCTTCTCTCTTATTCTCTCTATACTTTCTCTCTCTATAGCTTGAATGAATTCGTGAAAATAATGAAGCCCCAGGCCTCTATTTATAGAAGATTTCTAGCTTAAAGCACCCGTGTGAAAAGACAAGTGGCTTCGATTTAATGGTTTGGACGCTCAGAATGTGAAGCGACAAGTGGTTCGACGCTCTGTAATGTGAAACGACAAGTGGTTCGACGTCCGGTAAAGGTAATTACTATTAACGAAGGTAAATACTATCGACGAAGGTAAATACTATTCACAAGGGTAATTACTATTGACGAAGGTAATTACTATTGATTTAAGGTAAATACTATTCACAAGGGTAATTACTATTATCGATTGAAGAGACTCTTAGATGATGACATATGAGCCCCCATAAAATAATCAAACTTACCACAAATCATTTTTTTTCATCAACACATATTTAATCTTTCAACAATTATTAATCATTTATAACTTGTCAGTCTCAATTATTGATTTAATACTATAACATATTATGCTGTGATGATAATCGTGACAATAATTGAATCAATAATATAAGAGATATGATGCAAGAATTCATGTAGTAATAATTGAGCATACCGAAAGTGACTTTCTCACGTAAAGATCAATAATCAATACCGTGCGCTACTACGCAACTACGCCAGACATCATTACTTTTACCACCGGTAGTTCAACAGCTTTTAAATCAGTAACACCTCCGCCGTTATTTTTATAAAATATTTTTGTCGTTTTCTCAATCCGACAATAATTACTGCTGGTGGGGTCCACCAATGATTGAGCCATCAGACTAATATTCCCTAACAAAAGAATATTCCCCACCAAACGTAATATTTTATAACAACTCGTGCATACTTTGCAAAATTTATAAATATTACCCACAACTATAACATTATATCAAATTTATTCCATAATATTCAAAAATAATATTTATAGAAAAATTCATCTTTATTTATAAAAGTGGGGTCTTACAACCTCCCTTCTTATGAAATTTAGCTCTCGAAATTAGGGTACGATACGACGGTATGTCGAAGAGGTAAGGATACCTTGATTTCATTTGATTCTAACTCCCAAGTCATTTCCTCAACATCGTGGTTCCTCCACACAAAACTTTGACTTGAGGTATAACTCGAGCGTAGAATATGTTCCTTCTTATCCAAAATTTGAACAGAACCTCTTCATACGTCAAATCTTCCGCTATTTCGTCCGGTTCTAACTCAATAATATGGTTGGGTCTTTCACATATTTACGTAACATAGATATGTGAAAAACGTTATGAACACGAGACATATTTGGCGGTAAAAGCGAGTCTATAGGCCACGCTCCTACTCGATCGAGGATTAAAATGGACCGATGAATCGAGGGTTAAGTTTTCTCTCTTTCCAAATCTTGTAACTCCTTTCCATGGAGCAACTCTTAACAACACATGATCTCCTATATCGAATTCCACGTCCTTTCGATGAAGATCAAGATAACTCTTTTTGTCGATTTTGTGAGGTTTTTATACGTTGTCGGATCGTTTGAATCTTTTCCGTAGTCATACGCATACTCAACTCCGGTCCCCAACAACGTTGCTTCACCCACCTCATCCCAAAGATCTTGGAGAACGACACTTTCTTCCATACAACGCTTCGAATGGAGCCATGCCAATACTTGCTTGATAAGCTGTTGTGTAGGAAAACTCCACCAATGGTAAGAACTTGTCCCAACTCCCTGAAATCAAGGACACAGAGTCTTAATAGATCTTCAAGAGTTTGAATAGTCCTCTCCGATTGTTTCGTCCGTCTCGAGGATGATATGCCGAAGCTAAATCGTAGGAAGTCTGTGCTCCATAGCTTTTTTGCAAACTAACCCAAAATCGTGAAGTGAATCTTGGGTCTCGATCGTAAACTATGGATACCGGCGATACCATGCGATCTTACAATCTCGTTTATGTACATAATGACAGCAAGACGTTCAAGTGTATAAGTTTCTCGATCGGTAAGAAATGAGCGAGACTTGGTCAACCTATCAACAATGACCCAAATCGCATCAATGCCTTGAGAAACCTTGGGGAAGACCCAGAATCTAAATCCATGGTAATGTGCTCCCACTTCCATTCTCGGAATTTCAAGTAGTTGCAATGGACCTTTTGGTACTTGATGCTCCGCTTTAACTCGTTGACAAGTTAGACACCTTGAGATAAACAGTATGCTTATCTCTCTCTTCATATTGCTTCCACCAAAATGTATGACTAATATCATGATACATTTTGGTACTCCCTGAGATGGATTGCAAATGGTGTGTTGTGTGCCTCCATCATGATATTATACTTTAAATCGTGGTCGTTAGAACACAAAGTCCGGAGTTGACTCAAGTATTCCTTCTTCATCGATTCTTGCTTTAAGATAGCACCTTCTTGCACTTTCTTCCTCATATACGCATCGCCTCCGTGTCCGTAGCTTGAAAGCGCCTTTAACTTTATCAATTAAAAGTCGGTTCTACTACTCGCTATCATCACACGCGTCCTCGAGTCTTTAATTCTATCTCCATCCTTTTGCAAGTCACACAAAATGGGCCTTTGCGTTGACAATATCGCACTCGTGCTTGCATATGATTTTCTACTCAACGCGTCGACTACCACGTTCACTTTTCCAGATGGTATTGGATGGTATGATCATAATCTTTCAACAGTTCAAGCCAACGTCGTTGTCGCATGTTGAGTTCCTTTTAAGTGAAGAAATATTTGAGGCTTTTATGATCCGTAAAGATCTCCACTTTCTCCCCATACAAGTAATGCCTCCAAATTTTAAGTCAAAGAAGACAATACCGCTAACTCTAGATCATGAGTAGGATAATTCTCTCATATTCTTTGAGTTGTCGTTAGGCATAGGCTATTACTTTTCCATGTTGCATGAGAACACATCCCAACCCTTTGCTCAAAGCATCATGTAGATGACAAATCCTCCGAGCCGGATGGTATTGTCGTAACAGTCTTTGAAATAAGTCTCCTCTTGAGTTCTTGAAAACTCTTCTCACATTCTTCGCTCCAACCGAACTTTGTATCTTTCCGAGTCGGTGAGTCGATGGAATAGCGATTCGAGAAAATCCTTCCACGAATCTCCGATAATAACCAAATTTAAACCGAGAAAGCTACGCATTTGATCCATCGATTTAGAGTTGTTCCCGGCTTTGAATAGCTTCAATCTTTCTTTGGGTCAACAGATATTCCATGACTTGATACCACGTGCCCAAGGAATGCTACTTCTTCAAGCCGTAACTCGCATTTCTTCAACTTGGCATAAAGCTTATATTCACGAAGCTTTTGGAGTGTCACCTCAAGTGTTGCTCATGATCTTCACGGCTTTTGGAATAAATAAGGATGTCATCAATAAAGACGACCACAAAGTGATCTAAATATTCCTTGAATACTCGGTTCATCATATCCATGAAGGCAAATAGAGCATTAGTCAATCCAAAGGACATGACTAGGAATTCATAATGCCCGCACCAAGTTACGAAAGCCGTCTTTGGAATGTCGGTGGTTCTAATCTTCAATTGGTGATATCCTAACGAAGATCAATCTTTGAAAAGAATTTGGCTCCTTGAATCGGGTCAAACAGTCATCAATACGTGGCAATGGATACCTATTTTTGATGGTGACGTGATTCAACTCCCGATAATCAATACAAAGTCGATACTCCCATCTTTCTTCTTCACGAATAGTAAGCAGAGCACCCCAAGGAGAAGTACTAGGACGAATAAAGCCAATGTCTAACAATTCCTCGCATTGGGTCTTTAACTCCGAAGTTCAATAGAGCCATTCGATATGGGGCTTTGGAAATAGGTTTTGTCTACGGGTTCAAGGTCGATACAAAATTCAATTTCACGCCTGGGTAGGCTGAGAAGTTCTTCAGGGAATACGTCAGAAATTTATTAACAATAGGAATATCGCTTAAAACCGACGTATTTTTATTTAAATCGTGACATGAGCTAAGAAAGCTTGACATCCGTTTTTCAATAAACGAATAGCTTTTATGGCATGAGATGACCGTGATTGATTTTAATGGTTTGGTCGTTTGAATTCGCGATAATAGGTTGATTAGGAATATGAAAGCTAACAACTTACGAAAACAATCAATTTTGCATGATAAGTAGTTAACCAATCAATCCCTAGAATCACGTCAAATGCAAGTATTTTTAATGAAATAAGATCGACAGTAATGTGAGGGTACCGATTTGAACCAAACAAGACTTATAAACAAATGGATGTAATGAAGGTTTCTCCCAACGGAGTTTCCACAGATAAGTCAAAGTCTAATTTCTCCGAGTCAAATTTAATCGATGAGCGCAAGTAGGAGAAATAAAAGAATGGTAGAACCCAGATCAAATAAAGTATAGACTTCATTAGAGTTTATGATAAGCTTACCCGTGATGACCTCATTCGGATTCCTTTCTCTTTGGGAGGTCACAACAAATGCTCTCCCTTGCACTCTGGGTTTTGAATTTTCCGGGATGGCCTTTGGTGCCTCCATCCTAGCCGAATTGTCTTTGTGAAACACAAAATCGAGCTAAGTGACCTTCTTCCACAATTATAACACGCTTTGGACTCGGCATGACGCAGATTTGGGTGATGTGTCCCTCTCCTCCGCATTTGAAGCATATGATAGGTGGTCTTTCTCCTTCCTTAACAATGGGTCTTTGGTCTTACGACTTCTTTCCATCATTGTTGAATCTCCTTTTCTTGAAATGTCCATTCTTATTGTTTTGGCCTCGATTACCACAGAAGTGGTTACCATATCTCGCCTGTTGATTCCCTCCACGCTTGTTGTCACCGCCTACCGATGACTATTCTCATTTGGTATTATAATTTTGCTTACCGCTTTCTTCTTTTAGTCAGCGTTGACTCATTATCGCGCTCCACTAATCGAGCCCTATTTACAACATCTGAATACAAACACGGTTTATGAGAAATAAGATGTTGACGTATCTCCCGCTTCAAACCTCTTAAAACATTCGCGCCATTCTCTCTTCATTATCCACCAAGTGGGGGACGTAAAACCGTGATAACTCCGCAAATTTTGCCTCGTATTGCGACACGGCCATATTGTTTTGTTCCAACTTGATAAACTCCACCTCCTTCATGTGGCGAATACTTTCGTGAAAGTATTTGTCGTTGAACTCTGGAACTTCTCCCAAGATATCTTCAAGACAACCTGGTTGGTTGAGTACGTTTCACCGATTCCCACCGAAGAATCCGCCTCCGCGCAACATAAAGGCGGCAAAAGGAACCTTTGCTCCTGAGCATCCCAAGACATCAAATATCTTGGTAATCTGCTTTATCCATGCTTCCGCCGAAGTGGTTTTTGTTTCTCCTTAAACTCCGGTGGTCCCAGCTCCTTAAATTGTTTAGCGGTGACCGCCCGAGAGTTTTCCGTGTTTCCACCCACGTTTTGGATGAGTCGCTCTACCGCTTCGTGCATAAATTGCATAAAGCCTCTCGAACATTTGATCATTCGTCATTTGGTGGTGTTGTTTGTTTGCATGAGGATTGTCGCTTCTCGATGCACATTATCACGATTATTGATATGTGGTGAATCAACAATCGCTGCGCTCCATTGCTATTCTCAACATTCTCGGATGTCATTTTCGAGATCATCGCCACAAAACAAAAGGTTAATTGACATGTAACAAATTATCCTATCTTCCGACCAACCAATAAAATATCACATAAACTTAGGTAGGTCATACTAAAGAAAGGTATTCCCTGCTCTCCCTCCTAGTCTTATTCTCACATCTTAGCTGTGGATCATATCCCTAAGCTCGATACCAACCGTGACGCCCCCAAAATTAGGTATACATCACCCATCTTGGGTCGATTAACACTTACATGGTATGTAATTTAAAAACAACTTATTAACATAAGCGTAGGTGTGCAATACGACATAAATCGTGAGTTTAAATACAAATATCGTCTACTAGATATTATACAAACTCAAATAAAAAGTCCTCATTACAGCTTATTATCACACTATTTTCTGAGAATAGTGAGGACTACTAATGCTATCTTCGGGACCATCACTCGTTTCCCGACTCGTCTCAAATTTATATTATCATTTCACGAAGAGAACGGTGAAAGAAAGGGTGAGCTCAACTAGCCCAAGAAGAAATATTATGACTAAGATAATGCAGAATAAATTATCAATAGTCTTCAATAATGTTAAACCGATAAAATACAATGATACAACCGGTTTAATCAGCAATGAATATCGCAATCCATTAAAAGAGTCAAGTAGAAAATAAAGTCTACTATCTTTTAGGTTTTAAAAGGTTTTTCATCATCGTTTATAAATGAGACTCAAACTTTAATAAATATTTCACATCATCGAATCACCCCTGCACTACGGCCAAGGATATTCTTTAGTATCACGACCACAATTATTCATGCACTACGGGCCAAGAATATTTGTGTATTCATTAATGGTCATGATCATGCCAACAACTGTCCATCAATGCACTACGGCCACTGAGGATTTTTATCACATCATTTGTAACATTACGGTCATGATTACACCGAATAGTCTCTGGTCATAATCATACCAAGTCCATCTATGCACTACAGGCCACAGATGACTTTCAAAAAAAAATATAAACATGAGGATGATGACAATGATATAAGAATTCAATAAAACAAGTTCAAGAATTATTTTATCCAGGAATTATTAACGTCCAAATTGTCAACATGATACTTTTTTGTAGAGTAAAATTCAAGAATGATCAGAAGAATATTTTCATGAAAAGATACTGGATGAAACGCAAATATCAAGGATATTCCACTAATTTCATGGAGTATAGAAGTCAAAGTTTTAACCAACTGGGTATAATAAAGAATGGAATAACAAAAGAAATCACCATGCATGCGATGAATCGCATGCATAAAAGTTATTCCAATGTAATAATAAAGAGCGGAACGGTCGGTGAAATTCACACCGATGGGATGTTCCAATGTAATAATAAAGATGGAACCGGATCCGTGTAAAACACACGATAGGATATTCCAACAGAATAATAAAGACGGAACCAGTGGGTGTAAAACACATGCATGTGATGTTCCAACAAATAATAATAAAGAGGCGGAACCAGTCCGTGTGTAAAACACATGAGCATGTGATGTTCCAAATGAATAATAATAAAAGGCGGAACCAGTCCGGTGTAAAACACATGCATGTGATGTTCCAAATGAATAATAGAAGAATGTCACCAAGTATAGGGTAAACCACTTATACGAGTTATTCCAATGAGAATAATAAGCAATGGAATAACAACAAGTTCTCTTCATGAATAAGAAAGAATAACACCCCTTACATTTGGTAGGAGATTGAATCTCGCAGCGGCAGTAAGAACAAAATACTCTTCTTCTTTCTCTTATTCTCTATACTTTTCTCTCTATAGCTTGAATGAATTCGTGAAAAATAATGAAGCCCTAGGCCTCTATTTATAGAAGATTTCTAGCTTAAAGACCGCCGTGTGAAAAGACAACCAGTGGATTTAATCGGTTTGGCGCTTTGTAATGTGAAACGACAAGTGGTTCGGCCCTTGTAATGTGAAACGACAAGTGGTTCGACGTCTGGTAAAGGTAATTACTATTAACGAAGGTAAATACTATTTCGACGAAGGTAAATACTATTCACAAGGGTAATTACTATTGACGAAGGTAATTACTTATTGACGAAGGTAAATACTATTCACAAGGGTAATTACTATCGATTGAAGAGACTCTTAGATGATGACATATGAGCCCCCATAAAATAATCAAACTTACCACAAATCATTTTTTTTCATCAACACATATTTAATCTTTCAACAATTATTAATCATTTATAACTTGTCGCCTCAATTATTGATTTAATACTATAACATATTATACGGATGATCTTTGTGACAATAATTGAATCAATAATATAAGAGATATGATGCAAAGAATTATCAGTAGTAATAATTGAGCATAGGTGAGTGACTTCTCACGTAAGCATCAATAATCAATACTGAGTGTCTACTACGCAACTACGGCAGACATTCATTTCTTTACCACTTAGGGTAGTTCAACAGCTTTTAATCTGAACACCTCCGTAGTTATTTTTATAAAATATTTTTGTCGTTTTCTCAATCCGAATAATAATTACATTGTGGGGTCCACCAATGATTGAGCCATTGTACTAATATTCCTAACAAAAAAGAATATTCCCAGACCAAACGAATATTTTATAACAACTTGCATACTTTGCAAAATTTATAAATATTACCCACAACTATAACATTATATCAAATTTATTCCATAATATTCTAAAAAAATAATATTTATAGAAAAATTCATCTTTATTTATAAAAGTCGGGTCTTCAATATGATCAAGGGAGGAGCCCAATAATTTCGGCCCAATAAAGAAAAGGATTATGGCCCAACATTACCCCCTAGTCTTATATTAAACAGGGTGTTTAATGAAAGACTATAAACAGTATAGGCCCAGGACGTAACCATCTATAAAAAATCATAAGAGATCCAGAGTGAAACTTGCCAAAGCCCAAATTGTCATCAGGTACAGAAGTGAGAAACCCAATAGATGCAAGCCCACGAAAGTGAAGATATTTAGGTCTAAAACGGATGAAACCCTTTCCATTCATCATCATTGCGATTGAATTAAATGTGCGCCCTTAATTCTGTAACCATTCAAAGTTATAAAGGTAAACTTTACCAATTTCAGCGGTTTTTACTCGCTAATTCAAAATTTGAACCTTAGAGCTTTCTTCTTCTGCGCAAATTTCTTTCTCGCTTCACAATATCGAAATAATGGTGGCCAAAAAAACCTCTAGTCGTAACTCTCCTCTTCGATGCAACTCCATTAGCATCGTTTCTCCCAACCCAAACCCCTAACCAAGAGGGTTCAAGTTCCAACCCTCAATCATCCACCATGGGGGAAACCCTTCTCCGACCTCCTCCTCTACTCGATTTCTTCAAAGAGCGGGAACAATTTCCTAACGCCAACATTCGTTCTTGATCCACCGAATCGGAAATATCATGCTTCGAGTCGTTTATCGATTCTTGACATGTATCTGATAAGGCCCCGCTTTCTCAAGAGCGTATGTATCAATGACCGGACGGTTGGGGTCGCCCGTACACATCACTCTTCTAGAAAAGGGAGTTCGCCTTCCTCTGCGTGTCTTCATCATTACCCTTTTAGGGTTTATAGGAGAGGCTTCATAACCAACTAGGCCCAACTCCTACATCCACATCTTGGCATTTATTGCTTAGCGCCATGAACCGGGATTACTCCTCTGTTGACATCTTCTTCACCCTCTTCTCTGCCTTTGGTAGGTCTCGAGAACGGGGCTTCAAAGTGTTGAGCAAGCAATCTTGTAACGACCCCAAAATAGGTCCATTCCATCCAACCCATTCTCGAGTCGCCAAATATATGGTACGAAAAACAACTACAACTTTATTACAACAATTGTCGTGTAAAATACAACAACACATATCTTTGTGAGTTTGGATACCAATATATACCAAATGTAACTCGACACCAACTTGGATAACACGTCACCATGACACCTTACATAAAGGTACAATCAAAAAACCTGCTTTTAGAAATTAGAATCTTTGGGAAGTGCTCAAGGAAACCTTCGCATACATGGGAGGCCATGCTTTTAGGTTATGGTAGATATCATATGGCCACGTAATTATCCTTGGTTGACCTAATAGACCCCAAAGAAAAACAAGAAGATTACTATCATATTCTTCCCAATGGCGAGTCTTCTCTCGACATATCATTATCTCCACTGTCTCTAATTTGGTATTATACTCCAAACAAACACCAAGATTATATAGGTAGTGCTTGTAAATATACTCAAGCAAGTGGATGAGCACAACCATGTCTTATGATAACACGAAGTTTGTATGTCATTAAACATCTTGTATGATAGTGACAAAACACACCTTCCAAAGTTGGGTTCGCTTTCACCCTATTTAATTCACCAAAAATAACTATTAAATAATGTATAAAATACAACACACTAAAGCCCTCAATAAAATTATTTTCATACTCTTTTAGGAGAACCTCAACAACTATAGACCACCGATTCTATTCCTTGTTATCCCCGGGCCAACCCAAGCCTACACTTTTATTACCCGAAAGGAATTGTGAAATGTAAGGGTGAGCACAACTAGCTCAAGAAAGAATATTATGACTAAAGATAAATAAATTATCAATAGTCTTCATCGGTAATGAATCGTAGATTTAGAACATATGGTAGATGATAAAACTTTTCAACCATAGTTGCAATTGAACGAAGCAATCCATTAAAAGAGTCAAATAGACTATAAAGTCTATTGTCTTCTCCACGTTAAAAGTCCACCAACAACAATATTTTATCCCTCGTAACATCAATCAACAGTTCCTTTCCACAATCATATGAATAACTCATAATCATAATTGTGATTCTAAATTCTCTTCTCATCCAGATTTAAGATAATTTTCATCACCTGTCTTTACCGAAACATCAAATATCATGGTTATACCAAATCACAGTTCCTGCTCATAATCATACTAATAAATTCATCTTTGCACCACACGTCAAAGATATTCATCAACAGTTCATCTTTACACTACACAAAGCTAAAGATATTCAACAACAGGTCATCTTTTGCATTACGAGCCAAAGATATTCATCAATAATTCATCTTTGCACTACAATATTAAAGATATTCAACAACAGTCATCTTTGCATTACGAGCCAAAGATATTCATCAATAATTCATCTTTGCACTACACAAAGCAAAGATATTCATCAACGGGTCATCTTTGCATTACGAGCCAAAGATATTCATCAATAATTCATCTTTGCACTACAAATTTAAAGATATTCAACAACAAAAGTCATCTTTGCATTACAAGCCAAAGATATTCATCAATAATTCATCTTTTGCACTACAAATTTAAAGATATTCATTGTAAATTCAATGGTCATGATCATACCAGTCAACAATTCAACTTTTGCACTACTGGCCAAAGAGAACCTATGGTCACGATCATACCAATAATCTACTCATCTTTAAACTCAAGTCAAAGAGAAATATCATCATTAGGGTTATAAGAATGTTATATAAAAATAATATAATCAAAACATGGTTTTAATTTCAAGAGTAAGATTCATAAATCAACGATAATTTGGTCAGAGAAGAAACCAATTTGTTGTGAATAGTACTCGTATTAAATACATAGTCCCGTATATCGTGCGTAGTAACCTCGACACCTAAAAGATAAAGTTTCATAATAAAATTCATATCCATATTTATAACACCTTAATCCAAATGTTATAAATCACTTAGAAATCTCATAATCTAATATTATTAATATTATAATAATATTTTAATCATTTCTCAAACTTATAAATAATTTAATCCAATTATTTACACTTTAATAATTAATCCATTTAATCATCTAAAATGTCAAACTCATAAGATTTCATCATCATTAACCAAAACCCTCATAAAAATCAGATATATCTCATATATGATTCTCAAGCCAATAAATCATATTTTCCAATTTTCTTACTTCACATAACATATTTAATTCATTTACTCATATCTAGAACATTTTCATGAAAATACCAAATCGGTTCTAAAAATATTTCTTTTCCTCGGGATTTAGTATAAAATAGTCCCATATTGAACATATATTTTCTCGAAATTTTAAAAATTCATTTTTACTATTTTTCATATGGCCAAAACCATTAATATTTAAACATTTATCATAAATTGTACTTTTATCCAAAATTCGAAATTCACAGAAAGTACAATCGATATTATATAGATGTACTCTCAATAAAAATTTTATCAATTTTGGAGTTAACCGCAAGGAGTTATAAATAGTTACTTTTAAAATAGTCTTTTCTCATAAAATCCATAACTCCTAATCTATACATCCAAAAATACCTCAAAATAATCATAGTGGTGTAAAATTCAAGAATGATCAAAACATGGATACAATCAAAGCTAGTATCCGAATAGATATTTTGGACTTAAAAGAAGAAATTTTATTTTTCAATTGAATAGTCAGAGTATCGTGAATAGTGCAGTATACGTGAATAAGAATCTCTACACCAAAAGATAGAAATTTCACAAAAACATCTTCACGCTTCATGAATAGTACTCGTGAATAGTAACTCGTGAATAAGAACTCTCATGAATAGTAACTCGTGAATAAGTAACTCATGAATAGTAACCCGATATGAAAAAGTTCCAAATTTGATAAAAACTTCAGATCAACATTTCAAAGATAATGATATCAAGAAATAATATCATCATGAAAAAAATAATATCCCTTACTATCCCTTACCTCAAAAAGAGCAAAGACTTCCGACAGATATCTGGATATGACATCAAGGAAACTTGCAATCGATGAATATCAACTCACCAAGTATCTAAATATTCACAAATTACACTCAATAATCTAGAGAGAGAAAGAGGAAAACTTTGTTTCGGTGTGATTTTCAATTCTAACTTAGCCCCTCTATTTATAGGAAAATGTTAATTACCAAGCAGACTTGACTGCTTTACACCGATGGCTTTACCGCTACTATTCCACCCACCAAAAATCAGCCATCTTCTCCAATAACCAAGAGTGGGGCCCACTCAATTCTAGAATTTTCCACCAAAACCTAATTTAGAATCAGTTACCTCTTAAAATTCATAACAAATCATACGTTCATTTTTAACGGTTCAAAATTTGTGGACATATACTCAACTTATATATGTATAACATATCTAAAAATTACAACGATCCAACGGTCGGATCAAAATTTATAACTCACGCAATATAGTGAAGAACACCGATTTTTCGGACTATTAGTCCTTTGGACCGATTTCATTCAAAATTTCACCACGAAAATATCTACAAAGAATTTTTGGGTGATTCAAATTTCTACAGTTAGCTTACTTCTAGGGCTTTCTTTTGATATATGGCTCATCTCTTAACTCATTATATATTAAAGAGTTATGGATTTTACAAAATCAAGTAATAAACTAATTTTTCCGAAAATCCCATATTTTGTTCTCCATTTTCGACAAATCTTGATAAAACACCTCATCTTTAATTCCTTCACTTATAAATACATAAATAAATCCATCATTTATATCCACATCAAATAAATATTTTCTTATCATATAAATCAATAACTAATTATTCACAAATAATATTACGTAATCACAATAATGACAACAGGCGGTTTCAGGAAGAGGGCTTTCAATAAGAATTTCTCCTCATCTTGGTAGCAATTAGGTGACCAAACCTCTCCTTGACAAAACTTTCTAGACATTGCCAATAATGCTATCTAATAATATTATTCAAATAATATGAATTATTGATCCGATAATGGGAAATCTTGTGCGTTGATAATTATTGAACAACAATAATAAAATATCAACACAAAGAATTATTGAATCAATAAAATAAAATATTGAGCGAAGAATTATCGTAACAATTATTGAGTAGTGCCTTCTCACGTAAGAATCAATAATTGAAAAAAATCTATCTTAATAATACCGTAAAGCTATCTTGTGCAACAACGCGTATTACTTTTACTTTTACAATCGGGTATTCCAAGCGGTGTTAATTCAGAACGATTACGCCAATTATTTATAAAAACTTAATTTTGTCATTTTCTTCATCCGAAGCTATTATTACATTATGGGGCCCAAAATGGGCTACTTGCCGTCGCATAATAATTCCCTACGTAAAGAATATTCCACGACCAAACGAATATTCCCAAACAACAATGAATATTTTATAACCACTTGTGTATTTTGAAAAAAATTCATATATCACCCTTAACTTTAACTTTTATCAATTTAACCATTTACTGAATAGTAATTATAAGAAAAATTGAATACTTTTATTTCATAAAATTCGGGGTCTTACAAATCTGCTCGGCCCAACACAAGGTTCAAGAGGAGACCTCTGATGAACACTCCTTCCAGCAACAAAGGTTGGCATGAGAAGTGGTTTTTCATTACCGGACCGAGATCTCTTCTTCCAATTTGGACCACCCTGACCAAGTCTCTGGCGATTTAGGAGATATATCTCGAAGAACGGGTGAGGAGATGGCAGATTTCTTGAGGAAAATTCCTCCAAAAGAATGGAATTTCACACTTCATCGACCAAACAAGTTTCGGTTATATAACCACAAATGTAAGTTTTGATTAATTTCAGAACATAATTTACGAAGTTTGTATATATGACGACCCCAAAATTGGTCCATTCCATCCAACCCATTCTCGAGTGCGCCAAATACATGGTACAGAAACAACTACAACTTTATTATCACAACAATAAAACTGTGAGTTTAAATACAAATATTAACTTCTAGACAATATTTATACTCAAATAAATCCTCATCACATTTATTGATACATTATTTTACAATAATGGTGAGGACTACTAAACAACTCTCTCTAGAACCTTCATTCCATACCCCGACTAGTACTCGCTACATTCTCGCCTCCTGAGAAGAAAAATGGAACAACAAGGAAAAGGGTGAGCTCAACTAGCCCAAGAAGAAGAATGTTATGACTAAGATAATATACAACAAATTATCGTTAGTCTCCAACAGAAAAAATCTCGATAGAATACAATAGACAACAAGTTTCGGATCAATATTCGCAATGAAATAATAATTCATAGAAGAGTTACGTAGAGAATGAAATCTACTATAATCTATGAATTTAAAAATCCATCATCAATATTTTATCCTCGTAACATCAATCAATATTCATCTCAAATCAAATATTCATCTTTGCACTACAGCCAAAGATATTCATCAATCCATCATGTTCATCTCAACACTGCTCATCTTTGCACTAAAGGCCAAAGATATTCATCGATCGGTCATGTTCATTTAAACACTGTTCATCTTTGCACTATGAGCCAAAGATATTCATCGCGATCATCGTATTTCATTTAAACACCGCTCATCTTCTGCACTACAAGGCCAAAGATATTCTTGAGAAATCATTCATCTTTGCACTACAAAGCCAAAGATATTCAATAATATCATCATTTAAGACCGAGGATGATGAAAAATATTTTAAAGAACGAATCCGGTGAAACAAAATGACAAGGATTAAGGATTAAGGATTAGTATTTTTGTTTTATCCATGTCCAACAATACCTCAAAATAATCATAGTGGTGTAAAATTCAAGAATGATTAAAAAATGGATACAATCAAAGCTAGTATCCGAATAGATATTTTAGACGAAAAGAAAAATTTTTTTTTTTGAATAATTGAATAATGTCAGATTCGTGAATAAGGCCAAGTATACGTGAATAGTAACTCAGACACCAAAAGATAGAAATTCCACAAAAACATCTTCACGCTTACATTGAATAGTACTCGTGAATAGTAACTTTCGTGAATAGTAACTCATGAATAGTAACTCGTGAATAAGAACTCATGAATAGTAACCCGATACATGAAAAAGTTCCAAATTTGATAAAAAGTTCCAACCAATATTTCAAAGATAATGATATTGAAGAATTAATATCATTTGAGAAGAAAATAACATCCCTTACCTCAAAGAATCAAGTACCGGAAGGAAAGATTCGGAAGTGATCTTTGAATGAAACTTGTATTGAACAAAGAACTCTCAAAGTATCTAAATACTCACAAAATACGCTCAATAATATAGAGAGAAAGAGAGAAAACTTTGTTTTCGGTGTGATTTTCAATTCTAACTTAAGCCTCTATTTATAGGAAAATGTTAAAGCGAAGCAAGGACTTAACCGCAACCCCGATGGCTTTTACCGCTACTATTCCCACCCACCACATTTGAAATAAAATTCAGCACATTTTTCACCAACCACAAGTGGGGCCCACTCAATTCTAGAATTTTCCACCAAAATCAATTATAACCCTAATTTCCTAATCAATAATTCACCTCTTAAAATTCATAACAAATCCTTCGTTCATTTTTAACGGTTCAAAATTTGTGGACATATACTCAACTTATATATGTATAACATATCCAAAAATTACCACGATCCAACGGTCGGATTAAATATTATAACTCACACAATAAAGCTGTAATAACACCGATTTGATCTTTTAATACCTCCAATCCGACAAAATACAAATAAAATATCTCAGCATTAATTCCTTCATTAATAACCACATAAATAAATCCATCATTTATATTCATATAAAATAAATATTTCCTTATCATATGAATCAATAATTAATTATTCACAAATAATATTACGTAATCACAATTATGACAACCTGCACGTTCCTCAGAAAGAGGGGCTTCCAATAAGGATCTCTCTCATTGGCGCCGCAATTAGGTGACCAAACCTCTCCTTAGATGTAACTTTCTAGACATTGCCAATAATGTTATCTAATAATATTATTCAAATAATATGAATTATTGATCCGATAATGGGAAAATATCGCAAATGACAATTATTGAACAACAATAATATAAAATATCAACGCAGCAATTATTGAATCAATAAAATATTGAACCGTAACTACTGTGAAAATTATTGAGTAGTGCCATCTTACGTAAGAATCAATAATTCAACAATACTGTGCAATACCGTGTGCTACTGTGCAACCACGCGTATTACTGTATTTTAACCACCGGGTATTCCAACAGTCTTAATTTGTGAATAACTACGCCGTTATTTATAACCACCCAAACTTTGTCGTTTTTCTTCATCCCGACAATTATCCGTTATGGGGCCCACATACATGGGTCGCTACCGTCGCATTTAATATTCCCGACAAGCATTTAATATTCCACGACCAAAACGAATATTCCCAAACAACAATGAATATTTTATAACCACTTGCTTATTTTGAAATATTTGCGATTTTACCCATAACTAACCACATTAATCAAATTCACCCTTACTATTTCAAAATAATAAATAAAGGAAATTCCTTTTTATTTAAAAAAATTTGGGGTCTTACAACCTCCCCTCCTTATGAAATTTCGTCCTCGAAATTGACGTACGTACCTGGTGTTTCGAAAAGGTAAAGATACCTCGCTTTCATTTTCGTTTCCAACTCCTGTGTCATTTCCTCAATAAAGCATGGTTTCTCCACAAAACTTTAACTTATGGTATAACCTCGATACATAGGTCATGTTCTTTCCTCTACAAAATCTTGACAGGTACCTCCTCGTACGTTAAGTCTTCGGCTATCTCGTCCGGTTCTAACTCAATGACGTGTTTCGGGTCGTCCACATATTTACGTAACATCGATACGTGAAAAACGTTATGAACACGCGTCATACTTGGTGGTAAAACGAGTCTATAGGCCACAGTTCCTATTCGATCGAGAATTTCAAATGGATTAATAAATCGAAGGTTTGAGCTTTCCTCACCTCACCGATTCTCGCTTTTGAAATAACAACTTCTTGCACCTCCTTCTTCAAATTCATCAGCTCCGGTGTGTAGCTTGAACAGCTTTAACTTTATCGATTAAAGTCGATTATACTCGTATATCATCACGTACTCGTATATCATCACGTGGGTACCTAGAGTTTTCATCTCCATCTCTATTATTTGTATATTATACGAAATTAGTCTTTGACAACATCGCACTCAGATTGTGATATACGATCTTCTACTCAACACGTCGCCTACCACGTTCGCTTTTCCAGGATGGCATGGTCAGAACATGTGTTGAAATGAGTCTCCTCTTGAGTTCTTCGAAGCTCTTCCCACATTCCTTGCTCCATTTGAATTTTGTATCTCTACGAGTCAGCTGCGTTAATGGAATAGCGATTCGAGAATATCCTTCAACGAATCTCCGATAATAACCAACTAAGCCTAGAAAAGCTACGATTTCGACATCGACTTAGGTTGTTCTCAATCGTGACTCATATCCCAATCTTGGATAAGACGTCACAATGACACCTATCGATTTATAATCGCATCGAATATGGACGCCCCCTACAGAGAGTCGGCTTAGGTGAATTCCACAAAGGAAGTCACAAGATAAAGGCTCATGTACCAAATTCTATAGTTGAATTTTTAACTCACGAAGTTCAATAGAGCCATTCGATATGAGATTTTAGAAATGAGTTTTGTAAGGGTTCAAAGTCGATACAAAATTTAATATCGAGTTTTGGGAGTAAGCCAATAAATTCTTCAGAAAATACGTCAGAAAAAAAATCAATAACAAACAGAATATTATTCAAATCGACGTGTCTTTATTCAAATCCATAACATGGACTAAGAAAATTTGACATCCGTAATAAACGAATGACTTCATGGCTTGATATGAAAATGTTTGACTACAATGGTTTGATTGCTTGAGTTGAATAATGAGTTGCTTAGGAATATGAAAACTAACAACCTTACAAAAGCAATCAATTTTGGCATGATGAGTAGTTAACCAATCAATCTCCAAAAAAAGCAAGTATCTTTAAAGAGATAAGGTCAATGTGTAATGTAATGGTGCCAACTTGAATCAAACAAGATTTTTAAACAACGGATGTAATGAAAGTTTCTCCTAACTGAGTCTCCATAAATAGGTCAAAGTCTAATTTCTCCGTAGTCAAGTTCAAACGTTGAGCGCAAAGCAAGAGAGATAAAAGAATGGGTAGAACCCAGATCTAGTAAGGTATAAACTTCGCAAGAATTTATAATTAACTAACCCGTGCTAACTTCGTCGGGTTCCTCGATTTTGATTTGGCCACGACAAACGCCTTCCAGAATCGTTGACTTTGACTTTTCCGGGACATCCTTTTGAGTCACCGCCTCACCGGACTAGGGTTTCGATATCGCATAATCTCGAGCGATATGTCCTTCTTTTCCACAATTATAGCATACCTTAAACTGTTAGGGCGCTTTCAATGATATGTCCCTCTTTCCCAGATTTGTAACATACGACCAATGGTCTTTCTCCTCCTTGGAACCATTGCCACATCGGCGCCGACGCCTTCACATGGTCGTTGTTGAATCTCCTCTTTAAAATCTCCTCCCAACTCGCTTCTTCTATTTTCATGGCCACGATTACCACCAGAGTGGTTACCGCTTTTTTGTCCGTATTCTTCTTTCTCCACTGGTTATCGTTATTCGATGATCGCTATCTTTGGTATGATCCTCGGTTATGGTCCCTCGGTTGAACGCACTCGTTATCTCGCTTCTAACAATCGAGCCTCGCTTACAACATCCGAATAGAGAGAAAATTTATGAGAAATGAGATATCGACGTATGACGGGTTTCAACCTCTCGTAAACATCCGCGCCATAACGCTCCTCATTCTCCATCAAATGAGGTGCAAACTCGGATAACTCGCAAACTTCGCCTCATCGGGACACCATCATGTTATTTCGCTCCAATCTAATAAACTCCACTTCCTTCATATGATTTAATACTTTCGTGGAAGTACTTGTCATTGAACTGCTTTCAAACGTCTCCCACGACACGCCGAAAGGCAAATTGAATGGGTACGCTTCACGATTCCCACCAAAGAATCTCGCTCGCCACGGAACATAAAAGTAGCGAATGGAACTTTCGTTTCTTCGCATCCCAAGACATCGAATATCTTGGTAATTTGCTTGACCCATGTTTCCGCCATGATCGGATCGGCTTTCCCTGAACTCGTGGTCCCAACTCTTTGAATCGCCGCCATTGTGACCACCGTGAATTGCTATCATTTCTCTCCCAGATTTTGAACACGAAGTCTCCTCGTCTCGATTTTGCATGAACCGCAAAAACTTCTAAACATCCCCTCGTTCATCATCCGCTCGGTGGTGTTGTTCACAGGAGGAACATTGCCACGGCTGCAGACGCTCTCTCCTCGTTGGTAAAGACAGCATCTCCACGGGCCTCATTTACTCCCATTGTTAATATTCTCAATCGACATTCTCAAACACCGCCATAAAACAAGGGTTAATTAAGGAAATCAACAAATCACATAATATCCCTATATCACGACCAACCAACAAATAAGCTTAGGTAGGACACACTAGCGAAGGATTTACTCGCTCTCTCCTCCTAGTTCTATTCCCGATCTCCGCCAGAGATCATATCCCCAAGCTCGATATTCAACCGTGACGACCCCAAAATTGGTCCATTCCATCCAACCCATTCTCGAGTCGCCAAATACATGTAAACAACGTAAACAACTACAACTTTATTATCACAACAATAAAAATGTGAGTTTAAATACAAATATTATCTTCTAGACAATATTTATACTCAAATAAATCCTCATCACATTTATTGATACATTATTTTACAATAATGGTGAGGACTACTAAACAACTCTCTCTAGAACCTTCATTCCATACCCCGACTAGTACTCATTACATTCTCGCCTCCCGAGAAGAAAAATGGAACAACAAGGAAAAGGGTGAGCTCAACTAGCCCAAAAAGAATGTTATGACTAAGATAATATACAACAAATTATCGTTAGTCTCCAACAGGAAAAATCGATAGAATACAATAGACAACAAGTTTTAGATCAATATTCGCAATGAAATAATAATTCATAGAAGAGTTACGTAGAGAATGAAATCTACTATAATCTATGAATTTAAAAGTCCATCATCAATATTTTATCCCGTAACATCAATCAATATTCATCTCGAATCAAATATTCATCTTTGCACTAAAGCCAAAGATATTCATCAATCGGTCATGTTCATCTCAAACACTGCTCATCTTTGCACTAAAGGCCAAAGATATTCATCGGCCATCATGTTCATTTAAAACTGCTCATCTTTCAGACTTCATGCCAAAGATATTCATCATCGACCACTATGATCCATTAGATCTATTTAAATACCTATCATCTCATTGCAGACTACAGCCAAAGATATTCTTCAAAATCATTCATCTGATAGCACTGAAGTGCCAAGATATAATAATATCATCATTTAAGACCTGAGGATGATGAAAAATATTTAAATAAAGAATTTAAGAAAATGACAAGGATTAAGGATTAAGGATTCGATACTTGAAAGTAGTATGCTATGAAGCCCAATCATGTTATGATGATAAAGCATATACTTTTAGAATAATCTTATTCATTTATTAATAAAAAGTATTAATTTATTAAAGGCTTTTAATTATCTACATGATGTCGTTTTTTATAATATGTGATAAACCCATAGTTTTAAGCAATGCTTTTAGAATAATGATGATGATCATTCTAATGAGATCTAAATTCTTAAAGCTTAAAACTAAAATAGTTCCCAATCATTGGATTACTAAATTGGGGATTAGTGAATCCGGATAGATGGTACACATACGCTGCTTTGCTCATTGGATGAGGATGATTGATCTCATGATCATTTGTGTGGAGACACTAAAAGCAAGTATGTAGGTGCTTATTAGAGAATAAGTTCACCGAACGTGGCTCGCTAAGGAATACCTAATGGAGTTTTATTTGCTCGTCAATAGAATTTCAGAGTGATAGTAAGACAAGTAATCCTTGGACTTGAGATCATCATAGTATCTTGTGTATGATGAGTTATACTTTGACTTATTCCTTAAGACCCTTAGGTATATCAAAGGGTATGTTTGGGTATAATAAGTTATGTATATGGAGATAATGTATGATCAATAAAGAATCTACCACTTCTAATAAAAGAAGAGAAATGTCCTATGTGATTCGATAAATGACAACCCAAAGAGTCCTGGCAAGGAGTAATGAAATTAGAAAGGAGTTTCTAATTTGCATTATTCGAGTTGTGCATTTAAGGATCGAAATACATATAATTAAATAAAATAAGACTTGACAAAGAATTCCATGCCTTATATTTAATTGGGACATCAGATGGTGGAAGGATTGAATTGTATTCAGAACTATTTACTCAAAGGTTCTTTTATGATTAATGTTGAAATCTATATTATCCGGAAAGTCGTTGATCGCTAGGGAGGCTTATCCTTATGTAGAATAAATATTATTTATTTAAATAAATTAATTGTTTAATTTATTTATTTAAATAAGATTAGAATTGTTCTAATTGATTTATTCACAACCTAGGCTTAATATGGAGAACCTAAAGGTCACACCATAAAAGGAAGAATAATTATTTAAGAAGTTAATGGCATAATCGTAATAATATAGTTAAGTATATTTAATTTAATCTATGGTGATAGAATAAATTAAATAGCTTAATATTTATTATTTAATATTTTAGAAATATTAAATATAAATTAATAAGAGGAGTCTTATTAATATTATTACAATTATTATTATTTTAATTTCTAAAAGAGTTTAGGAATTAATTTAATATAAGTATTTCATTTATTCCTAATAGATTAGGAAGGAAAATTAGTTAAAGGAGTTTAATTAATTATCCCTAATAAGATTAGGGAGCTTAATTAATTAAAAGAATTTAATTAATTAAATAAAACTCAATTCCTTAATTGTTAAGGTGGGTTGCCCACATCTATTAATAAGAGGAGTCTTATTATGGGTGTATGGGTTGTTGATTTTTTCAACATACGTAATAATTCCAATTGTTGGGAGAGTACGCCTTTTCTATGTAGATAGAAAAACTAGAGTTAGCCATAACACACCTTCTTCTTGAATTTTATTCTTCCTCGTGGATCACCTCAGAGGCCAAACATTTGGGTGGCTAACGTTGATCAAAGGAAGGAACCAAACCCGGTGGATTCAAGATTGAACGAAAGGATTGGAGGTGAACTTGTACCGAGGAAAGCTCGATCTTCAAGGGTATGATTTTATTCTTTATCTTTTCGCTTAATTAATAATTATGCATAAAGGATGATCCCGTATATGGTTTGTAAAATTTTTAAACTCGATTTTACACGCTTCGCTTTTTTTATGCAATTTGATTCATTATGAATATTACAAACCTAATAAAGGGTATCAGAGCCAAACCTTTATGCAAATTATTAAATTTTAATTTAATTTATATATTGATATGTGTTTTGAACAATTTAATTGGGCATAATTTTATCAGATAAAATTAAAAAAAAAAAAAAAAAAAACGTGTGAAATTTTGATTTAGTGCCTGATTCGGCCAAATTTTTTACCAATTCTACAGGAAGCTTGGACCATGTCAGCGAAATAAAACTTCAAATTTTTTTTAAATAAGAAAGCAAGTTATATATATATATATATGTATAAATATATATATGATGCATTTTAATTCATGGAAACAAAAAAAAAACCGTGAAATTTTTTTGTTTGTATATATATATAAATCGATATACGAGTTTTTTTAAATATATATTATATTTTATAAAAATATTAAAATATAGATATATATATATATATATATATATGGTTATATATATATATATATATATATATATATATATATATATATATATATATATATATATATATTATATATATTATTAAATATAAAAGTTTATTTTAATTTTAAAATAAAAGGTTTATTTTAATTTTAAAATAAAAGGTTTATTTTAATATTAAAATATAAAGTTTTATTTTAATTTTAATAATTTTATAATTAAAATAAAGGTTTATTTTAATCTTAAAATAAAAGGTTTATTTTAATATTAAAATAAAAGATTTATTTTTTAAAATTAGAATTTCATGATTAACTAATTAAAGTTGGAATTGGATTCCATGATAACTAATTGGAGTTGAAATTGAATCATTTCCTTAAATAAAGGAGTTTATTTAGATATGAAATAAGATTTCATATTATTCAAAATAAAAGAGTTTATTTGTGAATAGGAAAGAGAATCCTAATTTCCTTAAATAAAGGAGTTTATTTAAATATGAAATAAGATTTCATATTATTCAAAATAAAAGGAGTTTATTTGTGAATGAAAAAGAATATCCGTGTTTTCCTTTAATTAAAGATTTTTTTTTATATATATGGAATGGATTCCATAATTAATTAAAATAAAGGAGTTTATTTTGATTAAAATTTTGATTAAAATAAAATAGTTTATTTTATTCAAAATTGGATAAATTAAAATAAAATAGTTTTATTTTGATTTAAATTTGGATTTAAATAAAGGAGTTTATTTTTATTCAAAAATAGATTTTATACTAACTAAATTTGCCCATTAAATGATATCAATATATATATTAAATGTTTATTATTCATGAGATGAATGTTATTTATCGATGCATATGATGATGTGTATGATAATAAATGAGATTGATTATGGACTATCGACCAATGTGATTGGATTTTATTTTAGTTGGATGCGTGAATGTATGGGTTTTATTAAATGGGGTCTCACAGACTCGCCTTCTCTAATTTTTTCTTAATGTAAATTCTATCTCCTCCTATGTACTTCCCTCGATCACGATCAAGGTTTCTATTTATTTTAAATAGTTTTGTAATAGGAATAGTTAGAATTAATTTTGAAAAATTAGAGATAAAAGTAAGCAAGGAGCGCGTGAAGACCTGGGCATCAGTAATGGAGCCCAAAGTTTAAATGTAATAGTTATATTTAAATATTATTTCGCACCACTTCAGAGTTTGACCTTTTGGTTCACTTGGTGGCTCTAGTGAACCAAACTAGAATAAAAGTCCATAATCAATCCTGTAGAATATAAGATTCTATATGTGCATGCTATATATATATATATATATTATATATTATGCAAACATGCTTCGCAGATGTTCATTAATACGACGCGTATTTTATATATATATATGTGTAATGCCGCTTAAACAAGATGAGACAAATTAATAACAAACCCTCAATTTTTATATTAAGTCCTAAGTTGCTCAAAGATATTTGGAATATCGAACGTCGCTTTCTAGCATGATAAAATTAATAGAGTATTAAATATTTAATATGAGTTTGTTGTGTCACCACAAGGCAAGTATTAAGTATTTAAGATGTTAATTTATCACATTTGATGCTTATAAAGAAAATTGAACAATATTGTTTTGTTGTGTCACCACAAGGATGATATTTTCTTTTTTGAATATATGGAGTGCTAGTGGACTTAACTTGGATAATTTTGATTCGGATGTGCCACCACTGATCAAAATAATCTAAGAGGCAAAATACAAGGAGTCAGATAGTTGATGTAATTGACAAAAGTTGTCTACCTATTTATTTATATATAGTTTGTTGTGTCACCACAAGGCTATATACATTTGAAATGGGATCCTTATTCTCACTAAAGCAAATCTTTAATTAGATTTTATTTAACTATATAAGTGAGGGTAATATAGTTTGAAGAAAATAGTGGGAGATACCAATTTAAAACAAGACCTAAATTATTTTGGTAATTAATAAAAGAATGTATGTTAAAATGTTGTTAATTACAAATTTATTTACGTAATTTTACAATGTCAAAATTACTATATCATGCGAAGCATATTAAATGCTAAATTAATCGAATCAATTAAACGGATTGGTTAAGGAATTTGAGAATAGTTCTCATAAGTGAAAAGCTATCTTATGTCCTTAATACGCCTATCCCCTCGTAATGGTTGCGCATAATGCCTCGAGGAAGACATTGCTACTTTTAGAAAGTGGCAAGATGATGCACATTGCTCAATGCATCATGCTCAGATCCACGAGTAACGAACGAAGCTTCAAAGCCACAAGATGAAACTATGGATACTCCTACTATATTCCCGCACATCAAGTAGTTGATGGTGAGGAAAGTAGGACCGATAGATATCGATATCTAAGGAGCTCTTCCGATCTAGAATGGCCAATGGCACTATAGTATGCATAAAAGTTCTTAACATAATCAATTTGATTGATCAATTAGACAACGAAGTTTTGTCATGGATGGAGAGTTGAGCCAAGATTTGATCTTGCACTCACTCCCCTGAATTCTTTCATTAATTGTTGTGAATTTTTCATATGAACAAGCTAGATATCGCCTCACCGATTTGCTTAACATGTTGAAAAATGTTGAGAGTCACTTTCCAACCAAGAAAGATCAAGTCTTACCGGTAGGGGCCAAAGGATCTTCTCAAAAGAAGAACGATTCAAAGAAGGTAAATAGAAAGGCATAAACAAAGGATAATAAGAACAAAACCGACATTGATAAAGAAAGGAGTTTGCTTCCACCGCAATAAGCCCGACATCGGAAAGAAATCATGAGAAGCATCTTGCAGAGGCTAACCAAAGAAGCTTTAGTGAAGTTTCAGTTACAATACAGTTTTTGTTCATGATTGAAATAAATTTTTCTTTAAGTCAAGGTTCTACTTGGGTATTGGATACCGACTTTGGTTATCATAAATATAGATTTATGAAGGACCAAGGTAAGTAGAAAGCTAAACAAATATAAGTAATCCTATGTGTGGAAAATGAAGCAAAGGTCAGTTGCATATTAGCTATAGAAACTTATAGTTTAGCAATGGCTACGGCAAATCTATTAAGTCAATAAGTTGTTATTGTATTCCAGTTCTTGTTAAAATATTATTTCCATTTTATTGTTGGACAATGAAATCTTTGGTATTATAATTAAGAACAATTGTTGTTCTATTTATAATAATAATGTTTTGTATAGAATCGAATATTACTTAATGGATTTTGTATACTGACTTACGTGAAAATTATTTTGCATATTGAACAAACTAGTATAAGAAAAGGAGATGATCATTCAAAGAGTTGAATGTGTGTATTTGTTAAATACAAGTGTGAATTATTGAAAGGTTCAAAGAATTCGGAAAGTGAAACAAATTGTCAAAGTATTAAGATTCTTCGATTAGATCAAGGAATAAATACTTGTGCAATAAGTTTCTAGATCATCTCAAATGGTTTTCTCATAATGGACACATCCCCGACACGCAATAATTGATTGATGTATCTCGAATGAAAAATCGTACCTTGTTGGACATGGTGCGGTCCATAATGATTTACCGACATTCCAAAGATCCTTCAGGATCATGTCCTAGAAATGGTCAGACATATCTACGTAAAAGGTAATCTCAAAATCCTACCCCAAGACTCCATAAAAGTTATGGATGGGGAGGATTCCTAATCTTAAGTATGTTAAGATAAGGGTTGTCCAACTTATGTGAAAAGGTTTCAAAGGATAAGCTTGGGACAAGATTTGACAAGTGTCGATTTGTGGGACATCCTAAAGTAAGTTTAGGTATATGTTCTATAATCCTACTTAGCAAAAGGTGTTTGTTATAAACACGCCTTCTTCTAAGATAAAGGTGTTTATTATTTAAAAGGGCTAGTGGGAGGATAATAGATCTGAAGAGTTCAAGAACCACAAAAACACTATAAGTCAAATAAGAGGAACTCTATAGATAGACCTATTGTACCACAACCCGTAAATCAGAATCGAATAGTATCAAGATACCTAGGAGGTATGGATTCATCATGGATGATGATGATGAGGTACACATCATAGAAGATGATGATCCAGAGTTACATTCGATGAGGACTTTCAAGTGTACAAAAGGACAAAGTGGAGCGCCGTGAAATTTCTAGTATTATATGTTGATATACTACGGATGAGGAATTATACATACCAATGCTACAATCAAGAAAGATAAAGTTGTCTAAACAATCCTCCATGAATGATTTGGAAGAGTATCTTAATTGGGGATATAAATCTATATAGATAGATTTAAAAGGATGCTCAACTTAACCCAAGGAACGATATTCATTTGATGCTAAAGTCGTTTAGCATGGCAAACTCCAAGAGATGTCTCACGTCGATGAGCTATGGAGTGTATCTCTTAATAGTCCCCACAGACTCTCGAAAAAGAGAGAGGTCGCATGAGTGACTATCATGTATGCAATGAAATATACGAGACCCGATGTCGATCACCATATTCGGAGAAGTTCACTATGAGTCGTTGAAAACATCTTAAAGTGCTTAACCCAAGCACTCAAGGATGTGATCATATTCATGGTGGGTCTTAATTAAAACTAGAGGGCTTAACAGACTCAAGTTTTTCGCATGCACTCAAGATGACGTAAAAATCCACTTTAAGGTAAAGCGTTATCTTGAACAAAGGTGCAGTTGAATCGAAAGGTTCCAAACAAAGAAAGAGTTGTTGGTTTAGTGATAAAGACAAAGTATATAGCTATAAATGAAGTCGCAAGTTGATTGTTTGGATTAAAAGTTCATTACGTAACTAGAATAGTTCCTAAGTCTCATCTTGGATCTAAACATGTGTTGTGGCACTTTCATTTGATTATTAGAATCATTGAAAGATGGGAAATCACTATAGAGATAGTGGACTCTCATGAACAACATTATATATCCATTAACTAAAGCTTATCCAAATGCCAGGATAATCGCCACTTAGAGAAGAAGAGTATAAGATACCATGACGATTGGGCTTTAGTGCAAGTGGGAGATTGAAAGTAGTATGCACACAAGCCAATCATGTTTGATGATAAAGCATATACTTTGTAACAATCTTATTCATTTATTAATAAAAAGTATTAATTTATTAAAGGCTTTTAATTATCTACATGATGTCTTTTTATAATATGTGATAAACCCATAGTTTTAAGCAATGCTTTTAGAATAATGATGATGATCATTCTAATGAGATCTAAATTTTAGAAAGCTTAAAACTAAAATAGTTCCCAATCATTGGATTACTAAATCGGGATTAGTGAATCCGGATAGATCGGGTACATACGCTGCTTCTTTCATCGATGAGGATGATTGATCTCATGATCATTTTTGTGTGGAGACACTAAAGCAAGTATGTAGGTGCTTATTGGAGAATAAGTTCATCGAACGTGGCTCGCTAAGGAATACCTAATGGAGTTTTATTTGCTCGTCAATAGGAATTCTCAGTAGTGATAGTAAGACAAGTAATCCTTGGACTTGAGATCATCATAAGATCTTGTGTATGATGAGTTATACTTTGACTTATTCCTTAAGACCCTTAGGTATATCAAAGGGTATGCTTGGGTATAATAAGTTGTATATGGAGATAATGTATGATCAATAAAGAATCTACCACTTCTAATAAAAGAAGAGAAATGTCCTATGTGATTCGATAAATGACAACCCAAGTAGTCCTTGGTTAAGGCGTAATGAAATTAGAAAGGAGTTTCTAATTTGCATTATTGGAGTTGTGCATTTAAGGATCGAAATACATATAATTAAATAAAATAAGACTCGACAAAGAATTCCATGTCTTATATTTAATTGGGATATCAGATGGTGGAAGGATTGAATTCAGATTTCAAGAACTATTTACTCAAAGGTTCTTTATGATTAATGTTGAAATCTATATTATCCGGAAAGTCGTTGATCGCTAGGAGGCTTATCCCTATTGTAGAATAAATATTATTTATTTAAATAAATTAATTGTTTAATTTATTTATTTAAATAAGATTAGAATTGTTCTAATTGATTTATTCACAACCGGTTTAATATGGAGAACCTAAAGGGTCACACCATAAAAGGAAGAATAATTATTTAAGAAGTTAATGGCATAATCGTAATAATATAGTTAGTATATTTAATTTAATCTATGGTGATAGAATAAATTAAATAGCTTAATATTTATTATTTAATATTTTAGAAATATTAAATATAAATTAATAAGAGGAGTCTTATTAATATTATTACAATTATTATTATTTTAATTTCTAAAAGAGTTTAGGAATTAATTTAATATAAGTATTTCATTTATTCCTAATAGGATTAGGAAGGAAAATTAGTTAAAGGAGTTTAATTAATTATCCCTAATAAGATTAGGGAGCTTAATTAATTAAAAGAATTTAATTAATTAAATAAAACTCAATTCCTTAATTGTTAAGGTGGGTTGCCCACATCTATTAATAAGAGGAGTCTTATTATGGGTGTATGGGTTGTTGATTTTTCAACATACGTAATAATTCCAATTGTTGGGAGAGTATGCCTTTTCTATAGAGATAGAAAACTAGGGTTAATTCCATCTTCTTGAATTTTATTCTTCCTTGGTGGATCACCTCAGAGAGCCAAACATTTGAGTCTAACGTTGATCAAGAGGAAGAACCAAACTAGTGGATTCAAGATTGAAGCGAAAGGATTTGGAGTGAAACTTGCACGAGGAAGCTTTCGATCTTGAGGGGTATGATTTATTTTTTATCTTTTCGTTTAATTAATAATTATCATAAAGGATGATCCTGGTATATGGTTTGTAAATTTTTAAACATTTTACACGCTCAAGCACTGGCTAATGCATTTTGATTCGTTATGAATATTACAAATCTAAAACCTTTGTTTTATCCAAGTCCAACAATACCTCAAAAATAATCATAGTGGTGTAAAATTGAGAATGATCAAAACATGGATACAATCAAAGCTAGGAAGAATAGATATTTTAGACGAAAAGAAAAATTTTCATTTTATTGAATTTATATTCGTGAATAGCTTAATTGAATAAGATATCGTGCATAAACCAAAAGATGAAATTCACAAAAAACATCTTATGAATAGTTTGTAACTCGTGAATAGTTTGAAACTCGTGAATATAACTTGAATAAGTAACCCGGCATGAAAAAGTTCCAAATTTGATAAAAAGTTCCAACCAATATTTCAAAGATAATGATATTGAAGAATTAATATCATTTGAGAAGAAAATAACATCCCTTACCTCAAAGAATCAAGACTTGCCGGAAGGAAAGGCTCGGAAGTGATCTTTGAATGAAACTTATCTTGAGCAAAGAACTCTCAAAGTATCTAAATACTCACAAAATACGCTCAATAATAATAGAGAAAGAGAGAAAACTTTGTTTCGTGTGATTTTCAATTCTAACCAGCCCTCTATTTATAGAAAATGTTAAGACGTCAAGCAGACTTAACCTGCAACCTGATGGCTTTACCTGCTACTATTCCCACCCACCACATTTGAAATAAAATTCAGCACATTTTTTCACCAACCACAAGTGGGGCCCACTCAATTCTAGAATTTTCCACCAAAATCAATTATAACCCTAATTTCCGAATCAGTCACCTCTTAAAATTCATAACAAATCCTTCGTTCATTTTTAACGGTTCAAAATTTGTGGACATATACTCAACTTATATATGTATAACATATCCAAAATTACCACGATCCAACGGTCGGATTAAATATTATAACTCACACAATAAAGTCGTAATAACACCGATTTGATCTTTTAATACCTCAATCCGACAAAATACAAATAAAACATCTCAAACATTAATTCCTTCATTAATAACCACATAAATAAATCCATCATTTATATTCATATAAAATAAATATTTCCTTATCATATGAATCAATAATTAATTATTCACAAATAATATTACAGAATCACAATTATGACAACAAGGCCAGTCCTCAGAAAGCAGGGCTTTCCAATAAGGATCTCTCTCATCTTGGCGCCGCAATTAGGTGACCAAACTCTCCTTAGAGCGAACTTTCTAGACATTGCCAATAATGTTATCTAATAATATTATTCAAATAATATGAATTATTCAAATAATAATGGGAAATACTGTGCAGTGACAATTATTGAACAACAATAATATAAAATATCAACGCAGCAATTATTGAATCAATAAAATATTGAGCGGTAACTCTCGTGAAAATTATTGAGTAGTGCCATCTTACGTAAGGATCAATAATTCAACAATATTTGTGCAATACCGCAGTGCTTCTTCGTGCAACCACGCCGTACATCGTATTTTAACCACCGGGTATTCCAATGATGCCTTAACAGTAATAACTACGCCTGTTATTTATAACCACCCAAACTTTGTCGCTTTTCTTCATCCAAGCGGTTATCCGTTATGGGGCCCCACACATGGGCTTTACGTCGTCGCACGAATATTCCCCGACGATTTAATATTCCACGACACAAAACGAATATTCCGACAACAATGAATATTTTATAACCACTTGCTTATTTTGAAATATTTGCATGATTTTACCCATAACTAACCACATTAATCAAATCCACCCTTACTATTTCAAAATAATAAATAAAGGAAATTCCTTTTATTTAAAAAAATTTCGTGGTCTTACAGTATAAGTGATACATGTTCTGATGTGTGGTTTTTTGCAGTATCTCTGATCAAACCGACTTCTCTGGAGGTGAGAGACCTGGAAGATTTTTTGGCAGGGGAGAATGCAGATGCAAGTGAAGAGCATCCTATCAAGGATCTTCCCAGTTAACCCTTCTACCGCCGACCCTCTAACTTCTTCCTTCAAACCGACAAACCTCAAACCGACGATCCCATTATTCAGAAGAAAACCTTCGACCTCGCCAAGAAAGAGATCCATGAAACGAACCAAAACCACCCAACCGTAAACAAACCACGGCGGTGATCACAAACAATTCCCGAAACAACCCCCAAACAACCTCAACTAATCTCAATCCCCCAACCTCTGAACCTATCCCGGTTAGGAGAAGCCTCCTTGACATTCCTTTGCACGATCGGGCTAAGGTCCTTCGTGTAAAGAAAATAAGAACCAAAATAACTCCCCTGACTGCCGAAGAGCTTCGAGTCCCTACTTCTTCGGTTGTCATTCCTCCGACCACATCCACAGAAACCCCTGACAATGAACCAACCGAGTCAATCCGCACTCCTTCCCGAAAAAGAAAACAGCCATCAGACATTCACCCTGGTTCATCTCCTGTTCCCTCGCCAACTCCTGAACGCAGACACCTGGCCGATCTCCTTCTCCTGAAACCATACACGTAGACCCTCACTCTTCTTGAAGAACCTCTACCTTCTCCACCAAGAGAATCAACCACCGAGATTGATCGGGAAGCCATGGCCTCTCCAACAATGTGGCCCCGACTTCGATGCTCATTTTCCATTCCAACCTGTTCAACACCTTTATTCGTGTGAAACAAGCGATCATCGGTTCGGGAATAGTTCGAATGGAGATTTACTCAGTGAAGGCATGAGCTACTTGGCGAAGGTAAACGAGTATCTTCTTTATTTCTGAATTTATCTGTATACTTATATATCTGAAAACTGATCAAATGATATTGGAAATACATAGGCCAATGCAGTGTTCGGACGTCTTCGTCCAAGGTCTCTCGAAGCTGAAGCAGAAGAAGAGATCTTGAGGAAGGAGAATGCCATGCTGAAGTCTGCCTTGGCGAAGGAGAAAACTCAACGTGAATGCCTTCTTCATACAAATGAAGGTCTTCAAAAAGAGTTAGCCCAAGCCAAAGGAGATGTGAAGGCCTCCAAGGAAGAACTGAAGTCAACCAAAGCACAAAGACGGGAGATCGTGAAAATGAACGTTGACTTGGTTCGGAGGAGCGAGATAAGGATGGAAAAGATCGAGGAGCTAAAAGGCGACGCGAAGATCTTGACCAAGACAATCCATAAGTCGGAGGAGCAGAAAGAAACGCCATCACGAAAGTAGGCGACTCAAACTCAAGAGAAATCCGAGAACTCAAGGCTCTTCGGGACCTTGTGCCTCCATTAAGCAAGCGACGACCTTCGCAAACAGATATGCGAAGAGTACCGGAACTCGGATGAAATCAATGGAGATATAATGAAGATATACTCCGAGAGTTACGAGCTTTTTCAAGTCGTGGCAAAGCGAGAAGTCGTCTGCAGCCCAATCTGGATCCATCTTCGCTTGATTCTTGAGACGAAGAGATGGCGCAAGTCGATGTTTTCATTTATGTTTTTCCGACTTTAATTTACGATATCGTAAAAATTGTCAATAGTGTAATTAAATTAAATATTTAATGAAAATGGCTTCATTCCTTATGACTTCGAGATATTTATTATCCGCCAATACTCCAATATTTCATTAAGTGAAAAATGCACCAACCCCTTTCATGGGTTGAACTCGAACTGATTAGTAACAACTAAACATGCCATATAACGGATGAAGTGTAAGAATGAAGCTTCCGAACTCAACACTTAGAAAAATTTTAGGTAATAAAGTAAAGGGATACTTATTAGTTACCAAGTGTGAGACGATTCGCTTCGTCAGAATTTGTTTACCCCTAAAGGCCTAACAAAACCAAAAGATGGCATTTGCTTACCACAAAGGGCCCGACAAAGTCTAAGTGTCGACAATTGCCTACCACGAAGGGCCTGACAACGTCTTAAAGATGACACTTGCCTACCACGAAGGGCCTGACAAGGTCTTAAAGATGACACTTGCCTACCACGAAGGGCCTGACAAGGTCTAAGTGACCACCTGCCGAAAAGGCTGCCATCGAATGGCCGCCGAGTCCAAGACAACCTCCTAACACCAATGACGTTTTGCCTACCCACGAAGGGCCCGACAAACTCATAAGGACCACTCGCTAGAAAAGTCGCCATCGAATGGCCAAATGAGTCCACCCGAACCTCCTAACACCAATGACGTTTGCCTACCACGAAGGGCCTGACAAACTCATAAGGACCACCTGCCGAAAAGGCTGCCATCGAATGGCCAGCGAGTCCACCCGAACCTTCTAACACCAATGACGTTTTTTCTACCACAAAGGGCCCGACAAACTCATAAGGACCACCGCCGAAAAGGTCGCCATCGAATGGCCAATGAGTCCTTTGAACCTCCTAACACCAATGACGTTTGCCTAGACGAAGGGCCCGACAAACTCATAAGGACCACTGCCGAAAAGGCGCCATCGAATGGCCAAATGAGTCCACCCGAACCTCCTAACACCAATGACGTTTGCTACCACGAAGGGCCGACAAACTCATAAGGACCACTACGAAAGGCCGCCATCGAATGGCGGTGAGTCCACCCGAACCTCCTAACTTCGATGATCCGATCAAAGAATGAAGACAAAATTTGTTCGAGAAAAAGGAACTTTTATTGATGATGACATAAATATTTGACCTTTCCCGTATACATACCATCATTTTTATGAAAGTACTTTCTAAGCTCTGCCAACAAGTGCAAGTATTCTTAATTCACGACCCATCTAATGCTTTCAATCGATAAGTTCCGGCTTGACGACTTCGGTTATTTCATACGGTCCTTCCCGATTTGGCATCACTTTCCTATATTCTCGAGGTGTAGATGCTTTATTTCTCGAGGACAAAATCTCCCACCTCGAACCTTGACATTTTACCCCTTATTATAATGCTTAGCCACTCTTCATTCGATAAGTCGCCAACCCGATTAAGGTCATTTTTCTTACTTCTTCAAGTAAATCAAGGTTGGCTTAAGCCCTTCCTCATTGTAAATTTCTCTCGAATTGGTGATTCAAGATGGGAGATCCAATTTCAACCGGAACTAAGCATCATCGCACCATAAGCCGGTCTAAAGGGTGAATCCTGTTGTAGTCCTTGGAGTAGTTCGATAAGCCCACAACACGCTAAGTAGCTCCTCGACCATCGCGCTCTTGGCTTCATTCAATCTGGCTTGATCCCATTCAAAGAACGTTCATTGGTAACTTCAACTTGTCCATTTGACCGTGGATGAGCCCATCGAGGTCTTTTCTGTGTTGAATCCCTAGTTCTTTCAAGAATGCCTCAAATTTCGATCCCACAAATTGGCGTCGGTTATGCGATACCAACACCTTAGGAATCAAGCGAAACACCACGAGACTCCTTTATAAATTTTAGGCACTCTGTTCGTTATTGATCAAGTGGTTTTGCCTCTACCACCCACTTAGTCATATAATCAATAAAGAACTATGATAAAGTCGACCGACCTTTAGCTTTTGGTAATGGACCCAAAGATATCAACCCCCCAGACAAATGAAGGGTATAGGAGATAAGATCGAGTATAGCTCTTACGGTGGTGATGGGATCTGACAATTGATTGGTGACATTTCTCGCACTTCGACGACGCGTCTTTCATTGCTTCTTTAAAGATGGTAGGCCTAATAGTATCCCTGGCGAAGTACTTTATAGGCTAATGATTTAGCCGCCATATAGTCACCCACAAATACCTTCATGTACTTTCAAGAGCATAGTCGACTTCGGATGGAGTCAAGCATTTCAATAGTGGAGATAAGAAGTTTCTTGATGAGATCTCCATCAATCAGAACAAAATTAGCACTTTTATACTTAACTTTTTTGGCGAGCATCCGATCCGAAGGTAAGACGCCATCTGCCAGATACTCTATATATGGAGTCAACCAGCAGTTGGTTCGGTCAATGCACATCACCGATTCATAATAGACACTGGGATGTTGCAAAGTTTGTAAATAAACCGACCCATCAAAGACGTTAACATCCGTAGTGGCTAATTTGGAGAATGCATCGGCAATTGAATTGTTATTACATTTCGATCCTTCAAACTCATAGGATTGGAAATACTGAAGTTGCTCCTTCAATTCTGTTAGATATTTGATCATTTTTGGGCCTCGAGCTTCATATTCCCCAGAAAGTTGCTTAACGATTAACTGAGAATCACTAAAGATAATTATGCGTTGTACTTCAAGACTTTTTGCCAACCGTAACCCTGCAAGTACCGCTTCATACTCAAAACCGTTGTTTGTCGCTTGAACCGAAATCGATGGCTGTTGTACCTTGAATCCCTCCGGACTCGTCGAGAATAATCCTCGCTTCCATCGACGTCCGTGGTAGAAGACCCATCGCATACAACATCCCACTTAACTCGCTTCTCAAGAACTCTGAATCGCTTCGTCAGATCCTTCACACGCTACAACTTCATCGAACTTGAAAATGAGCATTCAACAACAAAATCAGCCGAGGCTTGCCCTTTGATGGCGGTTCGGGGATGATATTCAATGAAAAATTATGACAACTCCATCGTCCATGCAATTTAATCTCCCCGATACCTCGGGTTTGCCTATAATCTTCTTTAAAGGTCGATTCAGATATACTATTACCAATCTACCCCGAAGTATTGCTAAGCTTTCACTAGCAGTTATTAAAGCAAAAGCAAACTTTTCAATGTTCGGGTACCTTGTTTCAAAGATCCCGAAGGACATGTCTTACATAATAAACCGTGTCGCTTCTTACCCCCAACTTCACGCACCAAAAGCGCTTCCTACCGCCAACGAACTAGCCGCTAAGTACAAATATAGGGTTCAAAGAGGCGGGCTTCACCAACAAAGCGCCAAGATAAATAGGACTTGATGCTCGAAAAGGCGTCTTCACACACCGAAGTCCATTGAAACGCTTTGCGTTCTTGACCCTTTCAATGTATCAAAGAACGGTAGACATCTTTCCGCCGACTTGGACATGAACCTCCTTAAAGTCGCAATCCTTCCAAATGACGTTGAACATCTTTAAATGACCGAGAGTCTTCATGTTCAGGATTGCTTGAATCTTCTCAGATTGGCTTCGATTCTCTCGATCGACAAGATATCCCGTAAATTTGCGGCCCTAGACCAGAAGGTGCATTTAGTGGGATTCAATCTCAAATTGTCTTGTTAATTGTCGAAAACATTCTTCCAAATCATCCAGATGTTTATGTACCAACATACTTTTGACAATCATATCGCTTCTACGTACACCTCCATATTCCCGCCTTGGTGATATCGGAAAACATGGTTCATCATCCTCCGATTAAAGATTGATGAGGTAGAAGGTCATTTTCTTATAAGCATATACCGAACGATGCGTAATGAACGCCGTCTTCTAGTATATCCTCTTTCTTCATGGAAATTTGATGATATCCAGAGAATGCATCCATGAAACTTAACAAAGCATACCCCAAGTGGCATCGATTAGTTGGTCATGTGGGGTAGAGGTAGAAATCCTTTGGACAAGCCTTATTTAAATCAATATAGTCGATGCGACTCGCCATTTACCATTTTGCTTCGTACTCAAAGACCACATTCGCCATCCATCTGCGGGTAGTCAATCTCAAGAAGATGAAGTCTGCCGCCAACAGCTTTTGTAATCTCTTCATCAATTATTCACCGACGTTCAAAGTGCGAAAATCCTCCTCTCCCTCTGATTTGGCTTCTTCGACGGGTCTACCTCCAGCCGATGCTCAGCAATATCCCTGCTTACCCCCGGCATATCCTGAGGCTCCCAAGCGAAAATATCAACATAACTTTGCAAGAGCTCCATGAGGTTCGTCCGGAGAGGTTCCGGCAGACCCGAACCTATTTTCACCATTTTGTTTGCTTTGCCCGGGATGAGCTCTATCTCCTCCGTTTCTTCAAATTGGCATGACCAATGGTTCGTAACTACTTTTCATGAAAGGTTCGATCTCTATCGCCATAAGATGCTTCGCTTTGATATTCCCACTCCCAAGTGATCAAAGATTTTATAACATCTTACGGCAGATCCAAATCCCCTTCACCTCACCAACCTCATGAGTAGTAGGAAATTTGATTTTGAAATGAGGAATAGAAGTCACGACTTTGCAAAGCAATTAAAGCAGCCTTCCTAAAATAAGATTATAAGCGTAAACTACATTTACAACATAAAATTTGCAAATAATTTCTACTGGTTGGGGGCCGCTCCAAGACGACCGGTTCAATAGTTCCAACCACCTTAACCGGGTCATTAAAACCATATAAAGGAGCTTCGTACAACTCCATTTTTCGCCCATCTAGTGCATTCTCGATAAGCGTGGGCATCTGAATATCTGAAGACCCATTATCCACCATCATCCGTTTATATATCTACCAACCCACTTCAGGCAGTCAACACCAATGATCCTCGTGCGGTTCGATAATTTTGAAGGGTAGTCTTCATCAAGAAAGAGATTACCGAACTCGAATAAGGTCTCGGTCTTTCTGGAGGGTACCGCACATCGCCTTTAATTAATCCAAGTAGTTTCTTTACGCTTTTTTTTCCAACGAGTTTGCTGAAGTACCCAAAGTGATTACATCTATCACATGCCTTGCAGTCGTTTCGAGCAGGTAACACTTGTGAATCGGTTGAAGCTACGAACAAGCCCTCCGTCCTGCATTGTTGATTGGTTCGGCGCAAATACATATCAATTAAAGCTCCGCCAGACCTTCCTTTCAATAAAGTCCTTCAAACTAGCATACGTTCAGATCATGATTCAAGCTTGATGATAATCACAATACTTACGAGAATTCCTTTTTCCAGCTTAATATTATCTCGAGGTGGTTCTAAAAAAGGTTGATTCTTAATTTGATCCAAGATAATACATGCGTCAGATTAAGTGTCAGGTACGCTCTATTCACTCGTCAGGGCCGGAGCGGATTTAACGCCCTCCACCCTGCCTCCAATTATTAAACTTTTTGACCCGCCCGTAGCGGTCTTTATTACCCTCATACTTTCTCCGATCTTTATCGCTTCGTCTCCGATCTGCTCTCCCTAGTCATTCAAGCAGGACGTTTAAGGTCAGTCCATAGCTTCCTCAACCACGATATAACCTTCGGCTTTGTCAAAGCCTCAAAGAAGACTCTTGGTGATGAAACATCAACTTCTTCACTAACTTCTCTCGATTCGACTAGATCTAACCCATTTCAAACAGTCCAACGGGCTTGTAGATCATTCAAATCTATCACACCGCCCCTCGCTTCACTAATCTCTTCACATATCGCCCAAAGACTTATTCAAAACCGTCGAACCTGAGCCAATGAACTAGTTGGTTTTCCTTCTTTGTTGCTCCCAAAGCGAAAGCATGAAATTTATCGCGCATACGTCTCCGCCAAGATGAAATCAATTTGAGGGCAAAGTCCCCATCCACCGCCGGGCATCCTTTCT